>JAFEMH010000453.1:352500-771410 GCA_022495995.1 Adenophora triphylla var. japonica | reverse complement strand
TAACCTCCCTCTTCTTATCCTAAATCTCTCATCCATGCATGCATTTTCAAGCTACAAAATGTAGTTCATTCATCTTCTTGTCTTAGATCCAAGAAGAACACCATGGAAGTTCATCTCCATGGATGATCTTCTACAAGGATCAACATTATTTTCAAAGTGTTCTTACTTTCTTGCAAAGAAAACACATTTTCAAAACCCTAAAACTCATTTTCATACATCAAATCTCATTTTCAAAGGATAAAATTCCCCTTCCCAAGCAAATGAAGTGCTTAGTCCTAATGTACCCCAAGGATGGTTTGATATAGTTGATTCACCACTAAAATGTCAAGTGATCACTAATCAAAATCTAGGGAAATGGGGACAAGCATGGATGCCAAACCCCCTTTAAAATCATGTTTTCCTTCTTGAGAAGTTGCTGCTAAGACCCCAGTCCATGGTCTAAATTTTTGGACACAGATAAACTTGGAATTTGGTGTTGACTACAAAACACTTTTTGTAGCCAACATCCGGAGCTTTCCATACATATTTTTACTTTATTTTTTGCGTGAGTAAAACTCCCTTTTCCAAATTTTCTTTTGAAGGTCAGATCACCAGTCTCTGGGAGTCCAGATCTCATATCTGAGATTTCCAGAAGATTTTGAGTCCTCAAATCTTCTCCAAAATGAAAAATTCTTTCACAGAAATATTTTTTGAGGTGTCTGGAACAACTTTCATTCTCTGAGTTTTCTCATATTATGAAGTTTTGAAGCCCTTAAATCTATTTCAAAATCAAGTGTCCACTGCCTTTTTCATTCTGGCAGAAGTGGTTTCCAACTTCCAAAAATCTTTTGAGTACCAAAACTCAACCCAAAAATCACACCAAAAATCATGGGATCTGTCCAAAGTCTTATAAAGAATTCCCAATTTTTACTTTTCTGAGTTTCAACTTATTTTGGCCAAAACACACACACACATACACACAAATGATTTTCAGCTTGGAAGACTCGTTTTACGAGGCATTCCGGGTGCACACTAACGTCCTTCCCGGCGTGTAACATGACCTCCGAACCCAAATCTCTAATCTCGGGCATTTTTCAAATTTTTGGCCCTTAAAACAAAAATGGCGTGGCAACTCCGTCTTTTTTCGGTTTTATTTGATTTTCAAAGAAACGCAAAATCGAATTTTCCCGCGAAATTTTGGTGGCGCATCATCACAACTATACCAGAATTAACTGACCTGTAGGTATCGAACCAATCACGATTCGCCGTCACATGAAACGAACATGCCGAATCCAGAATCCAACAATCTGTCGGGTGCTCCACAGCTGATGAAGTAGTGAGCAAATCTCCATCCACATCCTCTGAGCAATCTTCAACCACATTGACTGACTTTGAAGATCCTTCCTTGCCTTTACCGTTCCCCTTCTCCGGACAATTCTGCCTCTTATGCCCCTTACACTTCACACTTGAAACAATTCCCCTTGTACTTCCTCTTTGACTGCGAACGAGAATTTTGTCTCTGCGAGTTATCCCGGAACCGAGATCTCCCACATTCCTGATTTTCCTTCACAAATAACCCCTCACCCGCAGGTTCATCAACTGACTTCTTCCGTTTATGAAAAGCTAGAAGAGCTTCTGTTACCGGTTGCAACGCTACAGTATCTTTCCCCCAAGTCAACGTAGTAACAAGGTTTTCGTATGTTGAAGAAGAGGGCAACGAATTCAACAGCATCAATGCCTTGTCCTCCTCCTCGAACGTCACCTCCGCCCTAACCAAATCGTTGAGTATTTGATTAAAAGTGCGGATGTGAGATTCAAGATCCGAACCTTCTGCCATCTTAAGCCAATACAACCTTTGCTTAAGATGCAACTTGTTCGACAACTATTTTGACATATACCTAGCCTCCAAAATCTCCCAAACCTTCGTCGGTGATTCTTCATCGATCACGTGATACACCACCTCATCCGCAAGGCACTGCCGTATAGAAGATACAGCCCGCTCCTGCAACTCCTTCCATGGTCCTTCTTCGACATCAACGGGTTTAGTCGAATGCCGAAGAACTTTTCCCAATCCTGCTTGAACCAGAAAATCTTTCACCCTCCTTTGCCACAACGCAAAGTTTCCATGCCCGTCAAATTTCTGAACATCGGACTTCACGGTGATAGAATTAACCCCAGCCATCGCAGCCGTGCTCTGATACCAGTTATTGTACAATGCAGCGGAAGCAAATATACAATAACCAAGAACACAATTGAGAAATCGAAAGAGAAAGAGATGTAATTGGGGTTATGAATTTCGCCTCTTTGTATTATGTGCAATGATCCAACTATTTACATTGGTTTACATAACATATATATATTAACCAAAACCCTAGCCAAACAATAGACCAAATAACAAAGAGGCCCGTCATCCCAAACCGAGAAATGCTATGAGGCGCCCGCCTGGGCCTTGGTAAGCCACGGACACACCTTCAGATCTCGATGCACGCGCCCAAGACACTCCCATGCGGCCGCCTCAAGGTTGCACCCCACAGCCACACCATTCGGCCTACTAGGCGCCCGCCTCGCCAGATGAGGCGCCCGCCTCAAACTGCTGAAGCTCCTCGGTTGCGCTGATGATGTATAATCCATTCTGCACACACGCAACACACCCATACGCACACAACAGTAACACACACACACGCACAACATACTCACACACACAGCACACATCAGGAACACCCTCTATACACCCCAAAACACACATTGTACATGCACACAACTCTCTGCAAACACACACAGACACACGCATACAAAATCAAACACACGCTAAACCCTAGTTTCCCTTATACCTAGCATGCATTAACTCGTAGCAACATACCCCAAACCCTAGTTATCAACTACCAAGAATTCTAGGATTTTCTAGGGCTTAAGAACTACCAAAAAGGGAATTAGGTTTACCTTGATTTGATCCACCAACGAAAAGAAGAAGTCTTCTTCTTCTTCTTCCCAAAATCTGGCTGCCTCTCCCTTGACAGCCTCTCTCTGTCGCAGCTCTCTTTTCTCTCTCACGGTTTCTCTCTCTATTCCTCTGTGCCGCCTCCCTCTCTCCCTATTCTTATTAACGTGAAGAACAACTAAGGCTGCTAGGGCTATTAAAAGGGGATATTTATAAATGGGTTTCCTAAACCTAAGCCCAACACCCAAGCCCAACTCATATAACCAATTTAGAGAAAAAAAAATTACTAAATAAATGCAATAAATATTCGGGTTATTACACTAGTCATGCGAAGCAGTCCAACCCTCCTCAAAAACAGTTGATGTGTTCTGTCTAAAAGTGTCCAAGTCAGTCGTGCAATATCCGTCTTGGTGTCTTGTACTCCCTCCGTCCCATTAGTAATGGGAAATTTACTGTAGACACGGGAATTAAGGAAAAGTGAATTATAGTGGTGGGAATAGTGAATTATAATGGTGTTGTGAGTATTAAAATAATGTAGGAGAGAGAATGAGTGGAGGGAATAGTAAAGATTCCTTTCCATTTTAGGAAGTTTGTGGTTTGTAATGGGACGACCAAAAAGGAAAGTTTGTGGTTTGTAATGGGACGGAGGGAGTATTTGTTTGCCTTGTCATTAATAAAAAAAATTGTTGGTGTTGGGTCTCACCAAGTCTGGCTGTGTTCAACAAAATCTACAAAATAATTATTTAGTAATATTACCACACCCTATACCGTTTTATATCCAATGGGTCTGTGTAAGTACCCAAATCCGGATCGTAAAAATCCGTCAGAAAGTTAACCGAAATCCGTTAACTGGCCCGCTCCAGGTTAACCGGAACTCGTTAAACTCCCCGTTGCCAAGCCAACGAGACGTCCCGGGACTGCCCCGAGCATCCCAATGTCAAAGCGTACTTGACACACGTCATCGCACGTAAAAGTACGGCTTTCCCTGAAAAACGCACTTTCCGGCACTTTTCGGGGGCGTTTCGGACATTTTCCGGACTGTTATTTTAAAAAACGGACAAAACCGGGACCCGGGAATGAACTCCCACACATTTGGTGAGTCATGGGACACGTGGCAGCCATGCCACAGCCCTCCCATCACCCTTCAATCAGAAATCAAAGGGAAAAGACTAAAATACCCCTGGTAAACAGTCTAAGTCCGTAGGACTCCTGTGCAAACTTTACGAAATTGCCCGTGAAGCCCTCAAAGTTCCAAAATACCACAAAATCCTAGAAATCAGTCTATGTCCGTCCGGACTCTTACTGCATTTTTCACCCTATAAATAGGAGGGCTGTCAAAGCCAAAACAACAACATTTTTACTCCAAAAAATCACTTCACCCACGGCCCAAACTGAGTTTCACCCCTCCCGAGCTCCCGTTTTGTCTTGATTCGCGTGAAACTTCCGTATTTCATTCAAATGCGCCCCTCACCACTTCGAAACACCTTTTCAAACTACTTTCCATGTCCCGTACACACCCCCGAGCCAAAGGAGTCGACCCTAGCCATAGGTATAACTCCCTCTCTCTAATCTCTCGTTTCGTCTCGGTTTACGCGCCAGTCGCTACAATCGTTTCGAATCACGTTATTGAAATGTAGACGCCTCCGTCTAACGGGGTTCGATACGTTTTAGCCCCTCGATCCTCTTATCTTCCCGTAAGAGAAGTAATCACGGGTTAAAACGGCGTTCCGACCCCGTTCCGTTTACTTTTTATGTCATTTACCATTCCGGATCGATCGATCCGTTGATCGTCATTTACTTTCTGTCATTTACAATTACGAGCCGTTTTGGCTCGTTGATCGTCATTTACAATTATGAGCCATTTTGGCTCGTTGATCGTCATTTACAATTCCGAGCCGTTTTGGCTCGTTGATCGTCATTTATGATTCCGGATCGTTTGATTCCGTTGATACTGCTTTAAATACTGTCATTTACAAAGTCCGACCCGTTTGGATCGTGATAGTATTTACTTTTCAAAGTCCGAGTCGCAACCCGATTCGTTGATTGCAAAATCATTTAATACGCTTTTTCCCGTAAAAATCGTTAACAATGTAATGCCCGGTTCAAAACCGGAGTTCGTCCTTCGAACTCTCTTTCAAAAACGCGTGAAATGACGTTTGGCATCCGAACGCTCATCTTCCAAACTAAAAGCCGCCATTTGACACTCAAAATCATTTAATACGCTTTTTCCCGTAAAAATCGTTAACAATGACTCGCCCAATTCAAAATCGGAGTTCGTCCTTCGAACTCTCTTTCAAAAAGCTCAAAATCGACGTTCGCCACGCGAACGCTCATTTCCATCTCAAAACCGACGTTTGTCATTTAAACGCTCGTCTTTTCAAACAAAGTCACCTAATCAACGTTTGACATTCAAACCAAGATTAAGCTTGTCATTCAAGCCCCCCATTTCAAAATGCAAACACACACACACACGCACACGTTTTCGAGAAAGGTAGAAAGACTCGTCATACGAGGCGTTTCGGGTGATCTCGTAATACTCTTCCCGAAACGTAACATGACCTCCGAACCTAACAATCTCTGGTACTCAAAGCTTTTTACTCGTTTTTGCTACCAATAAAAATGACCCCCTTTTCAAAGCCTTTTCCTAAGTTTTTGCTACCAATAAAAACGACACCATTTTCACTAAAGCCGTTTCTCAACGTTTTGGGCTCAAAATACAAAAACCGCGTGGCGACTCCTCATTTTCCTTCCCATGAAGCGAGGTCTCAGACACCAACCCTCCGCGAAAGACAACCGCCTTTCCGCGTCCGCGCGCGAAAATCCGGGTAATTTCAGTTGGCGACCCCGCTGGGGACATAGGATACTTTTTTCAAAACTACCGATGTTTTCAAAAAAGCCTTCCGTGGGTCAAACTTTCGTTTACCCTTCCTCGTTTTTGTGTGCGTGTGTTACTTTAAACCTCGAATGGTTTTTTCCAAAGGCATTACATTGTCGTCTTTTCAAAATCATACCATGTTTGTGCATCCCCATTCATGTTTGATTTTCATGCTATCTTTTGAACTGCGCATCATAATGCTTTAAAACACATTCTGAAAAATCTCTGTTTTACTCAGAAAAAGAATTTTAGTGACCGCACACTACTCGCTTCTTTGCCTCGGTACACCGCACTTCACGTGCACTTGCGCCTCGGAACACGCACACTACAACCCGTAACCGGGATGGCCTTATCGGTTGCACCCCGATTGGCACCGCGAGATGCCTTTCGGGGGCGCACGGGGTCGTCCCAAACATCCCATCCTAGCCCGTGTAAGCCATGCACTCTTTGTGTCACACTTTGTCCAAGACCCCGGTTGGTTTTTGGCTTAGCTCGTGTCATAAAGCCTAAGTGTATGTTTTTTACGCCGGGCCCCGCCCCGAGTCAAGCTCGAGAGGTTGAGACTGAAGGTCGTTCCCGACCCGAAGTCTTGAGCTTTTCAGCCCTGACTTTGACGCGGAGCTCTGCCGAAAAATATACTCGAAGGTTCAATGTGACGCCGTGTCACCAAACCCTCGCCGTATGCATTGTGCCAGCCACAACATGGCCAACGCCAAAAGCTAAGGTCCCTCGCGCAAGCGAGTCAGGAGAGGTCATGCCGAAATTTTGGCACGATCCCCGCCTTAACTTAAGGACGTTGACTTCGACTGTGGCCCGTGCGTCACATACGTTAAAAGTTTGCGTGATCAGCTAGCCTTAAGTTCACTTTTTCCTTTGTCGGTGGAACTCGCTTGCCTTATAAGACCTTGCTCGGGATAGTCCGTCTCGAAAAAGATGATCTGCAAATGGAAATGAGGGACTTATAAGCGTAGTAACGAGATCCACTGATTAGAGCTCTAAGATTAGTTGCGAAAAAGAAGACTCGCTCTTTTCCAACCGATTAGGACTCTGAGAAAACACGCTTTAAGTAAACATTAATCGGTAACTGCACATTGCACAAGCCCGAAACCTTGAGCCAAATACCCTTTTCTGAAGCCTAAACCCTTCCTTTAGTTCTCTGCAACGAGCAGAAAGTGGTTCAGATTTCCGGGTCAGCGCCTCGCCAGAATCACCGTTACGGCAGCGTCAGACAGTTCTTAGGTTACCTCAGTTCCCTCAGCCAGAATTTCCGACATGTCTAGCTCACCGAGAAATCGTGACGGGGATGGATCCCCGCCATCGGTAACAGATATGACTTTGGAAGAAGCCATCCGGGCTTGTGAGGTTCACAAGAGGCGAGAAGAAGATCGGCGAGAATTTCGTGGTACGGCTTACGAATGAGCGAGGTATAGCGGCTATCCCCGGTCGGGCGGTACTTTTGTCACAGTCGAGGATGACGATTCCCGAAACCACTTCACCAAACCTTCAACCGAGGTTCCTCCCCGGACATACGGGATGACTTCTAACGAAGGAAATAGTCGACCTAGGTTCCACATTGCCACCTCTCAGGGCAACCCTGGTGTATATGGCCAGCCCAGTGCTAACCCCTTCACTCAATACCACCGGCGCACCGGCTGGACCATCTGAGGATGCAAATATCCCTCAATACCCTCCCGGGTTCATCCCGTTGCCTATACACGAATCCACTAAACACAGGGGACAAACCGTCTGATTCGAGAAAAGGCCCCCATATATCCGCATATATCAAGCCTTCCACCTCCAATCACTACCGCTCACGTGGTAGCACCGGCGCCGAGCCTCACAGTCCACCCTTTGGACCCGACCTTAGCTGGATGGTCGAACGGATGAAAGACACAGAAAGCCACCATGAGCGGCTCAAGCGGGAAACGCTCGAATCCACGGATCAGGGAATGGTCACGCCTCTCCCTGCCAAGTTCGAGAATGCCGGAGATGGACCGATTCGACGGAACCGAATGTCCTCAAACGCATGTCGACACCTACGTTCTCGGTATGAGAGCGAAAGGAGCAACCCTCCGGCAAATGGCCGACCACTTCCGGCATACGCTCAAAAGTTCGGCGTTACGATGGTTTCGAGGTCAAGCTGCGGATCGCCACACAGGATCGAGATCGGTAACATCTTCACAGGAACGGTACCGATCCAACTTAGAGTGGGAGGCGAGTCGCGAGGACTTAATCACCAGCGAGCGAGAAGCGGACGAAAGCGTCGGAGAATTCTACAAGAGGTGGAAGTGGAAACTCTCGAGATCATGGAGCCGCTCTCGAAGGATGAACATATGCGGATCTTCAAGTCACCTTAAGACCGTCCATCGAGAACTCTCATCGGTCACCATTTCTTCCCGGATCTCCGGGCCATGGTCAATGCCGGCTCACGGTTCGAGAAGGATCTCAAGGAAAAGTTGGCTCTTGCACGGCCATACGAGATACCGCTCGGCGGTTGCATTCAATCCGCACCGGCCCCCGGCAAAGGAAAGATACGTCTGTCAACTACATCCATCGGGGACAACATTCGGGCAACGAAACCCAGTCCCACAAAGCAACAATTCTACTCGAAGCGACTGCCGTACACTTCGACAAGTTGGACATGCCACTGAGCAAGATCTTTGGAAGGGTTAATCAAGGAAGGTCTCCTTAAACCCGTTGCAAATTACAAACCCAAGAATCCCGTAGTCAACGGCGACAAGAGCAAATCTTGCGCCTTCCATGATATCACGGCCATACCACCGACAACTGCGTGGGGTTACGATACGAAATCCAGAACTTGATAGAGGAAGGCAAATTGGAGCGCCCCCGTGGGCCCAATACAGTCGGAAACCCTTTTCCGAACAATAACAGTGTGAATTCCATTGAGTGGGTGCCTAAGAGGATTGCCGCAGAACCAGTTTCTCCGCCTCTTCAGTAGGGTCCTCCTCTAATGTCCACATCGGCTACGATGTTTGTGGCCCGCTCACTTTGCTGGAGTACGAGTCCCAAGACATGGTCAGGAGCAATCCTCGAGAAAACGAGAAGAAGAAATCCTCTCGACGGATCTTTGAGAGAAAGATCTGAAGTTTGGAGACACCGGTGTGGGTACACTCGGAGAGCCATCAGGGAAGTTCGAATACTACGTACTCTACTCCGGCCAGTCCTCCCTTCCTCCGGGCCATGCGGCTTTAGAAGCGGACAAGGGTGGGAAAGCCGAAAAGTCCAGAAACCGAGTTCGAGACCCCGGGGCTCCGGAATACCTCGGATCTTGGTAATCTTACTTCCGATCGAAGCCTAACCCCCCGCGGAATCAGCTAAGATTCAACTTGTCCAGCTTTCGAGCACGGACAGGCAAAGGAAGATCAAAGTCAGCTTGGCACTCGCACACGATCAACGTGCTAACCAAGGGCGGCAACCGCCACAAACAGCCTCAACGCTATCCTGAGGCTCCAGCAAAGGCTTTACCTCGCAAGAGGAAGACAGGAAATGGATGGCTTGATGACTCTCCTTCTCCGGATAGAGACGAGATCTACGATTCCCGACTGTATGGCAGTATGATCACGTTCTGTGACAAAGACCAACCGAGAGATGCCTCGGGGCACAACGAAGCTTTGTACATCACTCTCAAGCTCAATACCATATCACTCCCCGGAGTATTGGTGGATAACGGGTCAGCCGTTAACGTCCTCCCTCTCAGCATGATGCGAGCCCTGCGCATCAACGAAAGCCATCTGATTCCGTCAACCCGGACTATCAAGGCCTATGACAGCACGTCTCGTCCCATCCTGGGGACGGTGACTTTGGAACTCTGGTTCGAAACCCAAATGGTGCCAGCAAAATTCCACGTGATGGACATTCCATCCGAGTTCACAGCTCTTTTGGGACACCCTTGGCTGCATCACATGAAAGCCATAGCCTGCACTCTCCATCAATGTGTCAAGTTCTTTAACCGGCAGGGAGATCTTGAAGTCATCAGAGGGGACAGTTTCCTCATAGGAAACAAAGCCGAGACAGCGACCAAGCGTGCCGCGATCGGGCACGGGGCTACCTCCTTCAAACCGACCGGGGGACTATCGGGGCAAATCTCATCGAGAATCCCTCGAGTCGGAGATGCTAACTATGTAAACGTACTCGAGCGAGGCGGACCACAGACGGTTCGATACATCAAGTTCAACTGTCGTTTCCAACATTTGGAGGCAGATTAGAAAGAAACACTGAGCATCGCCATGATGCGGGCACGTAAACCCCCTGTCTCCAATCGGAGATTCGTCAGCATTCTTCAAACCAAATCTCTAGCCCCGCCAGGTGAAGAGATCTTCGTGATAAAGGTCAACAAGCACCGTCATACTCGTCTTGAATGCATGGACGTCGTATGGGATGTCCTCCACGAGGAACTACCCGCTGCACCCCTCTTCTCCAATGAAGGGCATGATGTTTTCCTAGCAGCTCCAGCAACGCACCCGGACGCGATACGTCCCTATGTTTGGGTTGAGCCGTCAGACAACGACGAATTAGGACTCTCCGGAGTCGAGGATGCGGCGGACCGCGGGCAGACCTCTGCATTCACATGCTCAGTTTTGAGGACGGCACTCGTTCTGATCAGGTCACCTATGACCAAGGCTCCAATACCATGGAAATTGTCAAGCTCAACGTCCGGTATAGGCGGCTATCCAGACAATTGGAAGCAAGCGGTTGACACGACAAAGAATCCCTCGATCAAGTGGTGACGACGACTTCGTCAACATCATCTATTCCGGATATCCCGATGATACCAAGGATCCGGTCCTTATCGTCGGGTCTGCAATGCCAAAGTCACCCTCGGCATTTGCATGCTCATGGTAAACGAGGCCACGGCCAAGCGAGCTCGAGATCTCATCATTACTTCCAGTACCGGCCCAGTGGCAGCCGGCCCGTGCCATCGGTCAAGCTTATACCCTCAAGCGCCGCGAGGCGAGGGCAACGGCGAAGGAGGCAAAGCTCCTCACCTGTCACGAATCGAGATCAACCTCGGGAACGCTTCCGGCGGCCACCCCAAAAACATACGTGAAGGTCTTCCCCGCAAGACGAGTCGGCTTTCGACGTCGGAAACGACCACCTCGGCATCAACATGCTCCGGTTCGGTCTGCTCCCGGCCGTCACGGCCGGATTGAGACATCCCGCCGATGGCTGCTAGCTCGATAGACTTGGCGATCGAGCGAGATCACGAGGCTGTCAACATTGCGAGAATTCAACACCCCGTGTGTTCAATCAAGCGAGATATGGGCAAATTTCTTGGTAATCGAGATCAAGGAAGGCCGCATGGAATGTCGGCCGACTTCCTTCGTTAACGTAATCCAGGTGTTTCCGCCATTCGGCGATTTGGATGTGATCACGGTTACGGACACTAGTCGGGACGGCACGCACCTACGGAGGTGCTTAGCTCTCGCAAGGAAAGCCCTCATGGAACTAGCCGCTCAAGAAAGCCGTCTTTGGGACGAAGACCAAGCTCAAAAGACCGACAGGGACCGAGCCCTTAAAGTGTCACAAGCGGCTTCGGACGAAAGCTAGAGGCCACTCTAGACCGGTTCGACCTCGGGGTTTTGCTCACGGCAACTTCCTCGACTACCGTCTGTTCTCATCTAACCCCCTCGCCACGCGAGGGTGGTCGCGGTCCCGATGACCTAGGAGATGGAATGGCACGGCGAGACCAAATCCCGGCGCCTACCTCCCGAGGAAAGCAAGTTCTCCATGAAAGCGACTACGAAGACGATGAAACCATTCTCTTCCAAGCCGGTCATGAAGTCAACAAAACCGGACTCCCGAGGGTCACGGGAGGATGGGGACGGATCATTTCCACACTCAAATTGAAAGGCCAACTCAGGGAGGAAGGTCTATTCAAAAGAAACAAGAGGAAGATGGAAATTCATCTCGAGCAACTACTCGGGGAAATTCCACGGACCGCGGCATTCGTTTACGAAGCGATCAGCGGGGGACGGCAACCGATCACATGGGCGAGATGTTCGGGAAGCCGTGTACTCACCTTCGACATACCCGCCACTCGAGATAAAGCGAAAAGAAAGCTCTCCCGATGGAAGTTTATCTAGGCGCCGCACGTAGTTCAAAGAAGCCTTGGCTATTCTCACATGGGAGGAAACGCGAGGCACTAACTCTCGACGCTTGAGGCTCATTTGCAAGAAAGTTGATTTGGGCCAAAGCGGAGGAAAATTAGCAAACCATGAGTATCGCCGGACCCAACTCCAGAATGCCACGAGTATGCTCGGCAAGAAGGAAAGGAGCGCGGTATATCGTGAGGAGATCAAGAGGCTGTTCGCTTGAGCCAAGAACTCTCCAACCTCCCGGAGGGTCGGCCAGCTTGATTCGGTTTGGCTGACCATTTGTGCGCGACGTTCGAACGGCTACGGCAATCCGTAAACTACCTCCGCGAGAGGCACCCAAGCCGGTATCACAGGACAGAATCCGTCAGCTGCAGAAGCTCCCGAGAATACATCTACGATCAATGAGTTGAGGGAAGACATATGGCCCTATGCTACGAGGAATCCTCCTCTAACTATGGCTCAACTCGGGCGGCACTGTTCGAAGGGACCAAACGATGTCGGCGTTCTAACCCGATCGGGTCAAATCCATGCATTACCACCTAAGGCCACCAAAAGCCGACGGAGCAGGCAACCCCGATGCAGAAGATGCAAGTTCGTGAAAGAGGACCCGATCCTCGCTCGGCTCAGCGGACTCGGGCGAACATTTCCCTTTGGTCTCTGCTCACCTCTTCATATCCTCACAAGCTCGAAGCTAGAGGAAAGCTGGCCCGTACCATGGTCCCAGTGGGCCTTGACCCACAGCGAAGTCATTCGGATGATCGGCAACATCCACTATGGCAACATTATCACCTTCGCGAGATTTGGACCTTCCAAAATTTGGGGGCTGATCACAATGAGCCGCTCTACATCACGATCCAGTGGACGAGCGTCGCCTTCCCGCGTGTTGGTAGACGGAGGTTCGGAATGAATGTCTTGCCGCCAAGATGATGGACACGCTTGACATCAAGCCCTTGAGATCTGAAGCCTTGATCCACCTTTGTCGAGGCCTATGACTCTACTTCCCGTACGGTTCTCGGGGTTGCTACTCTTAATATATGGTTCGACAAGCGGATGATCCCCACCGAATTTCAAGTGTTGGACATTCCAATCACTTTTACGGCCATCTGGGGCGTCCACAGCTGCATCAAATCAATGGCGTGGCATCCACCCTTCATCGGTGCCTCAAGTTCATGCAAGGCAACGAGCTAACCACGATCTACGGCGACGGTGTCACCACAGGGGACCGGCACCAACGACATTCCGGTGTTAGAAATCAAGCATAGTGACGACATGGCATTAAATGGATTCACTCGGAAACCTCCAAGATCCAAATATGCAACGTGGACCTTCCCTTTGTCTCACGACAAGATCCCTCTGCCATGAAGATGATGAAACTCATGAACTTCATCCCGGGGTGGGGGCTTGGCAAAGGTTACGGGGCCGACACCAAGTCATCGAAGTCGAGGACCACACCACGGTCCGGGGGCTTGGCTACGTGCCAACACCGGGTGACATCGGGGAGAGCAAAGGCTCGCCCGCACCAAGGCGGCGGCCGCAAAGGGAACCTCCACACCCAACCTCCGACCTTACGGTTTCGACCTCGCTCATTACTTCACCGAGGTAACCAACAACGGGGCGGGGACCGACAAGGGAACCAACAGCGGAAGCGAGGGGACCGACAGGCAAACGGCGGGCGAGGGCGACGGCGGAGCCAGAAGCGGCGAAGCGAGGGGCCAGCGGTGGAGCTGATGAAGATGAGAAAGAAGCGGGGATAGTCGGCAGAGACTACGAAAGGATGGAAAAGCTAGCACGGGACCTCAGCGTTTCGAGAGGACTCATGGCTAATCCGATTAGGGGAGCGTTCCTCGACATCACTTGCTCTACTGGACCAAGCGCCACCTGAGTCCGGCATGAGTACACATTCAAGGGAATCCCAGAGACTTGGAGGAGCAACTCAAGGTACTCTCCACGGGAAACGGTTGTTCGGATCAGCCGCCGAGGCCACATTCGAGACAGTAACTCCAAAGCGAAGGAACCGGAATTCATAGAAGACGCTCTCGGTGGACCGGCTCTACGAGAGTCTTTTTGAAGAAGTCATGGAGGTGCCGAACTGATTGACACAGGCTCAGCAGCATGATTGCCATGGTTGGGACAGCGAAGCCAAGCCTCTCGATCCCGAACCCTCATCAAGCATCCAGCAATGCCCGAAGAAGCTGGGTAACTTTCACCGGACGAGGGCAAGCCGGAGTCGAAATGGAAGACAAAGTGGGCTGCACCCACATCTCCCTAAGCCCGGTCTCGAAACCCTGCGAGTCGGTCCTTGTAAAAGTCCGAGTCCTGCGAGTCGTCCAACGGCCTTACAGCCGGAAGACTATGATAATGTAGCCAACCATGTATCTCCGTTCTCGTTTAATGAAAAGTCGACCTTTCGGAGTATCCTCTCATTGCCACTTTAACAAGCGATAAGTTAACAAACAACTTAAAAGACGTTAATAACTCAATTGATAAAGAAGCGACACATTAAATGAACAATACATTAGAGAAGTTCTCGAGCGTGTAGTCGACCAAGAGGACAACCGGGCCCAAGCTGCCGAAGAGGTTATGACCAAAGTGAACTGGGGTCGGTGCAAGAGCCTAAAGAGACACTGAAGTGGGCGGTTTCTTCGCCGATGCGAGAAAAAGAAGCCACTGATAAGCCTCCTCAGGGAGTATGTTGACGTGTTCGCTGGTCATACCGGGACATGCCGGGACTCGATCCCTCGATCGTGGAGCACGAGAATCCCCTGGATCCCGAATCCAAGCACATCCAAACGAAGGCTGCGCAAGATCAAGCGAGTGGTCTTTGCAAGTAAAAGAAGAGATTGAGAAAATGCTCAGAGTTGGTTTCATCGAGTGATTGAGTACCCGACTTGGCTCTCCAACATCGTGACGGTCACGAAGGCCAATGGAAAGGTCGAGATCTTTGTGTAGATTTTCGGGATCTCAACAAGGCCGGCCCTAAAGATGATTTCCCACTTTGCCTAACATCGACATCTTTGGTCGACACCACGGCAAATTTCGAAGTGAAGTCCTTCGTGGACGGGTTCGGCTGGATCTGACCCGGATCAAGATGTCAGAGGAGGATCAAGCCAAAACTACCTTCACCACTCAGTGGGGGACATCTATTACACGGTCATGCCGTTCGGTGCGAAGAACGGCGGGGCTACTTACCGGCGAGTGCAGCGACCCTCTTCCATGACATGATTCACAAGGAAATCGAAGTGTATGTCGACGACATGATCATCCACTCCCGGAGGATCGGACATGCGGCACATGACGGATGCGAGGAAGTTCTTCAACAGGACTCGAGAAAACACTCCATGAGATTGAACCTGCGAAGTGCACCTTCGGCGTCAAGCGCGGCAAGGTCTTGGGGTACATGGTTACGAGAAAGGGGTATCGAAGCCGATCCCAAGAAAATCAAGGCCATCATCGACATGAAGTCGCCTCGGACTCGACGAAGTGAAAAGCTTCATGGGAAGACTTGATACATCGGTCGCTTCATCAACAGTTGACATCTCTCTGCGAGCCCATGTTGGCCCGATGAAAAAGAATGCCGACATCAAATGGGACTCAGTGCCGGACGGCTTTCGAGAAAATCAAGACCTACTTGGTGAATCCCCCAATTATGTGCCCGCCACATGAAGACATGCCACTACTCCTGTATCGACGGTAACAGACACGTCAATCGGAGCAATGCGGCACAAGAGCGAAAGATTCCAAGGTTGAGCATGCAATCTACTTCGTAAGCCGGAAGCTTCAAGGAAGTGAACTCGGCTACTCGGCGTTAGAGAAAACTTGTACCGCCTTGGTATGGGTAGTCGGGAAGCTGAAACACTACATGCGGTCACATTCGGTGCTCCTGGTCTCCAAAATGGACCCCGTCAGATATCTCTTTGACAAGCCATCCTGTCAATGCGACTAGCCAAGTGGTCATTCTTCTGGTGAGTTCGACATCAAGTACATGGTCGAGAAAATCAACAAAGGGCGAGTAATGGCGAGAATCGGTGGCCGACTTCCCAAGCGGTGAACCTAAAGGTCACGATCCGCGGTTTCGAACGACGGAATCTTTTCACTCGGCAGCGCAAACCGGCGCAACTCTTCTTCGATGGGGCGGCCAACAAGAAGGGGAATGGTATTGGAATGCTCCTTGTCGATCCCAGGGCGAGCATACTCCCATAGCCATCAAGATGAATTTTGAAACAACCAACAATGCGGCGAGAATACGAAGGCTTTGTGCGGCCGAGTGCAGAAGCCGCCCTCGGCGCTTGACATCTCGAAGCTGGATGTATACGGAGACTCGGCATTGATCATCAATCAAGTGTCCAACAAAATGGAAGACGGTAGATTACGGCCTCCCGAAGTACCACACGTACATGGAGGAGCTCATTGCTCGGTTCAAGGACATCTCTTTTCATTATTTGCCAAGAGACGAGGAACCGCCGCGAGATGCCTGGAAACCCTCGCCTCTCTTGTCGAAATTCTCGATGGGAAAGCGGTAAAACCCCTCGAGAATAGGCGAGACGGGAAACACCCGCCTATTCTTTGTGAGATCGAAATAAAAAAAAGAAATGATCGACGAACCCTGGTACAATCAAATTTACCAGTACCTCCAAAACGGAGAAGCTTCCTTCTCAAATGAAGATGGAAAATACAAAGAAGGGATCAAAGCCAAAAACATGATGGCATTAAAATGCCTGGCATCCCATTTCGTCATTCTATGGGGTGTGTTGTACAAGAAGCACCACCAAGGGCCACTCCTTCGGTGTGTAAACAAAGAAAAAGCCAGCGAGCTAATGAACGAAGTTCACAACAGAACCTGCGGTCCGCACATGAACGCCCGAGCATTGACACAGATCATTCTCCGTATGGGATACTATTGGATATCGATGGAGACAGACTGCATCCAGTTCGTCCGAAGCTGCGACAAATGTCAACGGTTCTCCAACCTCAATCACATCCCTCCTCACGAACTCTATTGCATGACTACGCCATGGCCTTTCTCCACATGGGGAATCGACGTCATCAGCATGATCACTCCACCAGGGAGCAATGGTCACGAGTTCATTCTAGTCGCAGTCGACTACTTCACCAAATGGGTAGAAGCCAGATCGTACAAGGTACTGAATTCTAAGAAGGTGGTCGAGTTCATCCGAGAGAACATCATGTGCCGATACGGAGTGCCCAACGAGATCATCTCCGAAAATGGGACCCACTTCGAAGGAGATTGTGACCAACTGCTGACCGAATTCAGAGTCACGCATCACAAGTCTTCTCCTTACAGACCACAAACCAATGGTGCAGTAGAGGCAGCCAACAAGACTCTCGCCATGATAATCAGAAAGATGACCACCAGGGGTCGGGACTGGCCCGAAAAGCTACATCTAGCCCTCTGGGGATACAGAACATCAGTCAAAACCGACACAGGGGAGACTTCGTTCGCACTCACCTATGGAATGGAAGCGATGTTACCCGTGGAATTGGAAATTCCATCCCTCTGAGTCCTCTTGGAAAACGGGATCAATGAAGTCGAATGGCTACAAAGCCGTCACGACGAACTTGCTCTACTCGACGAGCGCAGATTGAAAGCCATGGAACACACTCGAGCCTACCGGAGCGGAATGGCGAGCATTCGACAAGAAAGTCAAGATCCGAGACATCGAGAGAAGGCGACTTGGTGCTAAAGGAAAAGCCTCCTATGCGAGACCAATCCCCTCGGAAAGTGGGAGCCTACTGGATAGGACCGTTCGTGGTACAAAGAATCTTCTCAGGAGGAGCCATGGAGTTAACTTGATTTGGACGGGAACCCTTTCGTTAACCCCGTGAACGGAAGCAAGCTCCGCGAATACTTCGTTTGAGGAAGAGCACGAGTCAACTCTCCTTCCCCATACACCGTCCCCTCGGTAAAATTAAAGTGCTAAAGAGTAATACCCAGCTGGATACATTCAGCTAATGATCCGGGTAAAAAATAGGGTCGCACTTCTTTTGTCTTTGTTTTTCTCAAAATCACCTAAAAGTGTCGAACTACGGTGACTGAGGCCCCTTAGTCCAATTGTAAAAGGGAACGTAGGCGGCCATCATTGGTTCGGTCTAAAAAACAAAAAAAAAAATACAATAAGCATCAATTGCTTGTGTTTCGAAAAACTCTTTTCATTTAACCTACAAATTCATAACGGTTAAAACAGTCTTTGATGAGTCCAAGCATGGTCAACTCTTGACTCGCTACACGCTAGCAAAAACTACAATAAAACATTAATCAGTTAATGTGTCTGCAATGACAATGGGTGGGTACTCTGGACAGCAAGGTCAATCTAGTTTCCTGTACTTGGCCCTTCATCCTTCTTCCCCTTCCCCTTCCCACGACGAGTGTTCTTCACCTTCACAGGAAATATTTCGGTAGTCCTTCTACCTAGATCAGGGACCTTTCCCGACGCCTCCGTCAACCCTGTGGCTATCAGCCATGACCCTTTCTCTAGCTACGTCTCGACCATTTGCCTCGCTTCGAGCCATCATAATAGTGCTTTGATTGGCCTCCCGATCGGCATTGGCCTCATAGTCGGCCATGGCATTCCCGGTCGATTCCGAGGTTGGCCAGCTTCGGTCCTCCTCAAGGTCGAGGTATCCGGGTGATCGGCACCCAACGGCTCACTCCGTCTCTACAAGATAGACATCTGTGTCTCCCCTATACACTCTTCGTACCAGTTCAGATCTTGCGTCGACGAGCAGTGTCTCCTCTTCGGTGAAGGAGAACCACTGGTGGAAAGGACGTGTATTGCCACCACCGTGTGAGCGGCAATAACGTCGAAGGATCTTCCATCGGCGAGCGATCCCACCTCAAAGGTAGCGGCATAACTCAAACCCGTCAATGGCTTTGCTCCGGCCCGTCTTGTCGCGAGAACCAACGATGGAATGTAGAAAAGACGTGCGAGACAACCCGGCACTCGACGACAACCAACAGACCCTCCTGAGTGGTCCGACAAGTCTGTAATTTCCAGTGGGGAACCCACCATCGCAAGTGATGCGTGCAAAGTCTGGCCATCCAGAGCTCCTGCTCAGCCTGATTGCCCCCTATCACCAGAGGATGTCGAGAGAAGGACCAAGCGTCACAGGACATTGGCACCTCAGGCATCATCTGCAGTCTCTCCCTCAACCACATGGTAAGTATAGCGGGACTCCCTCCCCACATGTATCGGCTACCGGTCGCCATCCGGCCTATGCCTAGGAACGTCTCGTCAAAGACCAACGGTACGATGTCTCCCTCGCTCCGGCACTGCCTCACCAGGTTCAGTACACTGTGATGGCACACACCCAAAGACGTGAACGTGAACAGAGTAGCGATCGCGCACAGAGCAAATGCGTCCCACGCAAAGGCGCTCCCCTCAGCTCCGACAAATCTTTCGGGCAGCCCCGAAATGTCAACATAATCAGTATCCGATATCGGCATCCGTATGCTTCTCCAGGCCGAGATACCAAGCAAAGACACTAGCTTCTCAACAGTGGCCATGCCACCAGCATACGAAAGAACTAGCTGTTCCATCTCAGGTCCTCCCAGAATGGCCCAGAAATCTTCAAATGTAGGAGTGATTTCGTTGTACGAAAAGCTGTACACGTTCCTCCATACGTCCCAGAACCGAGACGCGGCTCTCAAAAGATCCCAATCTGGCATGAGCTCCTTCAAAGCCCAAACAGATTTCATCCCGTAACAGCCTTCGAAAATTGAGTGGTTTCGTACCCACGACTGAAAATTGTCCAAGAATCGCTCTTGCATCCGAGACGATAGCTTAGGAAAGGGAGCCATGACAGAAAGTGAAGGAAACCTAAGAAATTTGAGAGAATTCAGCCTAGCGATCAAAAAGCGATGCGCGGGTTTCTTACAAATTGCAAAGCTGAAGCGCAATTTAAAGAATACGGAAATTCATTTTTAGTTCGGCCAGGACTCCTGTGCGATTGACTTGGTCAACTCTGCGGCCCATTGCTCTGAATTGGAAACAATTCCAAACAACTCCCTATTCATGCCTTTATAAAACTGCATGCTCCCTAGTTTTAATTAACCAAAGCTTGACACCTCTTCCGCCCAGGGCTCGTGCAAAAGTGCAAATAATTAATAATCAGTGCATATAGGCTTAATTTTTGACCCGTTCAATTTTTAATGCATGTTTCATTTTGTTTATTTTTGATCAACCTACTTGCTTATTTGTCGAAAATAAAAAGAAGGTAATCATTAAATAGATGCGCGAAATACAGGTTTCGCCCCATGGGCGCCTTTTCAAATACAGTTCAAATCAAATCGTTCCAGACGATACAAAAAAAAAGAGAAAGAAAGCAGTAAAGGAAGGACTACTCCGAGTCCTGCTCGTCATCCGAGCACTCAACACACTGCTCCGCCGCTGCCGGATCCGTCGCAAACAAGAATTCGCCAAATTCCTCCAGGCGGGAATATGCAAAAGGCCTCCTCAACGTCCGCGAACTCGAAGACTCTCCCCTCTCATGCCCAGAGTACGAAGGAGGATGAGCTCCCGAGCCCGGCCCGTTCGCCGCGTGAGCGGCGAATTCCACTGTGCAAAGTCCTCCCCGCGGCCGTGGGAGCGGGCGAACCTCTCGGCCTAGACGGCCTCGGCTCACGGACATCCACGCTCCTTCGGGAGGCGCACCGCATGAACGCCACGAGCCTCCTAGCGTGGGCGGCCCACCGTCCACCGGCCTCATAGCATCGTTGTACGTACGGCCGGACACTGCCGAAACCGGGAAGGTCATCAGAAGACAAGCAGAAAGTACAGATGCAACATTTGCAGAATACTACTATCAAATGCAGAAAACCAAAAAGTGCTCACACTACAAAAAAATTGAGATTTTGCTACGAAAAAATTTGTAGCAAAATGTTAAGATTTCGTAGCTAAAGAGTATTGGCGACGAACCTGTTTTCGTTGCAATTTCGTCGCCTATGCGACGTCGCTAAAGGGTATTGGCGACAAAATAATATTCGTAGTCGTAGGTATATTTTTTAGCTACGAAAAATAAATTTCGTCGCCAAATATATAGTTTCTGCGACAAAATATAAAATCGTCGCTAAAGGGTATTATTATGTTTTAGGTTGAGGGAGGCTAACGGCACCTTCTATATTTGATAAGCTAACCCCACATATTGATTAAATGGATTGTAATATATGCATTATGGAATGTATTCAAATTTTAGGGGTGATTTTAGCATAATGTTATGGGTGATTTTAAGAGTGATTTTGGCTATGAAATAATTTCATAGCAAATGATTTGTATTTTTGTAGCCAAATCTTATTAACATTTTGACTAGAGCGGGAAATTTAGTGCGCCAAAAAATTTGCCAAGAAGCAAAATTTTAGCAATTCATTCAACGACAAATATTTTTGTTTTGTTTTCTTATTCTAGCATTTGGCTACAAAACTAATATTGTCGCAAAAACAAAGAGATTTGTCTACGAATAAATAATTCATCGCTAATGCAAATCTTTGAACTACAAACTATTTTTGTAGCTAAAAAATTTGTAGCTAAATCCTCATTTTCTTGTAGTGTCACCGAAGCATTGGGGTCAACCCTGTATCGTGGTCTCGGCTCATCCGGAATCGAAATCACCAGCCGCCTGCGCGAACCATCCAGCCCCTCGTACGCCAGCCTAGCGCGTGGGAGCGGGAGATCTCGGGGATATCCAGAACCATCGCCCTCCCTGTGCTGCACCTGTGGGCTCCTCAGCCTCATCCTCAAGAAAGTCTCATAGTCGGCCCCCGCTATGATGTACTCGGTATAGAACGCGCCCTGTCTATACCTCTCCAAATCCTCCATCGACATCTCCCGAGGATGCTGCATGTGCATAGGAGGATCCACCGGCACCAACGGAATGGACCCCGGGCCGTGCTGACGGGTCACCCGCTCCCCCAAATACATAGCGTCGCAATGAAGTCCCACCAGGAGCTTCCTCCGCCGCTTCACCTCGCTAGCAACCTGAACCACGCCCATGTGGAGGGCTCCACTGCTGGTCGGCTGGATCCTCTCGAGAGGACACCCGGTCCGGGGCACAGGGACACCTCCTCGTATGACACCCGAGTACCCGCTCTCGACGAGACCGGCTTCTTCGCTCTCTTACGCGAGCCCGGCGTGGCGAGAGTGCGGGTCGATGCCTCCCTAATGTCCCACTCTTGCGGACTGAGCACCTCATAGCACCAGACCTGCCAAGCAAATGGAAAGTTATGTCAGCTACAGAGCAGATACATACGAGTACAAAAAAGAGACAAGGAAGAGAAAAAGACGTGAACTTACATCAAGACAGGTGTGAAGCAGCTCAGGGAGTTCTCCTCTTCTCGCGAGAACCTGTCCAAGGCATGATAGATCTCGGCCGGTCGGCCTCCCCATGCGAACCCCCTCACGGCGTCAAGAGTGCGTCGGCGACCCGAGCGAGGAAAGTGACAGGGATGTGTCGGAAGTCGGGAACGAGGTCAGCGACAACGCGAACCAAATGAACCCTCGAGCCGGGCGCTCGCGGTCATCCTCAAAGATCCAGCCAAATAATCGGCGATACCCGCCTCCCGGATGCCTCTCCATCGGCACATGCCGAATGCCTAAGCCCACTGGCATCGGTAATATCAAAAACCCGGCGGCTCGGACAAGCTGCTCAGGGGTATAGCAGTTAATCCGCACCGGCGTGTTGCCATAGGTCGGCAACCCAGTGATAGCAGCAAAGTCCGTGGGAGTCACCGTCGCATCCCCCACCTGAAATGGAAAGTATGGGTCGTATCCCACCAATACTCGCTCAGAGCTACGTCGTGGACTGGCCCTCGGCGTCGCGGCTATCGCTGACTATCGTCTTGATAAACCCGGCCCGATCAGGAATCAAGCACCGGTGCAGTGGACTCCTCTCTCCCTCTCGAGCCGCGTCAGGGAAGACCTCCCACAATGCTCGCCTTTGCCTCGAAGGCACCCGACTCTTCTGGTTGTGGGTATCAACCGTCCCTCGCCCCTGCAGGTGAACAAGACAATAGCAACATCAACAGAATGCACGAACGCATGTCAGAATGATGCAATGCAATGGCAGTTCTTATTCCTTTCCTAAAATACTTCCATCTCGGTTGGAATATTGACGGTCCAAGATTTCAAAATCTTTCGAAAACTCCGTCGAATCCGGAACTTTCAAAATCTTTCGAGAACTCCGTCGAATCCGGAACTTTCAAAATCATTTCGAAAACTCCGTCGAATCCGGAACTTTCAAAAACATTTCAAAAACTCCGTCGAATCCGGAACTTTCAAAACAGTTCGAAAACTCCATCGAATCCGGAACTTTCAAAATCCTTCGAAAACTCCGTCGAA
Organism: Adenophora triphylla var. japonica; assembly: GCA_022495995.1. Lineage (NCBI taxonomy): Eukaryota > Viridiplantae > Streptophyta > Magnoliopsida > Asterales > Campanulaceae > Adenophora > Adenophora triphylla. The sequence goes on along the minus strand of JAFEMH010000453.1, from coordinate 748,154 downwards.
ACCGGAACTTTCAAATCTTTTCGAACATTTCGAAAATTTACTCCGTCCCGAATTAAAGCTACTTTAATTTTGGAAAATGCATCTAGACATGGAATTTTGCAAACAAAATTTTTATGTCACCTACCCATAGTGTCAATTGAACAACATCCTAGTCAATTTCGACAAAGGTTCATAGCAAAGTCAAAAGCCCCAAATTCGGGCACCGAAATCCCTAGTTCATTCCTAATCAAATTTCTAACATTTAAAGAATGCACATTCTTAAAATTAATGAAATTTGAAGGAAGCTTACTTGTCTCTCGATCCCTCCTTTGGAGTTGTGTCTCTCCCTAGCCGGGTAGAACTCCGCCGGATTCAATGGATGAATAAAGGTTCGAATGGTCCGAACCAACCGCGTTCTTTCGTCATCGGTCCTTCCATGACGAGCCATTGGTTCCCAATCACCTTCCATAGCAATTTTCCTTCACAAATCTGAGCAAACCTCACAATTTGGGATGAAAATTCTCTCCTCCTTTCTCTCCTTTTCGCCGGAAATAATGAAAGAAAATGGCTTCTCTTTCTTCTGCCTCGGCGCTGATAAGGTCCTGGCCAAATTCAGTCCAAGTCCGGCCGGACTCTTACTGCACCATAAAATTTTTTGCCACTTTGGCCCCTCAGTTTTTCACAGTTTCAAAATTTTACCTCTTTTCACCCCCAAAAGTGTAAAATTTCCCCCCAGTTAGACATTTCTAACACCCCATCCCCCAAGGATAAATTCTCAGTTAGTTTTCACTAACGCTCGTCTCCAGACGTTAAATTCTCAGTTAGTTTTCACTAACGCTCATCTCCAGACGTTAAATTCTCAGTTAGTTTTCACTAACGCTCGTCTCCAGACGTTAAATTCCCAGTTAGTTTTCACTAACGCCCGTCTCCAGACGTTAAATTCTCAGTTAGTTTTCACTAACGCTCGTCTCCAGACGTTAAATTCTCAGTTAGTTTTCACTAACGCTCGTCTCCAGACGTTAAATTCCCAGTTAGTTTTCACTAACGCTTCTCTCCAGACGTTAAAATTCCCAGTTAGTTTTCACTAACGCCCGTCTCCAGACGTTAAATTCAATCCTCAGTTGACGTTTGACATTCAAACGCTCAATCATATCTCCGGACATTCCAATTACATTTCCGTCTCCAGACGTTAAATTTTATCCTCAGTTGACGTTTGATATTCAAACGCTTAACCCTGTCTCCGGACATTTAAGTTACATTTCCGTATCCCGACTTTAAAATTTCTAGTGGTTTTCACCATCGTTCATTTCCCCGACATCTGCAATATGCCCGAACCCCAAGGCACGAACGCCTTGCAACAATCCCTCTTCGGCCATCTTCGTAAGCCCGAATATATTTTCACTTCAGCAAGTGAACACATATCTCCCCGGCCGCCAGTCGTAAGCCTGATCGTCCCACCTCAGCGGCCATCAAGGTAAGCCCGCACAACAATCCCTCTTCGGCCATCAAGGTAAGCCCGAATGCTCATCCCCAGCAGGATTCTAAAGAAGAAACGTCGATCCTTCCGAGTTGTTAATAACACCAGTTTAACACAACCGTTCACATCATTGCCGTCCTATCCCCAGCAGGATAAACATGGCCGTCGTCGTAAGCCCAGCATCCAAGGCACGAACGCCATCGTCTCAGGATAAACTCATCCTCGCAACTCCGGTTTAAGGCGCCACACGCCCTCGTATGTTTCAGCAACTCCGATTTGACGCGCCACACGCCCTCGAAGGTTTCAGGAATCCCAGGTTCAGTCGCCTCACAATAGTCTCCATTCAGGTTAAGACGCCTCCAAACAGTCTCGCTTAGGTCAAGGTCCCCACACGCGGTTCCTTGCACCTATGAACTACGATCGGCTTGATTCCCGCTCGGGATACGTAGGAATCCTTTCGCTAAGGGTCCAGCCAGCTGACCGCCCAGGTCTTTCAAAGTAAGGCATCCCGATTTGGATCCTTATCTTTTTTCAACAACCCCACCTCCTTCGGAGGAGACGTCGCTGAGGGGCTAACTGTAAGTACCCAAATTTGGATCGTCAAAATCCGTCAGAAAGTTAACCGAAATTCGTTAACTGGCCCGCTCCAGGTTAACCGGAACTCGTTAAACTCCCCGTTGCCAAGCCAACGAGACTTCCCGAGACTGCCCCGAGCATCCCAACATCGAAGCATACTTGACACACGTCATCGCACGTAAAAGTACGGCTTTCCCTGAAAAACGCACTTTCTGACACTTTCCGGGGGCGTTTCGGACATTTTCCGGACTGTTATTTTAAAAAACGGACAAAACCGGGACCCGGGAACGAACTCCCACACATTTGGTGAGTCATGGGACACGTGGCAGCCATGCCACAGCCCTCCCATCACCCTTCAATCAGAAATCAAAGGGAAAAGACTAAAATACCCCTGGTAAACAGTCTAAGTCAGGCCGGACTCCCTGTGCAAACTTTCTGAAATTGCCAGTAAGCCCCTCAAAGATCCAAAATACCACAAAACCCTGGAAATCGGTCTATGCCCGTCCGGACTCTTACTGCATTTTTCACCCTATAAATAGGAGGGCTGTCAAAGCGAAAACAACAACATTTTTACTCCAAAATATCACTTCACCCACGGCCCAAACTGAGTTTCACCCCTACCGAGCTCCCGTTTTGTCTCGATTCGCATGAAACTTCCGTATTTCGATCAAATACGCTCCTCACCACTCCGAAACACCTTTTCAAACTACTTTCCGTGTCCCGTACATACCCCCGAGCCAAAAGAGTCGACCCTAGCCATAGGTATAACTCCCTCTCTCTAATCTCTCATTTCATCTCGGTTTACGCGCCAGTCGCTACAACCGTTTCAAATCACGTTATTGAAATGTAGATGCCTCCGTCTAACGGAGTCCGGTACGTTTTAGCCCCTCGATCCTCTTCTCTTCCCGTAAGAGAAGTAATCACGGGTTAAAACGGCGTTCCGACCCCGTTCCGTTTACTTTTTATGTCATTTACCATTCCGGATCGATCGATCCGTTGATCGTCATTTACTTTCTGTCATTTACAAATCCGAGCCATTTTGGCTCGTTGATCGTCATTTACAATTCCGAGCCGTTTCGGCTCGTTTACAATTCCGAGCCGTTTTGGCTCGTTGATCGTCATTTATGATTCCGGATCGTTTGATTCCGTTGATACTGCTTTAAATACTGTCATTTACAATGTCCGACCCGTTTGGATCGTGATAGTATTTACTTTTCAAAGTCCGAGTCACAACCCAATTCGTTGATTGCAAATTCATTTAATACGCTTTTTCCAGTAAAAATCGTTAACAATGTAATGCCCGGTTCAAAACCGGAGTTCGTCCATCGAACTCTCTTTCAAAAACGCGCGAAATGACGTTTGGCATCCGAACGCTCATCTTCCAAAATAAAAGCCGCCATTTGACACTCAAAATCATTTAATACGCTTTTTCCCGTAAAAATCGTTAACAATGACTCGCCCGGTTCAAAATCGGAGTTCGTCCTTCGAACTCTCTTTCAAAAAGCTCAAAATCGACGTTCGCCACGCAAATGCTCATTTCCATCTTAAAATCGACGTTTGTCATTCAAACGCTCGTCTTTTCAAACAAAGTCACCTAATCAACGTTTGACATTCAAACCAAGATTAAGCTTGTCATTCAAGCCCCCCATTTCAAAACGCAAACACACACACACACGCACACGTTTTCGAGAAAGGTAGAAAGACTCGTCATACGAGGCGTTTCGGGTGATCTCGTAATACTCTTCCCGAAAAGTAACATGACCTCCGAACCTAACAATCTCTAGTACTCAAAGCTTTTTACTCGTTTTTGCTACCAATAAAAATGACCCCCTTTTCAAAGCCTTTTCCTAAGTTTTTGCTACCAATAAAAATGACACCATTTTCACTAAAGCCGTTTCTCAACGTTTTGAGCTCAAAATACAAAAACCGCGTGGCGACTCCTCATTTTCCTTCCCATGAAGCGAGGTCTCAGACACCAATCCTCCGCGAAAGACAACCGCCTTTCCGCGTCCGCGCACGAAAATCCGGGTAATTTCAATCTGTCAGCTCTTATGTCATAACAGACATCATAAAGAAGTCTAAACCATTGATGTTACAGTAAATCCATATTCATACATTTTAGAGTCATTTTGGAAAATACAATTTTCTTAAATTTAAGCTTTTCTATATGATGAGGACACGTCTATAGTATAAATGAAGGCCCCCGTGAACAGTTCTATGAACAGTTCCGGGGGGTGAAATCCCCATTTTGCCCTCATTATTATGTCTCTTTCCTATTTTGCCCTTAAAAAAAATTAATTAAAAAAAAAAAAACCAGTGGTGAGAGCTTTGAGAGACGAGGGTTGGTAAATGTCGACGGAAAGTAGTGAAACGGAGATTCCGGGGGAATTGAAGGGGGTTGGTTGCCGGAAATTTTAAGTGGTTTGGAGTGGTAAAGAAAGGAGAGGGAGAGAAAACCGAGAAGAAAAGCTTTATAGAGAGAGAGAGAGAGAGGATGGGGCGGATTTGGGGCGGGTTCCGGGGGAATTGAAGGGGGTTGGTTGCCGGAAATTTTGAGTGGCTTGGAGTGGTAAAGAAAGGAGAGGGAGAGAAAACCGAGAAGAAAAGCTTTATAGAGAGAGAGAGAGGATGGGGCGGATTTGGGACGGGTTCCGGGGGAATTGAAGGGGGTTGGTTGCCGGAAATTTTGAGTGGCTTGGAGTGGTAAAGAAAGGAGAGGGAGAGAAAATCGAGGAGAAAAGCTGTATAGAGAGAGAGAAAGAGAGAGAGGATGGGGCGGATTTGGATTTTGGGCCCTAATTCCTCTTACTCTTTTAATTATTTTTAGTCGTTTTTTTTAAAACAATTATTTTTAGTTTATTTGGCAAATTGATGGTTAATTTTATCTTATTCATAGGAGTTAGTTCTTACAAAAAACCCTTTTTTTATTTTTTTCTAAGCTTAGAAAAAATCATTTTTATACTGACAATTAATAACACTAACACTGACATTTTTTTACATTGGCACTTTGTTACACTAACACTGACACTTTTTTACACTGACACTTAATATACATCAGTTCCACACGGAGAATTTCCCATTTTGCCCTCATACATTTGTCCCTTTCCCATTTTGCCCTTAAAATTTTTATTTTTTTTTAATTAAAAAAAAAAAAACCGTGTCCTCGGACACGGGCTTATTCTAGTCTATAGTATAAATTAAACCCCTCTGTGAACAGTTCTATGAACAGTTCCGGAGGGATTTTTCCCTATTTTGCCCTCACTATTTAGTCTGTTTCCTATTTTGCCCTTAATTTGTGCTAAGACTTTGGATTTGGGCTAAGAGTGGGCTTTAGGAGGGTTTACTTAAGTTAATTAAGTAACTGATTTTTTTTTTTTAAATTAAAAAAAAAATTAATTTGAAAAAAAAAAAACACCCGTGTCCTTGGACACGGGCATATGTACTAGTATTCTATATGAAGAGGACACATATTATTAATATGTGTCCTAATATAGACAAGTTTAAATATGATAGTACCCACTCTAAAGTCTAAACCATTTTAAAATGATATTAAGAAAGTCATTTAATTTAGGGATAAGGTTCTATAAACCAAAAAAGGAAATAGTTAAATTTCGCCAACTGTGAATTGTGATCCTATCCAACAGTAAACAATTTTCCTTAACTTTGAGAAGAACATATCTTCTGACCTATAAGCAAAACTTGTTTCATTAACTAAGAATTCAAAAGTTTTAAAGTTATTTAGGAGATTCCTTGGTATTTCAAAAGAAAATTACTCCCTCCTTACACACAAACGTCAACATTTACACACAAACGTCAACATTTAAAGTGTGTGTTGAGCCCTTCTTAATTAGTACGTGAGTATGTGATAGTTCATATCATAGGGCTAACTGTGTGAGGAAACTTGAAGCATGGCAGACAGTCAGCATAGTAAGAAAAATGAGGGAGATAATAGTAGAGGTATACCAATCAGGATAAGAAATAAAACTGTCTTCATCAAAAAGGTCACAATCTCCATGACCGATCCATATGCCACTGACTCCTCCAGTGATGAAGAGGGGTTCTTTTACCAGGAAACAAAACAAAAATCAGGTAGATTTGAAAGAACGGCATATTTCATTCCTGGGAGCGAAAGTTCCCAAGAAGATTGTTGGGAAACAATGGCCTATAATTGCTAAGCGAAGATGAACACAAATATGAAATAGAAATACGAAAACAATAACAAGCAAGGAACACAGAGATTTACGTGGAAAATCCCTCAAAACAAGAGGAGTAAAAAATCACGGGCGACGGAGAACAATCCACTATATCAATCAAGAGTACAAGGAGATGATCAAGGTGAAAAACAATCACACAATCTCACAATCTCTCAATAGTGAATACCTAGCTTGTTTCTCTCTCTCTATCCAAGGCATAAGGAGGCACAATGACAAAATACAATATATATGGGACAAGGGAAAACAACCAACTGAAACCCTACAAGGCCAGCCCGTCAAGTAACACGCCGTGAGGCGCCCGCATCAAAGGAGCCAGGCGGCCGCCTGGAACATTGCCAAATCCACGCTCACCTACGGCAGCCGAGGCGCACGCCTCATCCCAGGCCATGCGGCCGCCTCAAGACCAGAAGTAGGGCCACCAAGCTCGGCCATCCATGCGCCCGCCAAGACACAAGCGGGGCGCCTGCCTCAAGCACTCAACACACGCAGCAGCACAGCAATAGCAACCATTGCATCCTTGCCCAAGTCCATTGCCCAAACCCATTTTGTCAATAATTGAGAGTCACTCAACAATTCTCCACCTTGTCGATCAATTCTGAAACAAGCTATCTCCAAGAGAACATCTCTATCTCCGCCGCCACGCCCCGAAGGGCATCAATGACTAGTAACACCCACTAAGTCCAAGCAATGCTTGAACTTAGCAATCTGCAAAGGCTTTGTCAACATATCCGCCGGGTTGTCAACTGTATCAACTTTCTTCAGAACGACCTCACCACTTGCAATTGAAGTCCTCACAAAGTGATACTTAATATCAATATGCTTCGTTCTCCTATGGAAAGAATTCTGATTCTTCGCCAAACAGATAGCGCTTTGGCTATCACTTTGAAAACCTCGGGAGCACCTTGAACCATACCAAGTTCACGAACCAAGCCACCAAGCCATTTGGCTTCCTTGACAGCCTCCATTATAGCCATATACTCGGCCTCGGCGGTAGACAACGCGTGACTTCCTGCCGATCCGAGATTTCCAACTAATAGCGGAACCACCAAGACAAAACACATACCCCGTTGTAGATTTTACGTCATCAAGATTACCGCCCCAATACGAATCAACATGCCCAACAAAACCATCACGACTCCTACCATAGACAATGCATAAATCCGGTGCACCACACAAGTATCCAAGAATCCACTTGACTGACATTCCAATGCTCTTTACCCGGATTCCCCATGTATCGACTTACTACGCTCACTGCTTGAGCAATATCAGGCCGAGTACAAACCATAGCATACATAATACACCCCACAGCATTCGAATACGGAACACGTGACATATAATCTTCCTCATCTTTAGACTTGGGACAATCTAAAGATGACAACCGAAAGTGAGAAGAAAGAGGTGTACTCACAGATTTGACATCCTTCATGTTGAACCGCTCCAAGACCCTCTGTACATACTTTCCTTGCGACAAGTAAAGTAGTCCCGTTTTCCGATCTCGTTCAATTTCCATGCCAAGAATCTTCCTCGCAGCACCTAGATCTTTCATCTCAAATTCCCCTTTCAACATCAATTTTACCTGGTTGACATCATTAATATCTTTTGCAGCTACAAGCATATCATCGACATATAACACAAGATAAATTAATGAGCCATCACTACAGCCCTTCAAGTAGACACAACTATCAAAATCACTCCTAGCAAAACCATGGGTTACCATAAAAGTGTCAAACCTTTTATACCATTGTCGGGGTGACTGCTTCAAACCATACAAGGATCTTTTCAACAAACAGACATGATTCTCCTTCCTCTCGACCCCAAACCCTTCTGGTTGGCGCATGTAGATCTCCTCCTCAAGTTCCTCATGTAAAAACGCTGTTTTCATATCTAACTGCTCAAGCTCAAGATCCTTCATTGCCACAATGCTCAACAAGGTACGAATAGATGTTTGTCTAACAACCGGTGAAAATATCTCATTGTAGTCTATCCCTTCGACTTGAGTGAAGCCACGAGCAACTAACCTTGCTTTATACCTTGCTTCCTCAATCCCAGAAGCTTCCTTGAACTTGTAGATCCACTTGCAGCTGACTAACTTCTTCTTTGGTGGAGGCCTCACAAGTTCCCATGTCAGATTTTTCGCAAGAGATACCATCTCTTCTTCCATAGCAACCGACCACTTTGCAGAATCTTCACAAGACATAGCTTCCTTGTAGGAGATTGGTTCATGCACATTAACAGTTTCAGCAGCGGACTGTGTATAAGCCACCATCTCCTCAAACCCATATCTAACGGGAGGTCTTTTATTCCTCTTACTCCTACCACGATCACTGGTAGTCTCCACCTGCACCGTAGTCTCTTCCTCCTGAACAGGAGCATCAGTAGGAGGTGTTTCATCAAACAAGTTATCCGCATCTAAGTCAAGTTCCACTCTATCATCTCCATCTAGCTCCACCTGCTTCTGTGTTCGTTCTGCAGAATCACCTTTCTCAAGGAGAAGTAGAGACTCATTAAATGTGACATCTCTACTCGTCGGGAACTTAGATGCAACCGGGTCCCATAACCGAAATCCCTTCACTCCAGTAGTATAGCCAACAAAGACACACTTTTTGGCTCTTGGCTCCAATTTATTTCCGTTGTTGACATAAGCATACGCGGGGCACCCAAAGATACGCAATCTCGAGTAATCTCCTGGAGAGCCAGACCACATCTCCACCGGAGTCTTCAACCCAATACTAGAATTTGGAGAATGATTAGCCAAGTAAGCAGTCATACTAATCGCCTCTGCCCAAAATTCTTTACCCAAACCTGCTTGTGACAACAAACACCGAGCTCTTTCTAACAAAGTGCGGTTCATTCTTTCAGCAACACCGTTCTGTTGTGGTTTCCCAACACAAGTTCTATGTCGACCAATACCTTCATTTTTGCAAAATTCAGTAATCTCCTTTTCGACAAACACAAGGCCATTATCTGTTCTCAGTTTCTTTATAGGTCTACCTGTCTGTTTCTCAACTAAGGTTTTCCACTGCTTAAGATTCAAAAGCACATCATTCTTATGTTTTAAGAAATAGACAACCACCTTTCGTGAATAATCATCAACAAAAGTCAACAAGTAACGAGAACCACCCTTAGATACCTTTCTAGCAGGACCTCACAAATCAGAATGAATATAGTCAAGAATACCTTTAGACGTGTGTACTCCCTGTCCGAAGCTCGCCTTTGTTTGTTTTCCATGCACGAAGTTCTCACAAAATTCCATATGCCCTGTCTTCTGTCCATCCAATAAACCGCGCTTCGAAAGTTCAGTCATTCCCTTCAAGCCGATGTGACCCAATCTCATGTGCCACAGCTAAGTAGTTTCTGCCTCAGTCATAGATCCCTTTGCAACAGACACATCCCCAACAAATGTAGACCCAAGCAGTTCATACAATGTTCCCACCTTCTTTCCCTTCAGTGCAACCAATTCATCTTTAGTAGCCAATAGTTCACCATTAGCAATGGTGCAGCTATATCCAAGGCTATCCAAGGTACCTAGGGAAATCAGGTTTTTCTTCAAATCAGGAACGTGCCGGACATTGTGCAACTTTCTGACTACCCCATCGAACATCTTAACCATAATCGTCCCAATTCCGACAACCTTGCAAGCAACATTGTTCCCCATCAAAACTGTTCCACCAGTAATAGTTTTATAGGAACAGAACCATGTCCTGTTAGGACTAATATGATAAGAACACCCCGAGTCCAAAATCCAATTGTCACACATTTTGGAGCCCGAATCACAAGCAGTAAGAGCATCACAGTCACTGTCATCACTAGTGTCTTCATGCACAACTCCAGCTTCACCCTTGCCCTTAACGGTTGTATCTTCTTCCCTTTTACCTCCCCGATTAGGCCAATACTTTCGAATGTGTCCCTTCTCCTTGCAACTATGACATATCACATTCTTTTGCCATTCACTTGAATTTGATTGACCAGAATTTCTTGAATTCGATCCTTTCCCTGTCTTCTTACTGCCTTTAGCAATTAAGCCCTCACCTTGAGATTCAGCACTTTGGGAAGACAAGTGCGATTCGATAACCTCACGACTTAATAAAGCAGTCTTGATCTCTTCGTAAGCAACCTCTTTCTTGCCATACAAAACTATCTCGCGAAAGTGCATGTATTCCGAAGGTAGAGAACAAAGCAATTTTACCGCCAATTGCTCATCATCAATCACGACATCGACATTCTTCAAGTCCATGACCAAGCCATCAAACTCATCAAGATGTTCCTCCAAGGACCCACCCGTTTTGAGTTTACACTCCTCGAGTTTCTTCAATAAAAGCAACCTGTTGCTAACACTCTTAGTCATGTACAATTGCTCAAGCTTAAGCCAAAGCCCTGCAGCAGTCTTCTCTTCTACAACCTCTCTCAATACCTCATCCTTGAGGCTCAATTGCAAGAGAGATAAATCCTTTTCATCCATATCATCAAATTGTTCATCCGTCAGACTTGCCGGTTTCTTCGCCTTCCCAAGCAAAGCCTTGACACAATTTTTACCCACCAAAATTGCTCGCATCTTTACTTTCCATAGCCCAAAGTTAATCTTGCAATTAAACTTATCAATCTCGTACTTCCCTTACATCTTCAATCAATCAAGCAATATAGGACTCTTCTGAATCAGGCTCTGATACCAATTGTTGGGAAACAATGGCCTATAATTGCTAAGCGAAGATGAACACAAATATGAAATAGAAATACGAAAACAATAACAAGCAAGGAACACAGAGATTTATGTGGAAAACCCCTCAAAACAAGAGGAGTTAAAAACCACGGGCGACGGAGAACAATCCACTATATCAATCAAGAGTACAAGGAGATGATCAAGGTGAAAAACAATCTCACAATCTCTCAATAGTGAATACCTAGCTTGTTTCTCTCTCTCTCTCTATCCAAGGCATAAGGAGGCACAATGACAAAATACAATATATATATATGGGACAAGGGAAAACAACCGACTGAAACACTACAAGGCCCAGCCCGTCAGGTAACACGCCGTGAGGCGCCCGCATCAAAGGAGCCGGGCGGCCGCCTGGAACATTGCCAAATCCATGCTCACCTACGGCAGTCGAGGCGCACGCCTCATCCCAGGCCGTGCGGCCGCCTCAAGACCAGAAGTAGGGCCACCAAGCTCAGCCATCCATGCGCCCGCCAAGACACAAGCGGGGCGCCCACCTCAAGCACTCAACACACGCAGCAGCACAGCAACAGCAACCATTGCATCCTTGCCCAAGTCCATTGCCCAAACCCATTTTGTCAATAATTGAGAGTCACTCAACAAAGATCCATCTAATGGGACCCAGACTACCTTACCAGATTATCCTGGGGCACGCCTTCGACCATATGGCAGGTGGGCTGCAGAGGTTCGTGACTCAATTCTTGGGAATAGGGAATGGGTAGGTACATTTGATACGCCTGGTGAGGCTTCTCAAGCTTATCATGGTAAGAAGTACGAGATTTATAAAAAGAAAGTGGCTCAAGCTCGCATGAAAGTTAATAGACGCTCAAACTTTGATAAATAAAGCTTGAATTCGTACATCTATTGTTCTAAGTAACTGTTGTCTTTGTTGTCTTTTGTTCAACCATGTCAAATAGTTACTTTGCTATCAATTTCATGTTACTTACGTGGAAATTTGGTGAGGATTGAATGACATTAATCTTATAAAATTATTCTGAATTTAGTTTCAACTAGTTATATGAAGTTGAAAAAATGGTAAATTTGCCCATGGCTAATTATTATAATAGATAGAATATCTTAGAGGCCAATAGTTATAATAGACTTTGATTTTATGTAATAGAAAAGAAAAGCTTGAAGCTTTCATTTATTGTTTCTTGTTTATCGTTCGGTCATTCTAATCTCTAGCCTCAGTTGGCATTATTTATCCTCTCAAATAATCCACCAATCCCACTTTGCACCCCGTTTTGAAAATTCTGCATTTTGGTACCTTAATTTCAAAATCGTCCCACTTTACCCCCTAGCATTTTCCAAACCGTCCCAATTTTATCCTCCGGTCAAGTCATGTCATGGGCAAAGTGTGACAATCTCAAAATTAAAGTACCAAACATACCCACTTTTCAAACTGCGATGCAAATTGATATTTGGTGGATACTTTGGGGGGTAAACGTCATTCCGCCCTAGATATTGCTAGCAAGAGTCACAAAGTTGAAATGTTGATTATTACTATAGACAGTTAGTAGAGCGTGCCTTAAAATTTTATTTATTCTTATGAGCAAGTGACAAAACAAATATGATACAGTATGAGCAGCAATTGATGTTGTTTCCTTTTGCTAATTTCCTTGTTTCCTTATTTTGTTTGATGTATTTTCGGACTGTTATTTCACTAGTATTTTAATTGATTTTAATTATGTTTATTTTGGTAGGGTTCTAGAGTATTCCTAGGATTAGTATTTAAAGAGTGTTAGGACTCTTGTATTCGCAGCTTTTGATTTTTGATTTATGAAATATAGTTTTGCTGATGAGCAACTATTATTGAGGGTTTAAATCCCGTCTTGTCTTCTTAAATTCCGTTCAGTCATTCCTCTCATTATCATATAACCTTTCGATCGTTATCAATTGGTATCAGTTTCCTGGTTGAATTGATGGCTGAACGAAGGCGTGGTCATGGTGTTCATGGTGTTCGTAGTAGGGTTCGTGAAGCGAATCCCCAGGAATACGATCCCCATCACGAACGTGACCTATATGAAATCAAGAAGGACGAATTGCGAAGAAAGATTCAAGATCTCAAACTTCGTTTGTTGCGTTCCGAGATTCGAGAACTCCAAAGATACTTTGATCGGGTGGAGGTTCGACGAATCCAACGACAACTAGCGCAGTTGGAGGACTCGGATTCAGACGTATCGTCTGATGAAGTGGGTGTAGCGGTGACCAATCCCTCCGCTAGGGATCACGAACTTGGTGACAGGACGTGGACATATCCTTCTAGGGTTATCGGCGACATGAAGACCGAGATTCCGGAGTTAGAAGGTGAGTCACAGCCTGAAAAGTTTGTCGATTGGTCTATACCACCGGTGTTTGATAAGTGCGATTGCGAGATTTGTCATGTTGTGACATCACACGCAATTGACAAGGCGGAACACCCAGGGCAGCTGCAACCTGGGAGGACAGAAGGCAGCAAGCAGCAACAACGGAACAGAGGCAGTCCTCTGGGAGTGAGGCGGCCGCCTCAGGTTAGCCCAGGCGGGCGCCTGGCGAGCAGCGGGCTGAAGACAACCTTCAGCAAGGCATGCCTAGAAGGAATACCCAAGGCGATGCGACCGGGGGAAATCCGAGTGACACTGTATATCGATGACGACTTATTCACGAGACCAATATTCTACGATTACAAGGATCCATTTAACATTGAATTTCCAAGTATTTCGGATTCTTGGTTTTTCATAAAATTGATGAGTGGGAGCTTTCTCTTAAATGGATGGACTGATTGGATGGATGTTGGGATGAAAGGTATGAAGTATACAGTTCGTCGTCGATTCAAAGTTAAAGTTCGAGCAGTCTTTCCCGGTACGACACTCAAAATTCGAGGTCGAATTTTTTCTAAGGAGGGGAGGATGATACAGTATGAGCAGCAATTGATGTTGTTTCCTTTTGCTAATTTCCTTGTTTCCTTATTTTGTTTGATGTATTTTCGGACTGTTATTTCACTAGTATTTTAATTGATTTTAATTATGTTTATTTTGGTAGGGTTCTAGAGTATTCCTAGGATTAGTATTTAAAGAGTGTTAGGACTCTTGTATTCGCAGCTTTTGATTTTTGATTTATGAAATATAGTTTTGCTGATGAGCAACTATTATTGAGGGTTTAAATCCCGTCTTGTCTTCTTAAATTCCGTTCAGTCATTCCTCTCATTATCATATAACCTTTCGATCGTTATCAAAATATTAGACTTTGCATTCGTTTGGGTAACAAAACATATGATGTTCAGTTTCATGTGGCTTCCTAGAAACCTTGTACTATTGACTAACTGTATAGGATTTTGAATTTAGTAATAAGTGAAGTTTTAGTACATTTGTAAAAACTCGTTCTAGACGTACTTTAAAGGGAGTAGCAAAAATATGCTTATTAATTTATCAACTAATCAGTTACCCTATAATGTCGATTTGTTCTATATATATATATAATCGAATCTAAAATGGCAGAATTTAAATTTGTGTCTGAGATATGGAGATGGCTGTTGCTTAATTTCAGGTGGATTGGCCTTAACTGATCAACTTAGGAAGCTGCAATATAAGGCAGTTTTTGATTGGCAAACGATTTATAATTTGTAAATCAGGCACTAACTATACTGAAATACCAATTAGAAACAATCAGTTGTGATTTTCTGGCCAAGATTGTAATTTTATGTATCTCTAGCATAACTCTTTAGATAACTTTTTTTAAAGAGAACAACAGAAGCCGGTGGCGAAGTCACCCTTAGAAGATGGGGTCACTTGAGCCCCTTAGCTTTTAAAGAGTGTCATTTTAATGCTTTAAAAATTATGTAAAATATACTGCTAATACATTTTTTGTCAATTTTGACCTTATGTTTTGGAAGATTTATATCCAATGGCTCTAAGTTGTTAGAGGAATACAATTTTCTTTATATTTTAACTTTTCTATATTAGGACACATATTAACAAACACATTTAATTTAGGGATAAGGTTCTATAAACTGTGATCCTATCCAGCAGTAAATTCTGACCTATAAGCAAAACTTGTTTCATTAACTAAGAATGGCAAAGTTATCAAAATTATTTAGAAGATTCCTTAGTAATTCAAAAGAAAATTAAGAGTTTTATGACCACGGGTTGTCAATATCTTATCTCAAGCCCAAGAAAAAGGCCATGCATCGGCCCAAATGTTCATTTCGTTATACTCTAGACAGGTAATGGCAGGAATCTTTTTCGAATTTTGTTTTTACTCACAAGCACCCACCTATAAAATGTGATTGTGTCTGTCTTAATTAGTGCGAGTGTGTGATAGTGCATAGCATAGGGCTAATTGTGTGAGGAAAATTAAAGCATGGCAGACAGGCAGGATAGCAAGAAAAATGAGGGAGATAATAGTAAAGGTATACCAATCAGAATAAGAAATAAAACTGTCTTCATCAAAAAGGTCACCATCTCCATGACCGATCCATATAACACTGACTCCTCCAGTGATGAAGAGGAGTTCTTTTGCAAGGAAACAAAACAAAAATCACGAAGATTTGAAAGAACGGCATATTTCATTCCTGGGAGTGAAAGTTCCCAAGCAGATCCATCTAGTGTTACCCGGAGTACCTTGCCAAATTATCCAGGGGCACGCCTTCGACCATATGGCAGGTGGGCTGCAGAGGTTCGTGACCCATCTCTAGGGCTTAGGGAATGGGTGGGTACATTTGATACTCCTGGTGAGGCTTGTCAAGCTTATCTTGGTAAGAAGTACGAGATTTATAGAAAGAAAGCAGCTCAAGCTCGCATGAAAGCTCAATCGACGCTCAAACTTTGATAAATAAAAGCCTGAATCCATGCATCTTTTGTCCTAATGTAATTGCTGTCTTTGTCGTCTTTTGTTCAATCATGTCAAATAGTTGCTTTAATTTGCTATCAATTTCATGTTACTTACGTGGAAATTTGGTGAGGACTGAATGACATTAAATTTTAAAAATTATTCTGAATTTAGTTTGAACTACTTATAAGAAGTTGATAAAATGGTAAATTTTCCGATGCCTTGATATAATAGATTGAATATCTTGAAGGCGACTGGTTATGTTGTGTACATAAATCAGATTCATGTGTAAATATTCAGCTTCAAAATATACTTCCACACTCTGGTTTAAACATTCAGTGAAATATTTCATTTCTTTGTTCTGAGTTATTCAGGTTTTCAAGTACATTGAGAGTTTAATTACAGGTTGATAATAAGAAAAAATAAAAAATAAAAAATATGTTAATGTAATTTTAGTGAAAGATGTTAAAATGCCACTAGATTATGTAGAGCTTTTCATGTTTAAAGTTGACCCATTTGAAGAAATTCTCAGGCTGAACACGTAGTCCATATTAAGGATATCTTTCAAGGATATTTCTCACATCATTCTCCCTTGGTTGGAGAAAATTTGTCCTCGAATTTTGAAGTGACGAATAATTGGAAGTGAAACTCCATGATATTCTACTCCACATTCTTATTTGTATGCAAAAAATGGCGATCTTTAAGTCCTACACCTCCCCCTTATAATAGGAGAAAGTTGGTGATGAAAACTGATCATTTTCCTTCCGTCACTCGACCATGAATCCACTATAACTGTAGTTCACATATTTTCTACTTTTTGAGCAATAGAAATATGATAAATATCACTACTATCATTATAGTAGGATATAGAGTTCACCTTAATAGCTCCGAACAATTGAAAATGAGATTTTTTTTTATTCCTTCCCCTTCATTTTGATATTCATTAGAGATAATATCAAGCTAGACACCAAGATGAGAAAGATGGCCTTCATGCTCTTCTTCAAATATCGGTGGCTTGGACCAATCAACGAAAGCTTCTTCACATGTTGAAGTTGAAAAGGGCCATGTGATATTTTCTGCAATATCTTCATCATACACTCGCTGAAAAGTAAGATTCAATTGACATTGAAATCGATGATGAAAGTTTCGTGTAGCTAGGAAACTTGGATCACGCAATAGGCAAAGGATGTGAGTACAGATGTGTCTCACAACTGTCCACACATCCACAGATAATGCAGCGGAATAAAACAATTAAATGTAAATAAAATGCAATAACTCAAGAGTTATATACGCTTACTGATCTGTGTGATCAGCAAACTAGGCTTACGCCCAAAAACCTTTCACTATAAAAACTTTTGTTTCTTACAAAAACAAATAAGTGAAAAACTAAAATATGAAAATATTAAACAAGTTCTAATCACCTTCTATGATATGAACAACTCCCCTTTCCCAAGTAGGACTTATTCAATCAGAAGTAAAACAAGAGAACTTTATGAAAACCTAGATGTGAGTTATGGATGTAAGCTCACAACCTAAACATAACTCAATCGAATGCTATGAAGTAAGTATATTTTTCTCTCTAAAACCGTAGCTTCTCTTTGTGCTGAATGCCTTGTATTTATAATGCACCATTGAGAAGATCTTCATGCAATCGACCTCTTCCTTTGTGAGATTCCTTTTTTCTATATGAAAACATATAACACACTCACAAGGAAATCAAATATTAGTAGGTTAGTCCTAATATAAAACTATGTACATAAATAAAAGATATTTACATAATTACAATCTCTTAATAAAAGAAAGATACTTATAAATCTCCATGAAAGTCCCAAAATCTTCTTACCATATAGAAGTCTTTTGAAATAAGGAAACATAATTATGTTCCCACAAAAACTCACGTTTTCAATCTCCCCCTATTTTGGACTTTCTGGTCAAAACCAAAGATTTATAACAATCACAATATTATGACCACAGAATATAGAAAGAGCATGACTCCCCCTGAATGGATGTGTGTCCAGATGTGTATACACATCCACACATAAAAACTGCAAAACAGAATTAGAACAGAATACTAGCAGTTCATTAAGCAAAAGCAAAAACCATTCAGCCATGTCCTACTTAAAGCTATTACAAACCATTGTTTTTAAAAACTAACCAACTAAAACAGAAAATTAAAATTGTCCTTAAAACCATTACTTCAAAAAAAACTTTTCTCCCCCTAAGTTAAAGTTCCCAGCCCCTCCAACTAGTAGCAGACACAGCAGTGTTCCAAACTTTATCTCCTCCAAAAGCAGCAGCAGCATCAGCATCTCCCCCTTTTTGAGCAGAAAGTGAAGCATGCCATTTGAGAAGATTATCCTTAAGTGCTTTAAGGTTGTTGGCATGGGCAGTGGCGGCTTGAGCTTGAGCTTCAGCACTGGCAATCTCAGCATCTAAATCCTTCATCTGAACATCAAATGGAGCTACGGGCTGGGTTCAGATGTATCCACATCTGGCATAGTAATTTCAGGAGAGGTACCCACAGGGAGATCAACATGCCTTTGCTTAGGGTCTAACAGAGTTTTGGATTCCTTAAATAAGGCAAAATTATCAACTCTTTCTTCTCCTTTTTCAGCCTTTACCCCATTGGCAATGAGAATTTGGGATATCAAGGAAGGGTAAGGTAAAGACCATTTCTTGGATGGAGACTCACCATAATCACAAATTTTCCTAAAGATAAATTCCCCAAAATTAATGTGCCTCTTAAGTCCCAATCTATACAGAAGATCAGCTTGCACCCTAGTGACAGAGGTTTTGTTATTTGAGGGGCAAAGATTGGCAACTAAGATAGTGTGGAGAAAACAGTAAAGGGAGGATAAAGAGCCACTCCCTAAATCTTTAGGCTTTACTGGCCAAGAGGTTATCTTGCCATGGGTAATTGCAGACACAAGATCATCATCCTCAATAGAAACCACATCATCCAAATGGTCATACAAACCAAGAAAATCATTGATGATAGAAGGGGTAAAAGGAACAAATACTCCTCTAACATAAACACCAGGAGAATGAGGATAAGTTTTATCTAATCCCTTAGGCAGATTTGCATAGAACTCATAAACCAATTTGGGGTAGAAGGGAAGGGGATGGTCCACAGTCAAGAATAATCCTCTTTCCTCAAAAAACTTGTCCATACCAAGTTTAGTAAAAGTCTCCCTATCCCTTTTCATCTCAACAACAAAGGCTTTAGAGGAAATTAAAGTAAACCTATCAGCAGCCTTTTTGGATAAAAACTTTTTGGAAAAGGGTTTGGGGGTAGAGACTAGAGAAACAGAAGATGACATACCCTGTTCAGCTTTCTTTCGAGTAGATGTGCGTCTAGATGTGGGCACATCCTTAGGCACATCCTTCACAGGGAATGGAACAACAATGGGTTCAACTTCAGTGTCATCAGCTTCAGTGGAATCAGTTTCTTGGTCTTCTTTTTCCTGATCAAGTTCTTCTCTTCCTAGCTGTAGTTCTCATCCGAGGCGGTATCATCATCATCCGAACTTGAGTCAGTTTCATCATCAAAGGCTCTAAGTCGATTTGCGGCCATCTTTTTCTTACCCTTTAAATCCATTAAAATTTTAGCTAGGGGCTCTTCATCACTAAAGGATATAAGGTCCTCAACGGGACTAGACACCAAGGGCACGAGAGGGCTCAACAACGGGAAGCAGACAAAATATCCTCGGAAGGTGAAACAATAGGGGATATAATGGGATCGAGAAGAAATTATGGGAGGAATAGGAGCAAGTGGCTCAACAGACTCTGCCTGGGGAACAGTCTCAACATGGATCATAGGTTCAACATGGGGAGTATCAACAGGGATAACTGATTCAACAAGGGGAACAACCACGAAGGGGTAACAGCGGGACCACTAACGAGAGGAAGGGGGAATAGATGATTTAGCCCTAGTCGACAAGGGGAATTATTACCTCATCTTCTTCTTCTTCTTCAAGAACAATAGCAGTTGAAGATTTCCCGCCAGGCTTCTTTAGGTTCTTTGCTTTGTCAGACTCTGACAGCTTGCGAACCCTACCAGATCGACGAAGAGCACGCTGGGGGACAGGAGTTGTAGTAGACTTTGGGGGTTTTACTTGGGTCAACTTCCTCTTCTTAGTTGAAGAAGGTTCCTCAGCAATGGCGACATCCGATGGTGGGATCACCGGAGAGGATGGAGCTTTAGGGACCACGGCCAACGAGGTTCCAATGTGGGGGATTTTGGAGAAGAAGCTTCCATTGATGGATCAGACGAGGGTGATGGGGAAGAAAATTCCGCAAGAAATTTGGAAATTACAGGGTTTAAGACAACAGAACCCTCGCCTTTAGCTATTGAAATAGGAGCAACGTCAAGAATGTCTTTCTCTTGAATGTTCGAATGCTCGGCCATTTAACAGAGGAATTTGGGTTGGTTGAACATTGCAAGGGGAATTAATGCAATGGTGTATGAGATTGTGTGCAAAGAGGAGGAAGAACAAGGGGTTTTGTCAAGGTTTATGGGGGATGGGACGGATGTGAGGTATATTAAATACTCACAGCTCCCCCTTTCCTACTAAAATTAGGAATCCTCCTTCAAAGAGGTTTAACATACCTCAAAATCCTTAAGAGTCCTCCAACGGCTAGAAAACCTTTGAGGTTACAACACACAAGCACCTTCCAAGAAAATAAGAGATTAAAATAAATCAAGATTTTGTAGGATTTTTATGAAAACAAAAATTGCTTCGGCATATCTTTATTTAAAATAGAATCCCAAAAGAATTTTTCAACCTTTTCAAACAAGGATTGATACACACCTTTTCTTTTCATGAAAGATATTGGAGATCAAAAACCTATATAATCAAAGAGAGAATTAAGAGAGAAAATTAATTAACTAACATATTTACAAAGCTCCTATATGTCCTAAAAAATGCAATATGCCTAACATGATGCAAACACACAGGTGAAGGAAATATTCTCAGCTTATGGATGTGGCATAGGATGTGAGTCACAAATGGGGACACATTTAGATCACAAAAAGTCAATGAGCAATAATCCAATCTGCACAGCCTCTAGGATGCATCCACCAATTTTTTTGTTTGTGGATTTTTGCAATGTGAGTAGCTTTCACTTTACTTGATCCCAAAGATAGCCCTTTTTCCCAATGATCTTATCAAGTTTGACTTCAAGTTTTCTTATGAAAATCACTTGATCACAATGGTATGGCTTCATACTAAGGGTGAAGCAACTGTTTCTCACACATATTTATATATTTTTTTTCTTTTAGCACCCACTGTGAGATACCTAGGAAGGTTATACCAAGTAATCAAAAGATTACATGGACAGGAAATACTCACAATTAAGTGATCAAAAATAATGTCAAAGATGAAGACTCACAAGTGACCACACTGAGAATTTTCGTGCTAATGCATGATATTTTTGGATTTTTCTTTTTATGATTTTTTATTTTTTTTTTTTTTTTTCAGTTAAACTAATCTACAGATGTGTTAGAGGATGTGAGACACATCTGGTCTCACAACCTTAGATATCACACAAGCCAAGAGACTTCCTCAAGGAGGAAAATCTCTCCAAATCTAATGCCTTTGTAAATATATCGCCAATTGATTTTCGGTCCCAACAAATTCCGGACACACGAGTTTTTGCTCTACAAGATCTCTAATGAAATGATGTCTAATATCAATGTGCTTTGTTCTAGAATGTTGAACGGGATTTTTAGATATGTCCAAGGCACTTTTGTTATCACAAAAAGCAGTCAAAACTTTGCTATTTAATCCATAATCTTTTAGCATTTGATTCATCCAAAGTAATTGTGTGCGGCAACTCCCAAGGGCAACATATTCGGCCTCGGCGGTGGACAAGGACACACAATTTTTGCTTCCTACTATACCAAGACACAAGATTATTACCTAGGTAGAAACATCCACAGTGGTACTCTTTCTATCATCACTATTTCCAGCCCAATCGGAGAATCAGTGTACCCAACCAAATTTGTGTTTGTTTCTTTAGAGTAATGCGAGACCTAGGTTCACGGTCCCACTCACATACCTAATGATCCTTTTCAATGCTTTAAGATGGGACATTTTAGGGTTGGCTTGGTATCTAGCACGGAGGCATACACCGAACATAATGTCGGAGTCTACTTGCAGTGAGGTAAAGCAAACTTCCTATCATGCTTCTATAAAGGGTTTGATCAACACTTTCACCATCAGTATCATGACTTAGTTTTTGGGAAGATCCCATTGGGGTTCTTTGATGTGAAGAGTGTTCAAGCTCAAACTTTTTCACAAGATTCTTGGCATACTTAGACTGTGAAATGAACATACCATCTTTGAATTGCTTAATCTGTAAGCCTAAGAAAAAGTTCAACTCACCTACCATACTCATCTCAAATGTGGAAGTCATGCTATCCACAAATTCAGCTAGCATTGGATCAGAATTTGATCCAAACACAATGTCATCTACATAGATTTGTGCCACAAGAATTTCCTTCTTATTTCTCCTCACAAACAAGGTTTTGTCAACTTCACCTCTCTTGAATCCTAGTTGAAGCAAATGGTCAGTCAGTCTACCATACCAAGCTCTAGGGGCTTGCTTTAGCCCATACAGAGCTTTCTTCAGTTTATACACATGATTAGGATATTTGGAGTTTACAAAGCCTTTAGGTTGTTCAACATAGGCTTCCTCATTTAATATCCCATTTAAAAAGGCACTCTTGACATCCATTTGATGAAGAGTAATCTTGAGGTAACAAGCAATGGCTAACAAAAGCCTAATGGACTCAATTCTTGCAACAGGAGCAAATGTCTCCTCAAAGTCAATTCCCTCAATTTGAGTATAACCTTGAGCAACTAACCTAGCTTTATTTCTAGTTATCACACCTTGCTCATCAGTTTTGTTCTTAAAAATCCATTTGGTTCCTATGACATTACCATGTGAGGGTCTAGGAACAAGAGTCCATACCGCATTCTTTTCAAATTGAATTAATTCATCTTGCATAGCCATAATCCACAAGATCTTTCAATGCTTCAAGAACATTCTTAGGTTCAATTTTAGAAACAAAACAACGAAGCTTACACAGGAGTATGCTGAGGAGCAACTCCATAAACCAGCCATCTTTCTATATTCAACTTTGTTCTTTTGTCTAGTTCTCACTTGAGCATGCACATCTCCCACAACTTGTGAAGTGGGGTGGTTTTTATGGATTTTTGGGGGAATATCCTTTGATCTATCCACACACCCATCCACATTATCTTCTGGAGTATCATCCTGATCGTAATCGAGGAACCGTCCTCGGTTACGGGAGTTTGAGTGGATGTGGGTGCAGATGTGGGTTCGATGTGGAGGCGGATGTGTCCACATCCTTGGTTACATCCTTGTCGGGTTCATCATTTTTACAAAGACTGGAAGTTTCTTTTGCTTTTTCAAAGGCTTTGTTTCTTCATCCTTCCACTCAAAGAAGCAACCCGAAACATCATCCTCAGCAGTCTTGAGGTTAAGATCAAGTGAGTCATCAAATTTAACATTAGCGAGATTCCATAATGGTCTTAGTTTTGAGATTGAAAACTCTGTAAGCTCTACTGTTTGTGGAATAGCCCATGAAAATTGCTTTGTCACTTTTTGAATCAAACTTGGACAGTATTCTCTATCATTGAGAATATAACAAACACAACCAAACACATGAAAATATTTTACGGTTGGTTTCTTTCCAAGGAGGATTTGATATGGGGTGACAGTGCTACCAATCCTTAGGAACACCCTATTGCCAATGTGGCAAGCGGTGTTTAAAGCTTCGCCCAAAATTTTTTGGACAAGTTCTTTGAACTTAGCATGACTCTTGCCATTTCTTGCAAGGTTCTATTCTTTCTTTCGGCAATTCCATTTCTTTGTGGGGTGATTGGTGCGAGAAAACTCATGAGTGATTCCCTTAGAATTGCAAAAATTGGTGAACATTTGATTCTCATATTCGGTGCCATGGTCGACCTAATCCTCACAGTCTTAAGACCATAAAGATTTCTAACTCTTTTGTACCAATTCTTGAATTCTCCAATTGTTTCGACTTTTCTCTTAAGAACATTACCCAAGTGTACCTAGAATAATCATCAACACACACAAAGGCATACTTTTTCCTACCAAAGCTTTCTACTTCAATAGGTCCCATTAAATCGGTAGTGAATCATCTCCAAACATCTAGTGGTGGAGCATTGTTGGATCTTTTATGTGATGCTTTTGTTTGTTTTCCCTTTTGACATGAACCACGGACATCGGGGTTCTTGAAGTTCGGTTTAGGGAGATCTTTAATGGCTTCAAACCTTTGAAGTTCTTCGAGTTCTACGGCTAGCATGCCCTAATTTTTGGTGCCACAGATTGACATCATTAGCTTTTGAGCTTAGGCAAGAAAGATTGTCACCAAATTGGTAACAATTATCGTGAGATCTAGGACCGGTAAACACACATTTATTATCCTTATCAAACACTTCACACAAGTGCTTATCAAACTTCACAAATAGGTCATCATCACACGGTTGATCGATGCTTATTAGGTTGGCTTTCAAGCCTTCCACATGGTACACATTGTGTAATTTTGGGAGACCCTTGACATCTAGGGTTCCTTTCCCAACAATCTTTCCTTGAGCACCTCCACCAAAATTTACTTTCCCTCCATTTATTTCTTCATAATCAAGAAGGACAGCTTGGTTGCAGTCATGTGCCTAGAGCACCAACTATAAAAATACCAAGAGCCGAGACACGGTACTCTTGAGGGAAGAGTAGACAACATTACGGTGGTAATTGGTTTGGCTACCCCTTTGTTTAACAGTTTTCTTTTTGGGTTGCGAGAGGTCTCGGATTATTTGGATGTGTGTTAGGATGTGTATACATCTTCTCACACATCCGAGGCCGTTTAAAACTACCAGATTTTTATCGGCCTTGAGTTTGTAACGAAGGGCCTAATGTGACCGGGAGCTAGGCGGTAATGGCAAATGTAATGCCTCTTCCTTGGTCTCTTCTCACTCGAATGACTTTTTCTTTAAAAACTTGTTTTTTCACACTTTTAGAGGTAGAACCTTCATATCCCTCCTTTACAAAATTATTTTCAAAACCTATACCAATTTTGTCACGTTGACCCGTGGAAAAAGCTTCTTCCATTTTCATTTTACTTTTGTTTAACTTAGTGAAAGTATTATCGGCTTTTTCACATTCATTCTTGAATTTTTCAAGGTCAACTTCTCTTTTGGTCACAAGGACTTCAAGTCTTGCAATGGTATCCTTTTGAGCATCATTCTCTTTTGAAAGAAAACTTTTTCATCTTCACAGCACCAATTTATCAGACAGAGATTTGTTTACCTTAACAAGTACCTCAATTTTGTCCAATCTTTTCATCCAATCTGTATGTAGCTCCTTGTATGTGGCAAACAGTTCCTCATAGGGAATGTCTCTTTCTTCATCTTCATCATCGACTCTCCTTTACGGAGAAACAGTTCAGGCTCCGGTTCAGATGTGACACCGAGATGTGTACACAGCGAGCCCACATCCAAGGGTTTTTCAGAGTATATTCTTCTATATCTGCAGAAAAAGCATTAAACACGAATGGCAATTTAAGACAGACATGTTAGCCACTTCTTCTTCCTCATCCTCACCGTCACTAAGGGTAGCAGTTAAGCTCATCCCCTTCTTTTTAAGTGTGTTAGCACACTCATTGGCATAATGACCAAAGCCACGACATGCCCTACATTGGACGATTCGGATGATTTATTTTCAAAACTTGGTTTCTTGAATCCAGTGTCAGGTGATAGGTTTTGGCTTTTCGGCGATCTTGGAAGTAGGTCTATTGGGGAATTTGCTTATCCTTCTATTTTTCAGTATAGAACTGAATTTCTTTGAAATAAAAGCTACATCCTCATCTTCAAGATTAGACTTGTCAATTTCAGAGGATAATTCCACAAGCTCCTTTGGTAGAGCAGCAGCACTTTTAAGGGCAAGAGCGTGTGTTTTGTTTTTCTTCGAGCCTCAAGGTTAAGCTCAAACACAGTCAAGATTCCTATGATGGTGTCAAGACCTACAGTATTTGTGTCCTTTGTTTCTTCAATCACAGCTACTTTAATGTTAAACCTCTCAGGCAAGGTCCTTAGAATCTTACTAACAAGTCTTGCATTGGAGATAGATTCTCCTAGACTTGTGCATTCATTTGAAATCTCATGAATCTTAGCGGCATATGACACAATATCCTCGGTTTCTTCCATTCGAAGTAACTCAAACATATCCATTAAAATTCTAAGCCTGGTAGCCTTCACACTTGGTGCTCCCTCACATTGAGTTTGCAAAATATCCCAAGCAG
The DNA here is from genome assembly GCA_022495995.1 of Adenophora triphylla var. japonica. Taxonomy (NCBI): domain Eukaryota; kingdom Viridiplantae; phylum Streptophyta; class Magnoliopsida; order Asterales; family Campanulaceae; genus Adenophora; species Adenophora triphylla. The sequence continues at coordinate 722,043 of JAFEMH010000453.1, read as the reverse complement.
ACTTTGGCTATACTTTCATTTGTTATAAGCTTGTACATATTCCCGAAACATGGCTGGAAATAGCACCCATGGCTTTTGAATTGTAATTTGCGGCTTCTATTTCATCAAGAGTCCATTGTTCTCTGGTTTTCTTTCAAAGAAGGACTCACCAACACGGAAGATGGCTTTTTCTCCACAGGAGGTTGCCATGCAACAAGAATGCACATCCAAGCTCTTTCATCAATACTTTTGATGTAATTTCGCATCTTAGACTTCCAAAGAGAATAATTTGTGCCATCCAAGACAGGAGGCCTATTTTGGTGATTTTGGCATTCCATAATAACTACACTTTACTGGATCAACACTCGGTAATATTTCGAGAGTTGGCTCGATACCAATTGAAAGTTTCGTGTAGCTAGGAAACTTGGATCACGCAATAGGCAAAGGATGTGAGTACAGATGTGTCTCACAACTGTCCACACATCCACAGATAATGCAGCGGAATAAAACAATTAAATGTAAATAAAATGCAATAACTCAAGAGTTATATACGCTTACCGATCTGTGTGATCAGCAAACTAGGCTTACGCCCAAAAACCTTTCACTATAAAAACTTTTGTTTCTTACAAAAACAAATAAGTGAAAAACTAAAATATGAAAATATTAAACAAGTTCTAATCACCTTCTATGATATGAACAACTCCCCTTTCCCAAGTAGGACTTATTCAATCAGAAGTAAAACAAGAGAACTTTATGAAAACCTAGATGTGAGTTATGGATGTAAGCTCACAACCTAAACATAACTCAATCGAATGCTATGAAGTAAGTATATTTTTCTCTCTAAAACCGTAGCTTCTCTTTGTACTGAATGCCTTGTATTTATAATGCACCATTGAGAAGATCTTCATGCAATCGACCTCTTCCTTTGTGAGATTCCTTTTTTCTATATGAAAACATATAACACACTCACAAGGAAATCAAATATTAGTAGGTTAGTCCTAATATAAAACTATGTACATAAATAAAAGATATTTACATAATTACAATCTCTTAATAAAAGAAAGATACTTATAAATCTCCATGAAAGTCCCAAAATCTTCTTACCATATAGAAGTCTTTTGAAATAAGGAAACATAATTATGTTCCCACAAAAACTCACGTTTTCAGATGAGAAGCCTCTCCGCTCGACACTTCATTACAAGTGTGATGGAAAAGGTAGTTCTTCTCTTGACTACTAAAATATTTAGCATCTAACCATTGAATTATCACGATTAAGAGACTCATACCGCTCCAATCTCTGTTGGAGTTGTTCCACCTGTCTCCTAAGTTCATCCATCTCGATATCTCGTAGGTTCCTTGCACGAGCTATTTGACGTGAAGGCATGACAACCAAAGCTCTTATACCACTTTGATATCGAAAAATGGAGAAAATGAGGAGGAAACACAAGTAAAATTTAAAAGGGATAAACACTCGAGGACACTTTGGAATTCACCAAAGGTTATGAGCAAATAGAGAAGAAATCCATCTTCTATTGAGATTTAAAAGACTCAAATATATGTTTTATTCTTCAAAATTCGTTCCCCAAGTACACATTAGAAAGCTCTACTTATAGGAGTCATTACACCACTTCCTAAATGTCAGTTAATGACACATTTAACTCATACAAATTTCTAGACTCCAAATACTCATTAACATTGATACTTGACCACTCTATATACATCAATTGAATAACACTCAAACATCTGATAAACTTCAATGTATTTCGAAATAGGACTTATCTAAAAGTTGAAAAGACTACAAGAACATCAAAAGACAATTGTTGGCCGATTTTCGAAACATTCATTCTAGTAAAACATGCATAACTCCTTCTAGAAGAACTCAAATTCCAATCTGATTGAAGCATAAGAAACTAGACTATAGGGCTTTCCAACCATATGTGTCTCATGGGCTAGTTCTCTACCAATCAATATTGTTTCACATTTAAAGTTGACCCATCTGCAGAAATTCTAGGGTTGAACACATAGTCCGTGTTAAGGATATCTTTCGAGGATATTTCCCGCATCAACTGATTTTGTAGAAGCTGTGTTTTCAATGAGAAGTACTTTGTCTTTGTCTTCTGTTCATATAAAGAGTTGTTGTTTGCTTTCTTTTTAGGCCTTTGTTCATTTATATTTACGGAGTTTCCAAGGATTGGATAAAATTACCAATATATAAAAGGGACCAATTGGTTCTACAACTTTGTTCCTTTTAAACTTGATCTATAGCAGTGGCTCTTTGCTGATGGTCAGGTTCAAAAAGAAGCTATCTTGGAGTTAGATACAAAGTATTTGGGTCGTTCCGATGTAAAAAGATGAAGAGGGTGTAGTGTCCAGAGATAGCATGAGTACATAGAACATCCCTTCTCTTTCAGTGGAATCTGGGCATAATTTTTTTTCAATAACTCCATCCGTTCCAAAATGGACATTCATTTTGGGACGAAAGGGTACTAAAATTTAAATCAACATTGTCGACCAAAAATAATTTTTTTAGAAAAAATCCCTTATGTTTCAGTCACCCCCTGACTAACGAATGAAAGACATGAACATCTGTAGGTTTAAAAATCTGTATCTCCTTCACCATTTGGTGATTTGAGATCTATCACAGATTTGTTGTGTCATGTGTTTAAGTTATATCTGTGCACACACTTACTATTATGTGCATTGGCTAGGGATGTAGAAATGGGCCAAGCTACTATTAAGAATATTAAGGAATCTCCTCCTAAAGTTTTCTAAAGTTATTTGTTTGACTTTCTCTATATTATTCCTTGTCAATATTCTCTTGTATTTAGATTAGGCAACTAAATATTTATATTGTGATCAGAGACGGAATCTGAATCCGTCTCTAATTTAGAGACGGAATCCGAATCCGTCACTAATTTAGAGACGAAATCTGATTTCGTCTCTAATTTAGAGACGGATTCAGATTCCGTCTCTAAATTTTAGAGACTGGTTTTGTATCCGTCTCTAAATAAGAGACAGATTCAGAATCCGTCTCTAAACTTTAGAGACAGATTTTAACCCGTCTCTAATTTAGAGAAAGATTTTTTAATCCGTCTCTAATTTAGTGACAGATTCAATATCTGTCTCTAAAATTTAGAGACAGATTTAGTATCTGTCTCTAAATTTGACTTTTCTTCTATATACTTTCATTTGTTTAGTTTTTTTCTATCTTTTTTTATATAACTTTTTCTAAAAAAAAATCACTAATTAACCAAGGCTAAAATATTGTTTTCTAGTCAATAAAAAAAATTTAAAAAAATAAAAAATAAATATAGGGTAGTCCGTCCCTCTTTTGACTTTTCTTCTATATACTTTCATTTGTTTAGTTTTTTTCTATCTTTTTTTATATAACTTTTTTTTTAAAAAAAACACTGATTAACAAAGGCTAAAATATTGTTTTCTAGTCAATAAAAAATTTTAAAAAAAATAAATAAATAAATATAGGATAGTCCGTCCCTCTTTTTACTTTTCTTCTATATACTTTCATTTGTTTAGTTTTTTTCTATCTTTTTTTATATAACTTTTTCTAAAAAAAACCACCAATTAACAAAGGCTAAAATATTTTTTTCTAGTCAATCAAATTTTTTTTAAAAAAAATAAAAATAAATATAGGGTAGTCCGTCCCTCTTTTGACTTTTCTTCTATATACTTTCATTTGTTTAGTTTTTCTCTATCTTTTTTTATATAACTTTTGCTAAAAAAAAACCACTGATTAACAAAGGCTAAAATATTGTTTTCTAGTCAATAAAAATTTAAAAAAAAAAATAAAAAATAAATATAGGGTAGTCCGTCCCACTTTTGACTTTTCTTCTATATACTTTCATTTGTTTAATTTTTTTCTATCTTTTTTTATATAACTTTTTCTAAAAAAAACAACTAATTAACAAAGGCTAAAATATTGTTTTCTAGTCAATAAAATTTTTTTAAAAAAATAAAAATAAATATAGGGTAGTCCGTCCCTCTTTTGACTTTTCTTCTATATACTTTCATTTGTTTAGTTTTTTTCTATCTTTTTTTATATAACTTTTTCTAAAAAAAACCACGAATTAACAAAGGCTAAAATATTTTTTTCTAGATAATAAAAAATTTAAAAAAAAATAAAAAATAAATATAGGGTAGTCCGTCCCTCTTTTGACTTTTCTTCTATATACTTTCATTTGTTTAGTTTTTTTCTATCTTTTTTTCTATAACTTTTTCTAAAAAAAACCACTGATTAACAAAGGCTAAAATATTATTTTCTAGTCAATAAAATTTTTTAAAAAAATAAAAAATAAATATAGGATAGTCCGTACCTCTTTTGACTTTTCTTCTATATACTTTCATTTGTTTAGTTTTTTTCTATCTTTTTTTATATAACTTTTTCTTAAAAAAAACCACTAATTAACAAAGGCTAAAATATTTTTTTCTAGTCAATAAAATTTTTTTAAAAAAACAAAAAACAAATATAGAGTAGTCCGTCCCTCTTTTGACTTTTCTTCTATATACTTTCATTTGTTTAGTTTTTTCTATCTTTTTTTCTATAACTTTTTCTAAACCCTAAACCTTATACCCTAAATCCTATACCCTATACCCTAACCCTTATACATTATACCCTATACCCTAACCCCTAAACCCTAAATCCTATACCCTAAACCCTAAATCTATACCCTAACCCCTAAACCCTAAATCCTATATCCTATACCCTATACCCTAACCCTTATACATTATACCATATATATATACCTAACCCCTAAACCCTAAACCCTATACCTTAAATCCTAAACCCTATACCCTAAACCCTATACCCTAAACCCTATACCCTAAACCCTATACCCTAAATCCTATACCCTATACCCTAACCCTTATACATTATACCCTATACCCTAACCCCTAAACCCTAAATTCTATATCCTAAACCCTAAATCCTATACCCTATACCCTAAACCCTAAACCCTAAACCCTATACCCTAAACCTTATACCCTAAACCCTAAACCATATATCCTAAACCCTATATCCCTAACTCTGAGCCCTAAACCCTATACCTTATACCCTAAACCCTAAATCCTAACCCCTAAACTCTAAGCCCTAAACCCTACACCCTATACCCCAACCCCTAAACCCTAACCCCTAAACCCTATACCCTATACCCTAAACCCTAAACCCTATACCCTAACCCCTAAACTCTATACCCTATACCCTAAATCCTAAACCATAAACCCTAAATCCTATACCCTTACCCTAAATCATATACCCTATACCCTAAACCCTAAACTCTAAACCCTATACCCTTATACATTATTAAATTATTATTAATAAATTTAAAATAATTAAATTAATGAGTATTATTATTAATTAATAACATTATTATTTTTGTTATTATGTTTTTTTACTAGATATTATTATTATTATTATTAATTATTCAATAATAATTACTAATATATTCAATTATATAATTGAATAATTAACAATAACATCATTATTAGTCTTATTATTAAGTATTATTACTAATTACTATTTTCTTTAAAGATAAAATTATAGTTATTGTTAATAAGTAATTTTTTATAATTTATTAATATCAATTATTACTTAGGTTATTAATATTTCTTAGAAGTTTAAATTATTAAATTATTATTAATAAATTTAAAATAATTAAATTAATGAATATTATTATTAATTAATAACATTATTATTTTTTTTGTTATGTATTATTAATATTATTATTAATTATATAATAATATTATTATTAATTAAATAATAATAATTATTAATATATTCAATTATGTAATTGAATAATTAACAATAACATCATTATTAGTCTTATTATTAGGTATTATTACTAACTATATGATAATGTTATTATTCTTGATATTAGGCATATTACTATAACTAAAATTTTGGGTAAATAAAATAAAAGCATGTAAATATTTTAGATAACATTTTGTAAATTTCAGTAATAAAAAAATCTAAAATATGTTTTCCTATTCAATAAAAAATAATAAAAATTTCTAATTATTATTAATACTATTATTAATATTATTACTGATTATATAATTAATATTAATATTAATTTATTAATTTTATAATTAATAATTTATTTATAAATATTATTAATAATAAATATTATTATTCTTAATATTAGACATAAATATTTTAGTTAGTGTATGATATAGTGTGAAATAAATATAAGTACGTGATGTGGCATTGTTTGATTGGATTTTAAATTTTCACGCGGATTATGGCCAAAGCAAGATCCGACCATTCATAACATTAAATCATACGGCCCATATCTTCCACACAAACCCATTTACTTCCTCTCCCTATTTCTCTCCTCATTTCTCTCTCTCTCTCTCTCTCTCTCTCTTCATTTTGATTTTGAAAGCACGATTTCTCTCTCTCTCTCTCATTTACCTCACCGTCTCCTTCATTCATTCAGCCTCCGCCTCCGCCGTCGCTGGCGCCATCACAGTCTGTCACTCTCTCTATTTCTCTCCCTTCAACAAACACAAACAGCCTCCCCATTCCCTATTATCTCTTCACCTTCCGCCGCCACCACTACCGTCACCTATGGCGCTGAGAAGAAGCCGGCTGAGGAGAAGAAATTCCCATGTCGCCGAGAAAGCTCCGGCAGAGAAGAAACCCAAGGCCGTGGCATGTCGGTTTTATTTTGGTTTTGCTTGAGATTTTGTAAACCCAGATTTGGGTGTTTTGATTTCGATTTTGACTTAATTTTGGAAACTCAGATTTCGATTTGCTTGGATTTTGATTTTGATTTTGATTTTTTTGGTGATTTTGTAAAGATTCAAAATTTTGGAATCTTAGTATGGTAATTTTTATTTTTACAGATTCGGTGGTTCTTTGGTGGTTCTTTGGTGGTTATTGGTGGTGATTGGTGGGGGATGTTTGTGAGGACTGATTTGTGTATAAAAGAAATTTGGGGGACTGGTTTGAAAATAATAAAAGTTAAGGGACTGATTTGAAAATAATAAAAGTTAAGGGACTGATTTGAGATTAATAAAAATGAAGGGACTGATTTGAGAATAAGAAAAATTAAGGGACTGATTTAATATATATTTAAAAATATATAATATATATTTAAAATATATATATATATATAAAATATATTAATATAGTATATTTTTAAATATATATATAATTTTTTTAAAAAAAATTGTCAATTTAGCTACGGAAATATCCGTCGCTAAAATGGTTCGAAAATAAAATGAGAATTTAAATAGAGACGGAAAATCTGTTGCTAATCCGTAGACGGTCATATCTGTAGCTAATTTAGACACGGACATATCTGTCACTAATTTAGAGACGGACATATCTGTCTCTAATTTAGAGACGGCCATATCTGTCTCTATATTAGAGACGGACATATCCGTCTCTAAAATAGCTACAAAATAGCGACGCCCAATTTAGCGACAAACTTGCACCCACGGAATAGCTACGAAACAAATCCGTTGCTAAACACGATTTAGCTACGGAATCTTCATTTTAGCTACGGAATTTGCCGTAGCTAAAATCGATTTCCTTGTAGTGTTAGATTATTAGAATAGGATGATTAGAATAAGGAAACTCCTTCTCCTTATTAGAATAGGACTATCTCTTGTATATATATGTTAAGAGTTTGTGAATAAACAACCTAAGGGTTTTCTAATTCTCACATGGTATCAGAGCTTCAAAGATCCATAGCCTAAATCCCTTCAAAAATCCGACAGCCCCTCCCCTCTATCCCTATGACCGGCTCCCCCTCCTCCACCAATACCCTCCCCACCACCACCTTCACCGTCCAAGTCCGCCCATCACCCACCCATAACTCCTACCATACCTCCAATCCTTCTCCTTCCTCCCATAGACCCTCACCCTTCCCCTACAAGGGCAAGTGTCAATATTGTAGTACCATTGGTCATATCCTCTCCCAATGTCGTCAATTCAAACGTGACCACCCCACCGTAAATTGCTCCTCTCAACCTCGCCAATACCGAAACCCAAACCCCAACCACCAAAAACCCCAAGCCCACTCAGCCGCCCACCATACTCCCTCTCCCCCTCCCTCCTGGCTTATTGATAGCGGTGCCACCAACCACATCACTAATGACCTCTCCAACCTAGCCTTACACACACCCTACAATGGTAGTGACGACGCCATTATCGAAGATGGTTCCTCTCTTCCTATCTCTTACATAGGTTCATTCTCTCTCTCCACATCCTCTCCCCATCTTCTTTTCAATCATGTCTTACATGTTCCTCTTATCACTCGTAACATTCTCTCTGTATCTCAATTTTTTCGTGACAATAATGCCATTATTGAATTCTCACACTCGTATTTTCTCATTAAAGATAAAGCTACGAGCCAAACCTTTATCCACGGAGACCTTGAGAATGGCGTCTACATTTGGCACCCTCCGCCCATTCAAGCTCATTCAAGCGTCATCTCTTCGCAATTGTGGCATCATAGATTAAGCCATCCCGCTCCCCCCATTCTGAGTCTACTACGTAGCAAATTCCATTTATCTATTTCCTCTAGTTTATCTCCGTGTAATTCTTGTTTCATTAATAAAGGCCACAAACTACCATTTGCATCCTCTTCTCTAATTTCACATGCTCCTCTAGATCTTATATTTTCTGATGTATGGACTTCTCCAGTTTATTCCCTTGACAAATTTAAATACTATGTCATCTTTGTCGACCACTTTACCAAATACATTTGGTTCTACCCCGTAAAACACAAATCTGACACCTACAACACATTCCTTCATTTCAAAACACTATTCAAAAAATACTTTCAACGTCCTATCATCCAAGTCTACTCCGATAATGGGGGTGAATACCTCAAACTCACACCCACTCTGGTTCAAAACGGTATCACTCATCTCACCACTCCACCTCACACTCCTGAACATAATGGGTATGCCGAACGTCGTCACCGTCACATTGTTGAAACGGGTCTCACCCTTCTCTCCCATGCCAACCTACCCCTCACTTTTTGGCCCTATTCTCTCACCACTGCCACCTATCTCATAAACAGAATGCCTACCCCCACCCTCAACAATGATTCCCCCTACCTTCGCCTATTCCATTCCCCACCAAACTACAACAAATTACGAAGCTTTGGTTGTCTCTGTTATTCTTGGCTTCGCCCTTATACCCCTCACAAGCTAGCCCCTAAATCCATTCCATGTATCTTTGTTGGTTACTCACCCACGCAAAGTGCGTATTACTGCCTTGACCCCACCTCCCATCGAGTCTACACCTCCCGCCATGTCCGTTTTGTTGAAAATACATTTCCCTACACCTTCCTCACCTCCATTCCCCCCATTGTGTCCGCTCCCCCTCCCTCCGATTGGCACACTCTATTTCTCCCTGTCCTAAACACTACACCCTCCATTCAACCACCACCCAATCCCCCCACCCCTCCCCCTACCCACCCCCTCTTAAACCCTCCCTCCCCTAATCATCCATCACCCTCCAGCCAGCCCGAAATAACCCACGCCGAACCAGAAAACCTGCGCGATCGCCTCAGGATTCGTGCGATCGCCCCTCCCTTCCAGAAACTTTGCGAGATTGCCCTCCTCCCCCGCGCGATCACCCCTTATATCCAGCAGCTTTGTCCCCCTCCTACCCGCACCATCACCACCCGGCTGTCCCATGGTATTACCAAACTCAACCCCAAATATGCCAACCTATCCCTACTCCCCTCACCCACAAGCCTTCCCACCACCACCAAACAAGCTCTCTCTATCCCACACTGGCATAACGCATGATTGAGGAATTTCAGGCTCTCACTCAAAATAAAACCTGGAGTTTAGTTACCCCTGCCACCGCCCACAACATTGTCGGGTGCAAATGGGTCTTTCACATCAAATACAACCCTGACAACACAATTCATAAATATAAGGCTCGGCTTGTAGCCAAGGGCTTTCACCAACAACCCGGTGTTGATTACACCGAAACCTTCAGTCCTGTTGTCAAACCCGCTACAGTCAGGCTCCTTCTCTCACTTGCCACAACCAACCACTGGCCTCTTCGCCAGCTTGATGTCAACAATGCCTTTCTACAAGGTTCACTCTCTGAATCTGTGTTTATGACACAACCCCCCGGCTTTGAGGACTCCACTAACCCCTCTCATATATGCCATCTCTCCAAATCCATCTATGGTCTCAAGCAAGCTCCTCGTGCTTGGTTCCAAGAACTCAAAACCTACCTCACCACATATGGCTTTCACCCCTCCTTAGTCGATCCCTCCCTATTTATACTCAACAAAACACCAACCCCTATCTTTCTTTTGGTTTATGTTGATGACATCATTGTAACCGGGCCGTCACCCTCGCTCCTTCAGTTATTCATCACTAGCTTGTCCAACCGTTTCTCTCTCAAGGATCTCGATCCTCTATCATATTTTCTGGGCGTTGAGGTTGTCCCCAACAAAAATGGTATCCTCCTCTCCCAAAGAAAATAAATTCATGATCTTCTCACCTGTCACAACATGATTGACTGCAAACCGCTCCCCACCCCTATGGTCATATCACCACCCCTTGTGAGATCTACTACCACTCCCGCTGTTGAACCCACTTCCTATCGTGCTATTGTTGGTGGTCTTCAATACTTGTCTTTCACTCGCCCTGACATTGCCTTCTCCATAAACAAGCTTGCACAGTTCATGCAGAATCCCCAATCATCTCACTGGGTTGCTCTCAAGCGGCTCCTCCGCTACCTTCATGGCACTATGCACTTGGGTCTCCAGATTTACTCTATGTATCCCCCCTCTCTTCATGCCTTTTGTGATGCAGATTGGGCTGGTGACAAAGATGACTTTGTATCCACCTCGGGTTTCTTTGTTTACCTCGGTCGTAACCCGGTTACTTGGTCCTCCCGCAAGCAACGTGCTCTTGCCCGCTCCACCACTGAGGCCGAGTTTCGTGCCATTGCTGACACTACTGCTGAGATTACTTGTGTTCGGAACCTGCTTATTGAGCTCGGTATTTCTCTTACTTCTCCGCCGGTTATATATTGTGACAACTTTGGTGCAACAACTTATTCCTCAAACCCGGTTTTTCACTCTCGGATGAAACATGTGGCTCTCTCGTTTCATTTTGTCCGTGAACAGGTTCAGTCTGGCTCTCTCCGTGTGCAGCACATTTCTGTTAATGACCAACTTGCTGATGTTCTGACAAAACCACTATCTCGTCTACGCTTCGATCAACTCATTTCCAAGATTGGTCTTCTCCAAGGATTGTCCTTCTTGCGGGGGCGTATTAAGGATATTAAGGAATCTCCTCCTAAAGTTTCCTAAAGTTATTTGTTTGACTTTCTCTATATTATTCCTTGTCAATATCCTCATGTATTTAGATTAGGCAACTAAATATTTGTATTGTGATTAGAATAAGGAAACTCCTTCTCCTTATTAGAATAGGACTATCTGTTTTATATATATATTAAGAGTTTGTGAATAAACAACCTAAGGGTTTTCTAATTCTCACAGCTACATCTATCCCCTCAAAGTATCCACCGATCCCACTTTGCACCCCATTTTGAAAAGTCGGCATGTTTGGTACTTTAATTTCAAAATCGTCCCACTTTACCCCCTATCACTTTCCAAAACGTCCCAATTTTACCCTCTGGTCAAGTCATGCCATGGGCAAAGTTGGACGATTTCAAAATTAAAAGACCAAATATACCCACTTTTCAAACTGCGATGCAAAGTGATATTTGGTGGATACTTTGGGGGTAAACGTCAATCCGTACATCTTTTGTTCTAATGTAATTGTTGACTTTGTTGACTTTGTTGTCTTTGTTGTCTTTTGTTCAATCATATCAATTGACATTGAAATCGATGAGAAGCCTCTCCGCTCGACACTTCATTACAAGTGTGATGGAAAAGGTAGTTCTTCTCTTGACTATTAAAATATTTAGCATCTAACCATTGAATTATCACGATTAAGAGACTCATACCGCTCCAATATCTGTTGGAGTTGTTCCACTTGTCTCCTAAGTTCATCCATATCGATATCTCGTAGGTTCCTTGCACGAGCTATTTGACGTGAAGGCATGACAACCAAAGCTCTTATACCACTTTGATATCGAAAAATGGAGAAAATGAGGAGGAAACACAAGTAAAATTTAAAAGGGATAAACACTCGAGGACACTTTGGAATTCACCAAAGGTTATGAGCAAATAGAGAAGAAATCCATCTTCTATTGAGATTTAAAAGACTCAAATATATGTTTTATTCTTCAAAATTCGTTCCCCAAGTACACATTAGGAAGCTCTATTTATAGGAGTCATTACACCACTTCCTAAATGTCAGTTAATGACACATTTAACTCATACAAATTTCTAGACTCCAAATACTCATTAACATAGATACTTGACCACTCTAAATACATCAATTGAATAACACTCAAACATCTGATAAACTTCAATGTATTTCGAAATAGGACTTATCTAAAAGTTGAAAAGACTACAAGAACATCAAAAGACAATTGTTGGCCGATTTTCGAAACATTCATTCTAGTAAAACATGCATAACTCCTTCTAGAAGAACTCAAATTCCAATCCGATTGAAGCATAAGAAACTAGACTATAGGGCTTTCCAACCATATGTGTCTCATGGGCTAGTTCTCTACCAATCAATATTGTTTCACATTTAAAGTTGACCCATCTGCAGAAATTCTAGGGTTGAACACATAGTCCATGTTAAGGATATCTTTCGAGGATATTTCCCGCATCAACTGATTTTGTAGAAGCTGTGTTTTCAATGAGAAGTACTTTGTCTTTGTCTTCTGTTCATATAAAGAGTTGTTGTTTGCTTTCTTTTTAGGCCTTTGTTCATTTATATTTACGGAGTTTCCAAGGATTGGATAAAATTACCAATATATAAAAGAGACCAACTGGTTCTACAACTTTGTTCCTTTTAAACTTGATCTATAGCAGTGGCTCTTTGCTGATGGTCAGGTTCAAAAAGAAGCTATCTTGGAGTTAGATACAAAGTATTTGGGTCGTTCCGATGTAAAAAGATGAAGAGGGTGTAGTGTCCAGAGATAGCATGAGTACATAGAACATCCCTTCTCTTTCAGTGGAATCTGGGCATAATTTTTTTTCAATAACTCCATCCGTTCCAAAATGGACATTCATTTTGGAACGAAGGGGTACTAAAATTTAAATCAACATTGTCGACCAAAAATAATTTTTTTAGAAAAAATCCCTTATGTTTCAGTCACCCCCTGACTAACGAATGAAAGACATGAACATCTGTAGGTTTAAAAATCTGTATCTCCTTCACCATTTGGTGATTTGAGATCTATCACAGATTTGTTGTGTCATGTGTTTAAGTTATATCTGTGCACACACTTACTATTATGTGCACTAGTGCATCACCCGTGCGATGCACGGCAAGATATAAAAGTTTCTATTTACAAAAGGTAAAAAATGATAATTAAACACAAAAAGAACATTACAAATTAACATGTTTCATATACATCCGTAAACAAAACATACAAAATTTAATAGTATTGATATTCATGAAGACAACACATACACATACAACTACAAATTCATATATATATATATATATATATATATATATATATATATATATATATATATATATATATATATATATATATATATATATATATATATATATATATATATATATATATATATTAAGAAATCAATTAATAGTAAGTAGGGATAAGAGATATGTATTACAAATTTTGGAAAACCTCCAGAAACACAACCGTCATAGTATATTTGTCGGATGAACTATCTTTTGCAGAATTGAATTTCCAAATATGAAGAGCAACATGAAGGGTGATTCTGGAGAAAGCAACATAAATTTGACCACGACCGAAAACATGTTTTCTTAAAAGAATTTCAATTGTATATAGAGATTGCCCATGATTTTCGTTTATAGACATGACATAAGAATCAATTAAAGAAAATTGACGACATTCAAGCTTATTCAAGGATTAAGTTCTTCTCACCAATAAATGAGCTCCAATAAATAAGCTTGATAAAGATCGTCATTGACTCTTGTTAAGTCATATTTATTATTGGGACATACTACTCCATCTCAATTGTTTTCTTCCCTTATTATTATGTTTACTGCTCTACATACTCCACCATTAATATTAGATTGTTATATTAGTTTTAAATTTTCATGCCTTATGTTGAATAAATGATTTGTTTGTCTCATTTAAAACTATATTATTTTTAAAAAATCATCCCATTTAAAAATACACACTATTATTAGAATGACTTTCTGAACATTCATTTTCTTTGAAGGTTAGCCTCCACTTATAAACAATTCAGCCAGAAGAAGCGACAAGTAAATTTATCAGTTGGGAGCAAAAAACGTTTATTGCACTCAAGATTCTTTAAACAATGAAGCAATTGTGAAAAAGAAAAAAAATACCACTAAGTAACCTGTAAATCAGTACGCCACTTCAAGCAACCACCGTATATCTTTTCAACCATATATCTTGATATATCGATATTCGCAACACTATCATTAGGTTCATTAACCTTCCCATCTCCAATATTTGCAATTCAATTAGCAAATTCCTTCACCTTCATCGAATCTAGATATATTGCAACCTCATATTCTTTGTTAACCTCAAAAAGATACAATCCTTCTATAAATACGATGAATTAATAGTCGCATTTACAATATCTGATCTAGTACCCTTCGGAATAACATGCAATATTTGCCCAAAATTTCCACCGAATACAATTGTCTTTCCACCAAATGAAAGCTCATCCCTCATCGAATCAACTACTCTCATAATATCTCTCAAAGTTCTATCCATTGCCTCAAACACAATGTTTATTCATTATCGGTGCCTCGTATCAAATAATCAACTTCACCTTCATAATCAGCTATTCTAGGGGACTACCTTGTCGAATATTACATACACAATCCTCTCACATTAATACTTTAACGATAAATGTACATTCATATAGTTTGAAACATGTCCATAAATACATTAGCATTTCAAGGAGTGAATGTGAAGTAAACTTAGGTAGTAAGAATCTTGCTAAGAGAAAAAGGGAAAGAAATAATGGACTGATGAGGAAGTGTTTTTTGTTTGATACGGTAGGATGATATGAATGAGAAACGTGTTTGTAGTAGGGTGATTTTCCATTTCATTAAAAAAATTACAATATGTTACTATTTTCAAGTTAACCTTCAATTTTCAAATGTAAATTTCGATCTCATAAATACGCCACACATCTTCCTTTCTCCTTTTATTTATTATGGAAAAAAGAGAATATAAATCCTTTTCTAAAATGAATGCAAAATAAATGAAAAAAATAAAATAAAATTTACTTTCAATTAAAGAAAAATTAAATAAAAAATTAGAAATAAAAAATAATAGAAAGAGCACTATATTAAAAATAAATTTATATTTACACTTGCAACTAATATATATGAATTTTTTAAAGCCAAAGTTTCATTTTTAGCAAAATATTTCAACATATATTTACAAACTATATTTTATCAATAACAACTTGATGAAATATAAATTAGATAAAATATAAATCATTTCTAAACATCTTATTAGTGATGTAGGCAATATCTGACTTCAAATTCCTAAAATTTTAATATTTGGGACGGATATATTTCAAATAAAAATGGTTCCTGACTAACCTCAATAAATTAATAAATAAATTAATAATTTCAACAAATTAACTTACAAATTGTGTTATTTAAAAAAAGTATTATCGTATTGTGTTTCATAATTTCAGAAAACATTTCCGAAATTGCATTAATAATAACATAATTAACTTTTCGCACATTATATGTTTCCGTTTTCATAAATTGATTTCCCATCATTTTCTCAAAATTTAAATTTGTGTTTAATTATTATCATAAATTACCTTCCCATATAATACATTTGAGAATTTCTAGAGTATCACCCGTGCGCCATGCACGGCTAGATATAAAATATTCTAATTAAAAATTAAAAATGATTATCAACCTAATTAAATTTTTATAAATTAGATTTTTCAAAAAACTTAACATTTAAGGTGGAGTCCTTAAAAATTGCATTATAACCTCCAAATTTATTGTAATCCCGCTTTAAATGAAATCATACCCCTACTTAATAATCTAACTAACAGGAAATCACAAACAACTTGCTTATGGAAAAAGAAAATAGGCATTGTAGTTAATGAATTTATGTTAATATATAGATATGAAAATGTATAAATCAAAAATATAAATGATTAATGATATAATAAATAAATAAATAAAAACGAAAAAAGAAAGAAAGGGCAAAAATAGCTTATTTTAAACAAAAAAAAATGAAAAAGCTTAACAATTTATATGCATATACATTACAGTACTCCATACTGATTTTTTTCATAAAATTTATTATTCTCAGATTTATCTATTTATATATACAAAATGGTGTTTTATTTTTGAGAAATTATATAAAGAATGCTAAAAGTTATGATAAATTTACATAAATATAAATACATTGTTAAACTTTTGATCAAAACATTCTACAGTTTTAATCATTCACATTTAATTTTCAATAGTGAGACCGAAATAAGGGTGAGTTTGGGAGTGCTTTTTTGTGGCTTATAATCACTTTTGAAGCTCAAAATCATTTTTAATAGCGTTTGAATAACAATACTGATTATGATTTTAAGCTGTTAAAACGTAAAAAAGTGTGTTTTCGTAAAAGCAGCTATGACACAGCTTTTGCCAAAAGTGATTCTTAGAAGTTGTTATTTGTGTTGTTTTTACAATAATAACATCTATCTCTTTTATACATTTATTATATCGAGATACATATCATAAAGGTCATTTTTGGTATTTATCTTTAATAATCAGTTTTGAAGATATACTATCCAAACATACTTATAAATTTTAGTATTTATTATAAATAATCGATTTTTCTAAAATCACTTTTGAAAAATCACTTTCAAGGAATAAAAATTAAAAGAATCAAAAATCATTTTAAATATTTTATTTTCCCAATTACAAAAAATATACCAAACATTTCTCCCCATAAAACTACCCACCCACACCCCCCAGCTAAAAATCCGTCAATCTCTCCCCAAATTATGCGATATCCCTTCAATCGTCGTCTATTATTTTAAATAATATATTAATAATATTAGGCAATGTTTAAAGTGCCCTCTTTTTTATTCCCTCCGTCCCAAAATGTTTGTCCCATTTAATTTTTTTGTTGAACTTTGACCACAAATATATGACAATTTAATTATATTTACGAAATTCTAAAAATTTCTATTGATTTACCATTAATAATATTATCAATAACAACTTTTAGAATTTCATGAACATGATTAATCTCTTATAAATTTGTGGTCAAAATTCAAAAAAAAAATCAAATGAGACAAATATTTTGGGACGAAGAGAGTATTTGATAGGCATGTAAAAAAAAAAAAGAAAAAAATAGGAAAAAAATTTGTGGATGCAAAAAATAAATAACCGAAGATAATTTCTCTCTCTATCCTAATGTATCTCTACCATAACCAAGAAAAATACCCTTTCTCTACCTCTCTCTCTCTCTCTCTCTCTCATTTCTTCTAACTCAATTTCTCTACAGCTTGAAATATCTTCACTCCACTTTTCAATCATCTTCTTCTCCAGTCCATCCACCACCGACGGTGAAACAGAGGGGCCTATCGGAATTTATAAAAACACAGGTACAAAAGGAAATTTACAAAATTAAACATTTTCAACCTGAGAAACAATATCGAGTAGCATATTCTTATTTGCAAACCCACCAAATCACCTATAAATAATTTTCAAATCAACAACCTAAATTACCAATCAACCCACACAAATTCCGCTCAAATTCATATCTTATAAAAAGTTTATTCACACAACCAACCCACTCAAAATTCGCCAAAAATTCTTCCTTTTTCATAAATGACTCTTCAATTTTTTTTATCTAACTTCTCTCCTGGTTCATCGTCAGCAAAGGTTCCGACCTTGTTGCTATCATCCGCCTCAACTAATTTGTCATCGATCACACTCACCTCTGCAACCCATCTCCCACACCACCTCCGACATAAAATCTTCAGCCTCCTCCCTTCTTGTTGCCGCCATCGAACCATTCATCCTCTCTTGGTTCAAAAAATCTTCAAAATAGTTTACCCATCACCCAAAAACATCAAAACTGAAGAATTAGAAAGAAAAAGAAAGGCTCTTATCTGGAATAAACCAGGCAAGTCCACCATGGCTGCAACTTCAGGTTGCATTCAGAGTCTCTTATGCCTTCCTGGTTGCCCCGACAAAATACGGTTCTAGATACAAAATTCAGATTTCGCAGAGATTGAAATCGCCACAATTAGCAGCGAGAGATCCGATGAAAGCACTTCATAAGGGCCGTATCGACCTTTGAAGGCAGCTTTCATCATCTTTATCGGAAGAATTGGGGTGGGTCGATGGAGAAAACAAAGCAAAAGAGGGTTCATCCGTGTTTGTGTGTGATGCAGTGTGTGAAGTGAAGAGAAAGAAAAAAGAGAGTTAAGAATCAGCTAGAAGGAGCTAGAGGCTTTTTAAACAAAAATAACCTCTTGCTCATTCAAAATTTAAACAAAAAGTGGAACTGATTTTTATGTCTTATTAAAAGTATCAATAACAGTCTGTGTGCGGTGGAAACAGAAAAGACAGCCAGCAAGTAACATGATTTTAATTTTTTTTCTAGTTTCTGAATTTACTTTAATAACCTTAGAAAGTTTCCATTTCAGGAGGTTGGAAAATGGCGCCAAATTACCTTATTTGGCAAGGTTTGTGTTGTTAGTATAGTATAGATTGGCTAGGGATGTAGAAATGGGCCAAGCTACTATTAAGAATATTAAGAAATCTCCTCCTAAAGTTTTCTAAAGTTATTTGTTTGACTTTCTCTATATTATTCCTTGTCAATAATCTCATGTATTTAGATTAGGCAACTAAATATTTATATTGTGATTAGAATAAGGAAACTCCTTCTCCTTATTACACTACAAGGAAAACCGAATTTAGAGACGGAAAATTAGAGACGGACGGAGTCCGTAGCTAATTTGGCTACAGATCAGAGACAGAACCAAAAATCAGAGACGGATTCGGATTCCGTCTCTAAATTAGAGACGAATTCAGATTCCGTCTCTAATTCAGAGACAAAATATGAATCCATCTCTAATTTAGAGACGAAATCTGAATCCGTCTCTAATTTAGAGACGAAATCTGATTCCGTCTCTAATTTAGAGACGGATTCAGATTCCGTCTCTAAATTTTAGAGACTGGTTTCGTATCCGTCTCTAAATAAGAGACAGATTCAGAATCCGTCTCTAAACTTTAGAGACAGATTTTAACCCGTCTCTAATTTAGAGACAGATTTTAACCCGTCTCTAATTTAGAGACAGATTTTTTAATCCGTCTCTAATTTAGTGACAGATTCAACATCTGTCTCTAAAATTTAGAGACAGATTTAGTATCTGTCTCTAAATTTGACTTTTCTTCTATATACTTTCATTTGTTTAGTTTTTTCTATCTTTTTTTATATAACTTTTTCTAAAAAAATAACTAATTAACAAAAGCTAAAATATTGTTTTCTAGTCAATAAAAAAAAATTTTAAAAATAAAAAATAAATATAGGGTAGTCCGTCCCTCTTTTGACTTTTCTTCTATATACTTTCATTTGTTTAGTTTTTTTATATAACTTTTTTAAAAAAAACCACTGATTAACAAAGGCTAAAATATTGTTTTCTAGTCAATAAAATTTTTTTAAAAAATAAAAAATAAATATAGGATAGTCCGTCCCTCTTTTTACTTTTCTTCTATATACTTTCATTTGTTTAGTTTTTTTCTATCTTTTTTTATATAACTTTTTCTAAAAAAAAACCACTAATTAACAAAGGCTAAAATATTTTTTTCTAGTCAATAAAATTTTTTTAAAAAAATAAAAAATAAATATAGGGTAGTCCGTCCCTCTTTTGACTTTTCTTCTATATACTTTCATTTGTTTAGTTTTTTTCTATCTTTTTTTATATAACTTTTGCTAAAAAAAAACCACTGATTAACAAAGGCTAAAATATTGTTTTCTAGTCAATAAAAATTTTTTAAAAAAATAAAAAATAAATATAGGGTAGTCCGTCCCTCTTTTGACTTTTCTTCTATATACTTTCATTTGTTTAGTTTTTTTCTATCTTTTTTTATATAACTTTTTCTAAAAAAAAACACTAATTAACAAAGGCTAAAATATTGTTTTCTAAACAATAAAAATTTTTAAAAAAATAAAAATAAATATAGGGTAGTCCGTCCCTCTTTTGACTTTTCTTCTATATACTTTCATTTGTTTAGTTTTTTTCTATCTTTTTTTATATAACTTTTTCTAAAAAAAAACCACGAATTAACAAAGGCTAAAATATAATTTTCTAGATAATAAAAAATTTAAAAAAAATAAAAAATAAAAATAGGGCAGTCCGTCCCTCTTTTGACTTTTCTTCTATATACTTTCATTTGTTTAGTTTTTTCTATCTTTTTTTATATAACTTTTTCTAAAAAAAAACCACTGATTAATAAAGGCTAAAATATTGTTTTCTAGTCAATAAAATTTTTTAAAAAAATAAAAAATAAATATAGGGTAGTCCGTCCCTCTTTTGACTTTTCTTCTATATACTTTCATTTGTTTAGTTTTTTTCTATCTTTTTTTATATAAATTTTTCTAAAAAAAAAAACCACTAATTAACAAAGGCTAAAATATTTTTTTCTAGTCAATAAAATCTTTTTAAAAAATAAAAAATAAATATAGGGTAGTCCGTCCCTCTTTTGACTTTTCTTCTATATACTTTCATTTGTTTAGTTTTTTCTATTTTTTATATAACTTTTTCTAAAAAAAACCACTAATTAACAAAGGCTAAAATATTTTTTTCTAGTCAGTAAAAAATTAAAAAAAAAGAAAAAATAAATATAGGGTAGTCCGTCCCTCTTTTGACTTTTCTTCTATATACTTTCATTCGTTTAGTTTTTTTCTATCTTTTTTTCTATAACTTTTTCTAAACCCTCTACCCTAAACCTTATACCCTAAATCATATACCCTATACCCTAACCCTTATACATTATACCCTATACCCTAACCCCTAAACCCTAAATCATATACCCTAAACTCTATACCCTAACCCCTAAACCCTAAATCCTATATCCTATACCCTATACCCTATACCCTAACCCTTATACATTATACCATATATATATACCTAACCCCTAAACCCTAAACCCTATACCTTAAACCCTAAATCCTATACACTAAACCCTATACCCTAAACCCTATACCCCAAACCGTATACCCTAAATCCTATACCCTATACCCTATACCCTAACCCTTATACATTATACCCTATACCCTAACCCCTAACCCCTAAACCCTAAATCCTATATCCTAAACCCTAAATCCTATACCCTATACCCTATACCCTAAACCCTAAACCCTAACCCCTATACCCTAAACCTTATACCCTAAATCCTAAACCATATACCCTAAACCCTATATCCCTAACTCTGAGCCCTAAACCCTAAACCTTAAACCCTATACCTTATGCCCTAAACCCTAAACCCTAACCCCTAAACTCTAAGCCCTAAACCCTACACCCTATACCCCAACCCCTAAACCCTAAACCCTATACCCTATACCCTAAACCCTATACCCTATACCCTATACCCTAACCCCTAAACTCTATACCCTATACCCTAAATCCTAAACCATAAACCCTAAATCCTATACCATATACCCTAAATCCTATACCCTATACCCTAAATCCTAAACTCTAAACCCTATACCCTTATACATTATTAAATTATTATTAATAAATTTAAAATAATTAAATTAATGAGTATTATTATTAATTAATAACATTATTATTTTTGTTATTATGTTTTTTTACTAGATATTATTAATATTATTATTAATTATTCAATAATAATTACTAATATTTTCAATTATATAATTGAATAATTAACAATAACATCATTATTAGTCTTATTATTAAGTATTATTACTAATTACTATTTTCTTTAAAGATAAAATTATAGTTATTGTTAATAAGTAATTTTTTATAATTTATTAATATCAATTATTACTTAGGTATATTAATATTTCTTAGAAGTTTAAATTATTAAATTATTATTAATAAATTTAAAATAATTAAATTAATGAATATTATTATTAATTAATAACATTATTATTTTTTATGTTATTTATTATGAATATTATTATTAATTATATAATAATATTATTATTAATTATATAATAATAATTATTAATATATTCAATTATATAATTGAATAATTAACAATAACATCATTATTAGTCTTATTATTAAGTATTATTACTAACTATATGATAATGTTATTATTCTTGATATTAGGCATATTACTATAACTAAAATCTGGGGTAAATAAAATAAAAGCATGTAAATATTTTAGATAACTTTTTGTAAATTTCAGTAATAAAAAAAATCTAAAATATTTTTTCCTATTCAATAAAAAATAATAAAAATTTCTAGTTATTATTAATACTATTATTAATATTATTACTGATTATATAATTAATATTAATATTAATTTATTAATTTTATAATTAATAATTTATTAATAAATATTATTAATAATAAATATTATTATTCTTAATATTAGACATAAATATTTTAGTTAGTGTATGATATAGTGTGAAATAAATATAAGTACGTGATGTGGCATTGTTTGATTGGATTTTAAATTTTCACGCGGATTATGGCCAAAGCAAGATACGACTATTCATAACATTAAATCATACGGCCCATATCTTCCACACAAACCCATTTACTTCCTCTCCCTATTTCTCTCCTCATTTCTCTCTCTCTCTCTTCATTTTGATTTTGAAAGCACGATTTCTCTCTCTCTCATTTACCACACCGTCTCCTTCATTCATTCAGCCTCCGCCTCCGCCGTCGCTGGCGCCATCACAGTCTGTCACTCTCTCTATTTCTCTCCCTTCAACAAACACAAACAGCCTCCCCATTCCCTATTATCTCTTCACCTTCCGCCGCCACCCCTACCGTCACCTATGGCGCTGAGAAGAAGCCGGCTGAGGAGAAGAAATTCCCATGTCGCCGAGAAAGCTCCGGCAGAGAAGAAACCCAAGGCCGTGGCATGTCGGTTTTATTTTGGTTTTGCTTGAGATTTTGTAAACCCAGATTTGGGTGTTTTGATTTCGATTTTGCCTTAATTTTGGAAACTCAGATTTCGATTTGCTTGGATTTTGATTTTGATTTTGATTTTTTTGGTGATTTTGTAAAGATTCAAAATTTTGGAATCTTAGTATGGTAATTTTTATTTTTACAGATTCGGTGGTTGATGGTGGTTGCTGGTGGTTATTGGTGGTGATTGGTGGGGGATGTTTGTGAGGACTGATTTGTGTATAAAAGAAATTTGGAGGACTGGTTTGAAAATAATAAAAGTTAAGGGACTGATTTGAAAATAATAAAAGTTAAGGAACTGATTTGAGATTAATAAAAATGAAGGGACTGATTTGAGAATAAGAAAAATTAAGGGACTGATTTAATATATATTTAAAAATATATAATATATTTTAAATATATATATATATTTAAAATATATTAATATAGTATATTTTTAAATATATATATATAATTTTTTTTAAAAAAATTGTCAATTTAGCTACGGAAATATCCGTCGCTAAAATGGTTCGAAAATAAAATGAGAATTTAAATAGAGACGGAAAATCTGTTGCTAATCCGTAGACGGTCATATCTGTAGCTAATTTAGACACGGACATATCTGTCACTAATTTAGAGACGGACATATCTGTCTCTAATTTAGAGACGGCCATATCTGTCTCTATATTAGAGACGGACATATCCGTCTCTAAAATAGCTACAAAATAGCGACGCCCAATTTAGCGACAAACCTGCACCCACGGAATAGCTACGGAACAAATCCGTTGCTAAACACGATTTAGCTATGGAATCTTCATTTTAGCTACGGAATTTGCCGTAGCTAAAATCTATTTCCTTGTAGTGTTAGATTATTAGAATAGGATGATTAGAATAAGGAAACTCCTTCTCCTTATTAGAATAGGACTATCTCTTGTATATATATATTAAGAGTTTGTGAATAAACAACCTAAGGGTTTTCTAATTCTCACATGGTATCAGAGCTTCAAAGATCCATAGCCTAAATCCCTTCAAAAATCCGACAGCCCCTCCCCTCTATCCCTATGACCGGCTTCCCCTCCTCCACCAATACCCTCCCCATCACCACCTTCACCGTCCAAGTCCGCCCATCACCCACCCATAACTCCTACCATACCTCCAATCCTTCTCCTTCCTCCCATAGACCCTCACCCTTCCCCTACAAGGGCAAGTGTCAATATTGTAGTACCATTGGTCATATCCTCTCCCAATGTCGTCAATTCAAACGTGACCACCCCACCGTAAATTGCTCCTCTCAACCTCGCCAATACCGAAACCCAAACCCCAACCACCAAAAACCCCAAGCCCACTCAGCCGCCCACCATACTCCCTCTCCCCTCCCTCCTGGCTTATTGATAGTGGTGCCACCAACCACATCACTAATGACCTCTCCAACCTAGCCTTACACACACCCTACAATGGTAGTGACGACGCCATTATCGGAGATGGTTCCTCTCTTCCTATCTCTTACATAGGTTCATTCTCTCTCTCCACATTCTCTCCCCATCTTCTTTTCAATCATGTCTTACATGTTCCTCTTATCACTCGTAACATTCTCTCTGTATCTCAATTTTTTCATGACAATAATGCCATTATTGAATTCTCACACTCGTATTTTCTCATTAAAGATAAAGCTACGAGCCAAACCTTTATCCACGGAGACCTTGAGAATGGCATCTACATTTGGCACCCTCCGCCCATTCAAGCTCATTCAAGCGTCATCTCTTCGCAATTGTGGCATCATAGATTAAGCCATCCCGCTCCCCCCATTCTGAGTCTACTACGTAGCAAATTCCATTTATCTATTTCCTCTAGTTTATCTCCGTGTAATTCTTGTTTCATTAATAAAGGCCACAAACTACCATTTGCATCCTCTTCTCTAATTTCACATGCTCCTCTAGATCTTATATTTTCTGATGTATGGACTTCTCCAATTTATTCCCTTGACAAATTTAAATACTATGTCATCTTTGTCGACCACTTCACCAAATACATTTGGTTCTACCCCCTAAAACACAAATCTGACACCTACAACACATTCCTTCATTTCAAAACACTATTCAAAAAATACTTTCAACGTCCTATCATCCAAGTCTACTCCGATAATGGGGGTGAATACCTCAAACTCACACCCACTCTGGTTCAAAACGGTATCACTCATCTCACCACTCCACCTCACACTCCTGAACATAATGGGTATGCCGAACGTCGTCACCGTCACATTGTTGAAACGGGTCTCACCCTTCTCTCCCATGCCAACCTACCCCTCACTTTTTGGCCCTATTCTCTCACTACTGCCACCTATCTCATAAACAGAATGCCTACCCCCACCCTCAACAATGATTCCCCCTACCTTCGCCTATTCCATTCCCCACCAAACTACAACAAATTACGAAGCTTTGGTTGTCTCTGTTATCCTTGGCTTCGCCCTTATACCCCTCACAAGCTAGCCCCTAAATCCATTCCATGTATCTTTGTTGGTTACTCACCCACGCAAAGTGCGTATTACTGCCTTGACCCCACCTCCCATCGAGTCTACACCTCCCGCCATGTCCGTTTTGTTGAAAACACATTTCCCTACACCTTCCTCACCTCCATTCCCCCCATTGCGTCCGCTCCCCCTCCCTCCGATTGGCACACTCTATTTCTCCCTGTCCTAAACACTACACCCTCCATTCAACCACCACCCAATCCCCCCACCCCTCCCCCTACCCACCCCCTCTTAAACCCTCCCTCCCCTAATCATCCATCACCCTCCAGCCAGCCCGAAATAACCCATGCCGAACCAGAAAACCTGCGCGATCGCCCCAGGATTCGTGCGATCGCCCCTCCCTTCCAGAAACTTTGCGCGATTGACCCCCCCTCCCCCACGCGATCACCCCTTATATCCAGCAGCTTTGTCCCCCTCCTACCCGCACCATCACCACCCGGCTGTCCCATGGTATCACCAAACCCAACCCCAAATATGCCAACCTATCCCTACTCCCCTCACCCACAAGCCTTCCCACCACCACCAAACAAGCTCTCTCTATCCCACACTGGCATAACGCCATGATTGAGGAATTTCAGGCTCTCACTCAAAATAAAACCTGGAGTTTAGTTACCCCTTCCATCGCCCACAACATTGTCGGGTGCAAATGGGTCTTTCACATCAAGTACAACCCTGACAACACAATTCATAAATACAAGGCTCGGCTTGTAGCCAAGGGCTTTCACCAACAACCCGGTGTTGATTACACCGAAACCTTCAGTCCTGTTGTCAAACCCGCTACAGTCAGGCTCCTTCTCTCACTTGCCACAACCAACCACTGGCCTCTTCGCCAGCTTGATGTCAACAACGCCTTTCTACAAGGTTCACTCTCTGAATCTGTGTTTATGACACAACCCCCCGGCATTGAGGACTCCACTAACCCCTCTCATATATGCCATCTCTCCAAATCCATCTATGGTCTCAAGCAAGCTCCTCGTGCTTGGTTCCAAGAACTCAAAACCTACCTCACCACATATGGCTTTCACCCCTCCTTAGCCGATCCCTCCCTATTTATACTCAACAAAACACCAACCCCTATCTTTCTTTTGGTTTATGTTGATGACATCATTGTAACCGGGTCGTCACCCTCGCTCCTTCAGTCATTCATCACTAGCTTGTCCAACCGTTTCTCTCTCAAGGATCTCGGTCCTCTATCATATTTTCTGGGCGTTGAGGTTGTCCCCAACAAAAATGGTATCCTCCTCTCCCAAACAAAATAAATTCATGATCTTCTCACCCGTCACAACATGATTGACTGTAAACCGCTCCACACCCCTATGGTCATATCACCACCCCTTGTGAGATCTACTACCACACTCGCTGTTGAACCCACTTCCTATCGTGCTATTGTTGGTGGTCTTCAATACTTGTCTTTCACTCGCCCTGAAATTGCCTTCTCCATAAACAAGCTTGCACAGTTCATGCAGAATCCCCAATCATCTCACTGGGTTGCTCTCAAGCGGCTCCTCCGCTACCTTCATGGCACTATGCACTTGGGTCTCCAGATTTACTTGTGGTGCAGATTGGGCTGGTGACAAAGATGACTTTGTATCCACCTCTGGTTTCTTTGTTTACCTCGGTCGTAACCCGGTTACTTGGTCCTCTCGCAAGCAACGTGCTCTTGCCCGCTCCACCACTGAGGCCGAGTTTCATGCCATTGCTGACACTGCTGCTGAGATTACTTGTGTTCGGAACCTGCTTATTGAGCTCAGTATTTCTCTTACTTCTCCGCCGGTTATATATTGTGACAACTTTGGTGCAACAACTTATTCCTCAAACCCGGTTTTTCACTCTCGGATGAAACATGTGGCTCTCTCGTTTCATTTTGTCCGTGAACAGGTTCAGTCTGGCTCTCTCTGTGTGCAGCACATTTCTGGTAATGACCAACTTGCTGATGTTCTGACAAAACCACTATCTCGTCTACGCTTCGATCAACTCATTTCCAAGATTGGTCTTCTCCAAGGATTGTCCATCTTGCGGGGGCGTATTAAGGATATTAAGGAATCTCCTCCTAAAGTTTCCTAAAGTTATTTGTTTGACTTTCTCTATATTATTCCTTATCAATATCCTCATGTATTTAGATTAGGCAACTAAATATTTGTATTGTGATTAGAATAAGGAAACTCCTTCTCCTTATTAGAATAGGACTATATGTTTTATATATATATTAAGAGTTTGTGAATAAACAACCTAAGGGTTTTCTAATTCTCACAGCTACATCTATCCCCTCAAAGTATCCACCGATCCCACTTTGCACCCCATTTTGAAAAGTCGGCATGTTTGGTACTTTAATTTCAAAATCGTCCCACTTTACCCCCTATCACTTTCCAAAACGTCCCAATTTTACCCTCTGGTCAAGTCATGCCATGGGCAAAGTTGGACGATTTCAAAATTAAAGTACCAAATATACCCACTTTTCAAACTGCGATGCAAAGTGATATTTGGTGGATACTTTGGGGGTAAACGTCAATCCGTACATCTTTTGTTCTAATGTAATTGTTGAATTTGTTGTCTTTGTTGTCTTTTGTTCAATCATATCAAATAGTTGCTTTGCTATCAATTTCATGTTACTTACGTGAAAATCTGGGGAGGACTGAATAACATTAAATCTTAAAAATTACTCTGAATTTAGTTTGAACTATTTATAAGAAGTTGATAAAATGGTAAATTTTCCGATGACTTATTAAAATAGATTGAAGAGTCAGTCTCTGGAGAAACGCGTTTCTCCATAACTTATGGAGAAACGTGTTCTGGATATCCAGAAGCTTTGGGATGGATATCCAGAAAAAAAAGACCAAGGCCAAGACCAAGACCAAGACCAAGCCTTGGGACGGATATCCAGAAGCCTTGGGACGGATATCCAGAAGCTTTGGGATGGATATCCAGAAGCTTTGGGATGGAAGCCAAATCCAAGGCCAAGACCAAATTTATGATTCTGGATATCACTTTCATAAAAGTTCTGGATATCCAGAACATTGAATAGTGATATCCAGAAGCTTTGGAACGGATATCCAGAAAAAAAGATTTGGAGCAAAGGCCAAGGCCAAGGTCTAATTTCTGATTCTGGATATCACTTTTATAAGGTTCTGGATATCCAGAAGCCTTGGGACGGATATCCATAAAAAGATTCGTGCCATACTTATGGAGTAACGTGTTCTGGCCTGCATTGTCGCGCGACAAGTTGGGCCCCGTTTCTTCATAACTTATGGAGAAACGCGTTTATCCCTAGATTTTGGCTAGATTGAATATCTTAGAGGCCACTAGTTGTGTTGTGTTTAACATACATACAACATCAATTCCAAACCTTGGTATACTTGGAAATGGAAGAACAACATAAATGTTGCAGATTTCAAATTGCTCTTTCGATATTATATTTAATATTGTTGTATTCCAACTTAACAAAGGTTAACAAGGATCAGGTCACAAAGTCCTCCCATTTTTGTACATAAATCAGATTCATATGTAAATATCCAGCATCAAAATATACTTCCACACTCTGGTTTAAACATTCAGTGAAATATTTCATTTCTTTGTTCTGAGTTAGGAACCCAACTCTTGGACTTTCTCTTCCGCTAGAAAATTTGCAAGAGCAGGCCAATCCCAATTCTAAGCGCCTTTTAGATGAGAAAGCAAGCGCAGTCAATCCCTCTTTTCTTTATCTATTAGTTTTCGCTCGTTGAATCAATTCTAAGCGCCTTTTAGATGAGAAAGCAAGAGCAGGCCAATCCCAATTCTAAGCGCCTTTTAGATGAGAAAGCAAGCATCCAGAGTTCTAACAAAGTCGGTTAGGAACTGAGGAGATTGATTGACGTTCCTTTAGAAGGAGTGTCTCAAAATTAAAGTACCAAATATACCCACTTTTCAAACTGCGATGCAAAGTGATATTTGGTGGATACTTTGGGGGTAAACGTCAATCCGTACATCTTTTGTTCTAATGTAATTGTTGACTTTGTTGTCTTTGTTGTCTTTTGTTCAATCATATCAAATAGTTGCTTTGCTATCAATTTCATGTTACTTACGTGAAAATCTGGGGAGGACTAAATAACATTAAATCTTAAAAATTACTCTGAATTTAGTTTGAACTAGTTATAAGAAGTTGATAAAATGGTAAATTTTCCGATGACTTATTATAATAGATTGAAGAGTCGATCTCTGGAGAAACGCGTTTCTCCATAACTTATGGAGAAACGCGTTTCTCCATAACTTATGGAGAAACGTGTTCTGGATATCCAGAAGCTTTGGGATGGATATCCAGAAAAAAAGACCAAGGCCAAGACCAAGCCTTGGGACGGAGACGGATATCCAGAAGCTTTGGGATGGATATCCAGAAGCTTTGGGATGGAAGCCAAATCCAAGGCCAAGACCAAATTTATGATTCTGGATATCACTTCCATAAAAGTTCTGGATGACTTATTATAATAGATTGAAGAGTCGGTCTCTGGAGAAACGCGTTTCTCCATAACTTATGGAGAAACGTGTTCTGGATATCCAGAAGCTTTGAGATGGATATCCAGAAAAAAAGACCAAGGCCAAGACCAAGCCTTGGGACGGATATCCAGAAGCCTTGGGACGGATATGCAGAAGCTTTGGGATGGATATCCAGAAGCTTTGGGATGGAAGCCAAATCCAAGGCCAAGACCAAATTTATGATTCTGGATATCACTTTCATAAAAGTTCTGGATATCCAGAACATTGAATAGTGATATCCAGAAGCTTTGGAATGGATATCCAGAAAAAAAGATTTGGGGCAAAGGCCAAGGCCAAGGTCAAATTTCTGATTCTGGATATCACTTTCATAAGGTTATGGATATCCAGAAGCCTTGGGACGGATATCCAGAAAAAGAGTCGTGCCATACTTATGGAGTAACGTGTTACGCTTGCATTGTCGCGCGACAAGTCGGGCCCCGTTTCTTCATAACTTATGGAGAAACGCGTTTCTCCCTAGATTTTGGCTAGATTGAATATCTTAGAGGCCACTAGTTGTGTTGTGTTTAACATATATACAACATAAATTCCAAACCTTGGTATACTTGGAAATGGAAGAACAACATAAATGTTGCAGATTTCAAATTGCTCTTTCGATATTATATTTAATAATGTTGTATTCCAACTTAACAAAGGTTAACAAGGATCAGGTCACAAAGTCCCCCCATTTATGTACATAAATCAGATTCATGTGTAAATATCCAGCATCAAAATATACTTCCACACTCTGGTTTAGACATTCAGTGAAATATTTCATTTCTTTGTTCTGAGTTAGGAACCCAACTCTTGGACTTTCTCTTCCGCTAGAAAATTTGCAAGAGCAGGCCAATCCCAATTCTAAGCGCCTTTTAGATGAGAAAGCAAGCGCAGTCAATCCCTCTTTTCTTTATCTATTAGTTTTTGCTCGTTGAATCAATTCTAAGCGCCTTTTAGATGAGAAAGCAAGAGCAGGCCAATCCCAATTCTAAGCGCCTTTTAGATGAGAAAGCAAGCATCCAGAGTTCTAACAAAGTCGGTTAGGAACTGAGGAGATTGATTGACGTTCCTTTAGAAGGAGTGTCTCAAAATTAAAGTACCAAATATACCCACTTTTCAAACTGCGATGCAAAGTGATATTTGGTGGATACTTTGGGGGTAAACGTCAATCCGTACATCTTTTGTTCTAATGTAATTGTTGACTTTGTTGTGTTTGTTGTCTTTTGTTCAATCATATCAAATAGTTGCTTTGCTATCAATTTCATGTTACTTACGTGAAAATCTGGGGAGGACTAAATAACATTAAATCTTAAAAATTACTCTGAATTTAGTTTGAACTAGTTATAAGAAGTTGATAAAATGGTAAATTTTCCGATGACTTATTATAATAGATTGAAGAGTCGGTCTCTGGAGAAACGCGTTTCTCCATAACTTATGGAGAAACGTGTTCTGGATATCCAGAAGTTTTGGGATGTATATCCAGAAAAAAAGACCAAGGCCAAGACCAAGCCTTGGGACGGATATCCAGAAGCCTTGGGACGGATATCCAGAAGCTTTGGGATGGATATCCAGAAGCTTTGGGATGGAAGCCAAATCCAAGGCCAAGACCAAATTTATGATTCTGGATATCACTTTCATAAAAGTTCTGGATATCAAGAACATTGAATAGTGATATCCAGAAGCTTTGGAACGGATATCCAGAAAAAAAGATTTGGGGCAAAGGCCAAGGCCAAGGTCAAATTTCTGATTCTGGATATCACTTTCATAAGGTTCTGGATATCCAGAAGCCTTGGGACGGATATCCAGAAAAAGAGTCGTGCCATACTTATGGAGTAACGTGTTCTGGCTTGCATTGTCGCGCGACAAGTCGGGCCCCGTTTCTTCATAACTTATGGAGAAACGCGTTTCTCCCTAGATTTTGGCTAGATTGAATATCTTAGAGGCCACTAGTTGTGTTGTGTTTAACATATATACAACATCAATTCCAAACCTTGGTATACTTGGAAATGGAAGAACAACATAAATGTTGCAGATTTCAAATTGCTATTTCGATATTATATTTAATATTGTTGTATTCCAACTTAACAAAGGTTAACAAGGATCAGGTCACAAAGTCCTCCCATTTATGTACATAAATCAGATTCATGTGTAAATATCCAGCATCAAAATATACTTCCACACTCTGGTTTAAACATTCAGTGAAATATTTCATTTCTTTGTTCTGAGTTAGGAACCCAACTCTTGGACTTTCTCTTCCGCTAGAAAATTTGCAAGAGCAGGCCAATCCCAATTCTAAGCGCCTTTTAGATGAGAAAGCAAGCGCAGTCAATCCCTCTTTTCTTTATCTATTAGTTTTCACTCGTTGAATCAATTCTAAGCGCCTTTTAGATGAGAAAGCAAGAGCAGGCCAATCCCAATTCTAAGCGCCTTTTAGATGAGAAAGCAAGCATCCAGAGTTCTAACAAAGTCGGTTAGGAACTGAGGAGATTGATTGACGTTCCTTTAGAAGGAGTGTCTCAAAATTAAAGTACCAAATATACCCACTTTTCAAACTGCGATGCAAAGTGATATTTGGTGGATACTTTGGGGGTAAACGTCAATCCGTACATCTTTTGTTCTAATGTAATTGTTGACTTTGTTGTGTTTGTTGTCTTTTGTTCAATCATATCAAATAGTTGCTTTGCTATCAATTTTATGTTACTTACGTGAAAATCTGGGGAGGACTAAATAACATTAAATCTTAAAAATTACTCTGAATTTAGTTTGAACTAGTTATAAGAAGTTGATAAAATGGTAAATTTTCCGATGACTTATTATAATAGATTGAAGAGTCGGTCTCTGGAGAAACGCGTTTCTCCATAACTTATGGAGAAACGTGTTCTGGATATCCAGAAGTTTTGGGATGTATATCCAGAAAAAAAGACCAAGGCCAAGACCAAGCCTTGGGACGGATATCCAGAAGCCTTGGGACGGATATCCAGAAGCTTTGGGATGGATATCCAGAAGCTTTGGGATGGAAGCCAAATCCAAGGCCAAGACCAAATTTATGATTCTGGATATCACTTTCATAAAAGTTCTGGATATCAAGAACATTGAATAGTGATATCCAGAAGTTTTGGAACGGATATCCAGAAAAAAAGATTTGGGGCAAAGGCCAAGGTCAAGGTCAAATTTTTGATTCTGGATATCACTTTCATAAGGTTCTGGATATCCAGAAGCCTTGGGACGGATATCCATAAAAAGAGTCGTGCCATACTTATGGAGTAACGTGTTCTGGCTTGCATTGTCGCGCGACAAGTCGGGCCCCGTTTCTTCATAACTTATGGAGAAACGCGTTTCTCCCTAGATTTTGGCTAGATTGAATATCTTAGAGGCCACTAGTTGTGTTGTGTTTAACATATATACAACATCAATTCCAAACCTTGGTATACTTGGAAATGGAAGAACAACATAAATGTTGCAGATTTCAAATTGCTATTTCGATATTATATTTAATATTGTTGTATTCCAACTTAACAAAGGTTAACAAGGATCAGGTCACAAAGTCCTCCCATTTATGTACATAAATCAGATTCATGTGTAAATATCCAGCATCAAAATATACTTCCACACTCTGGTTTAAACATTCAGTGAAATATTTCATTTCTTTGTTCTGAGTTAGGAACCCAACTCTTGGACTTTCTCTTCCGCTAGAAAATTTGCAAGAGCAGGCCAATCCCAATTCTAAGCGCCTTTTAGATGAGAAAGCAAGCGCAGTCAATCCCTCTTTTCTTTATCTATTAGTTTTCGCTCGTTGAATCAATTCTAAGCGCCTTTTAGATGAGAAAGCAAGAGCAGGCCAATCCCAATTCTAAGCGCCTTTTAGATGAGAAAGCAAGCATCCAGAGTTCTAACAAAGTCGGTTAGGAACTGAGGAGATTGATTGACGTTCCTTTAGAAGGAGTGTCTCAAAATTAAAGTACCAAATATACCCACTTTTCAAACTGCGATGCAAAGTGATATTTGGTGGATACTTTGGGGGTAAACGTCAATCCGTACATCTTTTGTTCTAATGTAATTGTTGACTTTGTTGTCTTTGTTGTCTTTTGTTCAATCATATCAAATAGTTGCTTTGCTATCAATTTCATGTTACTTACGTGAAAATCTAGGGAGGACTAAATAACATTATATCTTAAAAATTACTCTGAATTTAGTTTGAACTAGTTATAAGAAGTTGATAAAATGGTAAATTTTCCGATGACTTATTATAATAGATTGAAGAGTCGGTCTCTGGAGAAACGCGTTTCTCCATAACTTATGGAGAAACGCGTTTCTCCATAACTTATGGAGAAACGTGTTCTGGAAATCCAAAAGCTTTGGGATGTATATCCAGAAAAAAAGACCAAGGCCAAGACCAAGCCTTGGAACGGATATCCAGAAGCCTTGGGACGGATATGCAGAAGCTTTGGAATTGATATCCAGAAGCTTTGGGATGGAAGCCAAATCCAAGGCCAAGACCAAATTTATGATTCTGGATATCACTTTCATAAAAGTTCTGGATATCAAGAACATTGAATAGTGATATCCAGAAGCTTTGGAACGGATATCCAGAAAAAAAGATTTGGGGCAAAGGCCAAGGTCAAGGTCAAATTTTTGATTATGGATATCACTTTCATAAGGTTCTGGATATCCAGAAGCCTTGGGATGGATATCCATAAAAAGAGTCGTGCCATACTTATGGAGTAACGTGTTCTGGCTTGCATTGTCGCGCGACAAGTCGGGCCCCGTTTCTTCATAACTTATGGAGAAACGCGTTTCTCCCTAGATTTTGGCTAGATTGAATATCTTAGAGGCCACTAGTTGTGTTGTGTTTAACATATATACAACATCAATTCCAAACCTTGGTATACTTGGAAATGGAAGAACAACATAAATGTTGCAGATTTCAATTTGCTATTTCGATATTATATTTAATATTGTTGTATTCCAACTTAACAAAGGTTAACAAGGATCAGGTCACAAAGTCCTCCCATTTATGTACATAAATCAGATTCATGTGTAAATATCCAGCATCAAAATATACTTCCACACTCTGGTTTAAACATTCAGTGAAATATTTCATTTCTTTGTTCTGAGTTAGGAACCCAACTCTTGGACTTTCTCTTCCGCTAGAAAATTTGCAAGAGCAGGCCAATCCCAATTCTAAGCGCCTTTTTGATTAGAAAGCAAGCGCAGTCAATCCCTCTTTTCTTTATCTATTAGTTTTCGCTCGTTGAATCAATTCTAAGCGCCTTTTAGATGAGAAAGCAAGAGCAGGCCAATCCCAATTCTAAGAACCTTTTAGATGAGAAAGCAAGCATCCAGAGTTCTAACAAAGTCGGTTAGGAACTGAGGAGATTGATTGACGTTCCTTTAGAAGGAGTGTCTCAAAATTAAAGTACCAAATATACCCACTTTTCAAACTGCGATGCAAAGTGATATTTGGTGGATACTTTGGGGGTAAACGTCAATCCGTACATCTTTTATTCTAATGTAATTGTTGACTTTGTTGTCTTTGTTGTCTTTTGTTCAATCATATCAAATAGTTGCTTTGCTATCAATTTCATGTTACTTACGTGAAAATCTAGGGAGGACTAAATAACATTATATCTTAAAAATTACTCTGAATTTAGTTTGAACTAGTTATAAGAAGTTGATAAAATGGTAAATTTTCCGATGACTTATTATAATAGATTGAAGAGTCGGTCTCTGGAGAAACGCGTTTCTCCATAACTTATGGAGAAACGTGTTCTGGATATCCAGAAGCTTTGAGATGGATATCCAGAAAAAAAGACCAAGGCCAAGACCAAGCCTTGGGACGGATATCCAGAAGCCTTGGGACGGATATCCAGAAGCTTTGGGATGGATATCCAGAAGCTTTGGGATGGAAGCCAAATCCAAGGCCAAGACCAAATTTATGATTCTGGATATCACTTTCATAAAAGTTCTGGATATCCAGAACATTGAATAGTGATATCCAGAAGCTTTGGAATGGATATCCAGAAAAAAAGATTTGGGGCAAAGGCCAAGGCCAAGGTCAAATTTC
The DNA here is from genome assembly GCA_022495995.1 of Adenophora triphylla var. japonica. Classification (NCBI taxonomy): domain Eukaryota; kingdom Viridiplantae; phylum Streptophyta; class Magnoliopsida; order Asterales; family Campanulaceae; genus Adenophora; species Adenophora triphylla. Next base: position 685,775 of record JAFEMH010000453.1, on the reverse strand, counting down.
TGATTCTGGATATCACTTTCATAAGGTTCTGGATATCCAGAAGCCTTGGGACGGATATCCAGAAAAAGAGTCGTGCCATACTTATGGAGTAACGTGTTCTGGCCTGCATTGTCGCGCGACAAGTCGGGCCCCGTTTCTTCATAACTTATGGAGAAACGCGTTTCTCCCTAGATTTTGGCTAGATTGAATATCTTAGAGGCCACTAGTTGTGTTGTGTTTAACATATATACAACATCAATTCCAAACCTTGGTATACTTGGAAATGGAAGAACAACATAAATGTTGCAGATTTCAAATTGCTCTTTCGATATTATATTTAATATTGTTGTATTCCAACTTAACAAAGGTTAACAAGGATCAGGTCACAAAGTCCCCCCATTTATGTACATAAATCAGATTCATGTGTAAATATCCAGCATCAAAATATACTTCCAAACTCTGGTTTAAACATTCAGTGAAATATTTCATTTCTTTGTTCTGAGTTAGGAACCCAACTCTTGGACTTTCTCTTCCGCTAGAAAATTTGCAAGAGCAGGCCAATCCCAATTCTAAGCGCCTTTTAGATGAGAAAGCAAGCGCAGTCAATCCCTCTTTTCTTTATCTATTAGTTTTCGCTCGTTGAATCAATTCTAAGCGCCTTTTAGATGAGAAAGCAAGAGCAGGCCAATCCCAATTCTAAGCGCCTTTTAGATGAGAAAGCAAGCATCCAGAGTTCTAACAAAGTCGGTTAGGAACTGAGGAGATTGATTGACGTTCCTTTAGAAGGAGTGTCTCAAAATTAAAGTACCAAATATACCCACTTTTCAAACTGCGATGCAAAGTGATATTTGGTGGATACTTTGGGGGTAAACGTCAATCCGTACATCTTTTGTTCTAATGTAATTGTTGACTTTGTTGTCTTTGTTGTCTTTTGTTCAATCATATCAAATAGTTGCTTTGCTATCAATTTCATGTTACTTACGTGAAAATCTAGGGAGGACTAAATAACATTATATCTTAAAAATTACTCTGAATTTAGTTTGAACTAGTTATAAGAAGTTGATAAAATGGTAAATTTTCCGATGACTTATTATAATAGATTGAAGAGTCGGTCTCTGGAGAAACGCGTTTCTCCATAACTTATGGAGAAACGTGTTCTGGATATCCAGAAGCTTTGGGATGTATATCCAGAAAAAAAGACCAAGGCCAAGACCAAGCCTTGGGACGGATATCCAGAAGCCTTGGGACGGATATGCAGAAGCTTTGGGATTGATATCCAGAAGCTTTGGGATGGAAGCCAAATCCAAGGCCAAGACCAAATTTATGATTCTGGATATCACTTTCATAAAAGTTCTGGATATCAAGAACATTGAATAGTGATATCCAGAAGCTTTGGAACGGATATCCAGAAAAAAAGATTTGGGGCAAAGGCCAAGGTCAAGGTCAAATTTTTGATTCTGGATATCACTTTCATAAGGTTCTGGATATCCAGAAGCCTTGGGACGGATATCCAGAAAAAGAGTCGTGCCATACTTATGGAGTAACGTGTTCTGGCTTGCATTGTCGCGCGACAAGTCGGGCCCCGTTTCTTCATAACTTATGGAGAAACGCGTTTCTCCCTAGATTTTGGCTAGATTGAATATCTTAGAGGCCACTAGTTGTGTTGTGTTTAACATATATACAACATCAATTCCAAACCTTGGTATACTTGGAAATGGAAGAACAACATAAATGTTGCAGATTTCAAATTGCTATTTCGATATTATATTTAATATTGTTGTATTCCAACTTAACAAAGGTTAACAAGGATCAGGTCACAAAGTCCTCCCATTTATGTACATAAATCAGATTCATGTGTAAATATCCAGCATCAAAATATACTTCCACACTCTGGTTTAAACATTCAGTGAAATATTTCATTTCTTTGTTCTGAGTTAGGAACCCAACTCTTGGACTTTCTCTTCCGCTAGAAAATTTGCAAGAGCAGGCCAATCCCAATTCTAAGCGCCTTCTAGATGAGAAAGCAAGCGCAGTCAATCCCTCTTTTCTTTATCTATTAGTTTTCGCTCGTTGAATCAATTGGTTTGTTTCTTTTTACATATCTCTCATTATTGGGGACTCTATTCACCCCCTAGGCTTACATTCAATCGATAAATAGGTTTTTTTGAATCTAAAATAGTAAGAGAGAAAGAAGTGAAGAATCCTTTTTTCGACTCTAACTCTCCCACTCCAGTCGTTGTTGTTCTTTCTGTTACTTTGAAAGTAGCTGCTTCAGCTTTAGCCACTCGAATTTTTGATATTCCTTTTTATTTCTCATCACATGCCTTGTGGGGGCTGGATACCAGCTTCCGCAGGATTTTCCAAGTCCTCAAAATCCTCATCCCCCTCCCCAGAGGAGAGCATAAGCTCCATCCAGTAAAAGTCTCCGGTGTATAGAGAAGACATTACACCTTTTTATTATAAGATTTCCAATACAATAGGTTTTCATGTACATTGAGAGTTTAATTATCGGTTAATGTACATTGAGAGTTTAAACCGGATCTATTTGCAATTTCCTGTTGAAAATGACGCAGTACGGAAGCAATATTTGTGAATAGCCAACGCTGAACACAAGAGTTCACAAGCAATGAACCCTAGAAATCAATAAATTGGAATCCACCAGAAAATAAGAGAAAACCCTTCAATTATATCATCAAAAACTAAGTTATTCAAAGTCATAAGGACGTTTAAATACTCCCTTCAAAACCCTAAAACGAAATAACAAAACAAAGACTAAAATACCCCAACTTAAGTTCCAATTATTCAGCAAAACGGAAAATTAAAGAAACAGGCCCGTCAATGAGGCACCCACCTGGAGAAGGTCATGCGGCCGCCTGGCCTCCAAAAACTTGGTTGCTTGTTGATGCCAGGGTGAGGCGTGTGCCTGGGCTGGCTTGAGAATGCCGCCTGGCTGTCAGTAAGTTCTCGCCTGTTGCAGCTCCGTGGGGCGGCCGCCTGGTGGATGCTGAGGCGTGCGCTTGGATCCCAGTCTCCTACATCAGTCTCCTCCACCTCTAAAGAACTCGACCCCGAGTTCTTATCGTGATAAAGAACTCCATCCGCGTGGTACTCATACTTGCGAGCTTGCAGCTTCTTGTCCCTCACGGGTGGGAGCTCATTAGGCAACTCGTTAGAAGGCAACTCCTGAAACCCTGAAAGAAGTTCTTCAATATCTCTCGGCATCTCGATCTCTACACTAATAGAACCAAACAGCCCTTTAATCACTATCGGACAAAAGTACCCTACTTCTTCAATAGCTCCTGTCAGATCTTTCTCGTTCTGTATAAGCATCATGGCCTAACTCTCAGTTTCAGGGGCATTTTGGTCTTTTCACCCTTGAATTTGATTGATGGGGATGTGGGAGGCCATGCATACATTCCATGCATCCTGGTGAGTCACCGAAGCTAGGGTTTTTGTCCCGTTATTCCCGATTTTGTCTATTTTCTAAATAACTGTCCGAAAAATGTCTGAAATGCCCCCGAAAAGTGTGTTGAGTACACTTTGGTATCGGGATGCACGGGGCAGTCCTGGGATGTCTCGTTGACTCGGGAATGGGGAGTTTAACGGGTTCCGATTAACTTTTAACGGATTTTGACGATCCGGATTTGGGTACTTACAGTAGCCCCTCAGTGACGTCACTTTCGAAGGAAGTGGGGTCGTTGAAAAAGATAAGGATTCAAATCGGGGGGTGCCTTTCTTTGAGAGACCTGAGCGGTCAAATGGCTGGACCCTTAGCGAAAGGATTCCTACGTATCCCGAGCGGGAATCAAGTCGATCGTAGTTCGTAGGTGCGAGGGTTTTTCGTAGGCGCCTCGATTGGTGGGGGTAATGATTAGGAGGATTTTGTCCTGGTTGAGACTGATTCGGAGGCGTCTAGACCTGAGTGAGACTATTTGGAGGCATCTTAACCTAAGTGAGACTGTTTGGAGGCATCTTAACCTAAGGGAGACTGTTAGGAGGCGTCTTAACCTAAGTGAGACTGTTTGGAGGCATCTTAACCTAAGTGAGACTGTTCGGAAGCGTCTTAACCTAAGGGAGACTGTTAGGAGGTGTCTTAACCTAAGTGAGACTGTTCGGAGGCATCTTAACCTAAGGGAAACTATTCGGAGGGATTCTAACCTGATTGAGACTATTAGGAGGCATCTTAACCTAAGAGAGACTATTCGGAGGCGTCTTAACCTAAGGTAAACTATTTGGAGGAATTCTAACCTGATTTTCTGAAAGGGTATGAGAAATGTCCGTCCCTGATGGCGTATTCTGATAGGATGTGAGAAATGTCCGTCCTCGACGGAGTATTCTGAAAGGATGTGAGAAATGTCCATCCCTGATGGAGTATTCTGAAAGGATGTGAGAAATGTCTGTCCCTGATGGTGTATTCTGAAAGGATATAAGAAATGTCCATCCCCGATGGAGTATTCTGAAAGGATATGAGAAATGTCCGTCCCCAACGGAGTATTCTGAAAGGATGTGAGAAATGTCCGTCCCCGACGGAGTATTCTGAAAGGATGTGAGAAATGTCCGTCCTTGATGGCATATTCTGAAAGGATGAGAGAAATTTCCGTCCCCGACGGAGTATTCTAAAAGGATATAAGAAATGTCCGTCCCTGACGGAGTATTCTGATTGACAAGGAAGTGGGATCTCATGCTGGGAATTTGACGGAAATGACGGTCGGAGAAGGGTTGTTGTGCGGGCTTACCTTGATTTGCCGCTTGTCGTTTGTCTGCAGGGGATATGGTGTTCGGGCTTACGATGATGGCCGAAGAGGGATTGAGGTTCTAACGACAGGGTTAGGAAAGGAATGTGATTTCGGGAGAGAATGACACGTTGCTGGGGAAAAGCATCCAGAGTTCTAACAAAGTCAGTTAGGAACTGAGGAGATTGATTGACGTTCCTTTAGAAGGAGTATCTCAGGATCCTGCTGGGGAGGAATGTTCGGGCTTACAATGATGGCTGAAGAGGGATTGTTGTGCGGGCTTACATGGATTGCCGCTGGAATGGGATGGTCGGGCTTACATGGATTGCCACTGGAATGGGATGGTCGGGCTTACAATGATGGCTGAAGAGGGATTGTTGTGCGGGCATCTCAGGATCCTGCTGGGGAGGAATGTTCGGGCTTACAATGATGGCTGAAGAGGGATTGTTGTGCGGGCTTACATGGATTGCCGCTGGAATGGGATGGTCGGGCTTACGATTGACGGCCGGGGAAGTGATTGTTCACCGGTGGGGGAGAAGAGATACTCGGACTTACTATGGCGGCCGATTTTACCTTCTAAAGATGGTAACGAAATTTAACGTCCGGGGACGGAACGTTAGTGAAGACTAACAGGAATTTTAATGTCCGGAGACGGAACTGGGCTTTACCGTCCGAAGACGGTTTGAGATTTAACGTCCGAAGAAGGAACATTAGTGAGGACTAACAGAAATTTTAACGTCTGAAGACGGAACCGGGATTTAACGTCCGAAGACGATTTGAGATTTAACGTCCGAAGACAGAACGTTAGTGAGGACTAATGGGGATTTTAACGTCTGGAGACGGAACCGTGATTTAACGTTCGAAGACGGTTTGAGATTTAACGTCCGAAGACGGGACGTTAGTGAGGACTAACGGGAATTTCAACGTCTGGAGACAAAATCGTGATTTAACGTCCGAAGACGGTTTGAGATTTAACGTCCGAAGACAGAACGTTAGTGAGGACTAACAGGAATTTTAACGTCTGGAGACGGAACGTTAGAAATGTCTAACTGAATTTTAACCTCGAGAGAGGGGCGTTAGAAATGTCTAACTGGAATTTAACCTCTGGAGAGGGGAGTTAGAAATTTCTAACTGGAATTTAACCTCTGGAGAGGGGCGTTAGAAAGGTCTAACTGGAAAATTTAACCTCTGGAGAGGGGCGTTAGAAATGTCTAACTGGAATTTAATCTCTGGAGAGGGTCGTTAGAAATGTCTAACTGGAATTTAACATCGGGAGAGGGGTCGAAAACGTAAGAGTTTTATGAGAACTTTTGAGGAAAAGCATTAATTTTCGAAATGTTTTGAAACATCCGGGTTTGACGGGTTTTTCTGAACGACTTGAAAGTTCCGGGTTTGACGGGTTTTTTCTGAATGTCTTGAAAGTTCCGGGTTTGACGGAGTTTTCGTAATGTTTTGAAAGTTCCGGGTTTGACGGAGTTTTCGAAATGTTTTGAAAGTTTCGGGTTCGACGCAGTTTTCGAAATGTTTTGAAAGTTCCGGGTTCGACGGAGTTTTCGAAATGTTTTGATAGTTCCGGGTCGGTTCGACAGAGTTTTCGAAATGTTTTGAAAGTTCCGGGTTCGACGGAGCTTTGGAAATGTTTTGAAAGTTCCGGGTTCGACGGAGATTTCGAAATGTTTTGAAAGTTCCGGGTTTGACGGAGTTTTTGAAATGTTTTGAAAGTTCCGGGTTTGACAGAGCTTTCGAAATGTTTTGAAAGTTTCGGGTTCGACGGAGCATTCGAAATGTTTTGAAAGTTCTGGGTTTGACGGAGTTTTTGAAATGTTTTGAAAGTTTCGGGTTTGACGGATTTTTCGAAATGTTTTGAAAGTTCCGGGCTTGACGGATTTTTTGAAATGACTTGTACGTTTTCGGGATTTTGAACCGTTAATATTCCAACTGGGATGGAAATATTTTAGGAAAATGAACCGCTAATGAACGGGCTTTTGAAACTGGATTTTTCTAAATGACTTGTACATTTTCGGGATTTTGAACCGTTAATATTCCAACTGGGATGGAAATATTTTAGGAAAATGAACCGCTAATGAACAGGCTTTTGAAACTGAACCGTTAATACTCCAACTGGGATGGGAATATTTTAGGAAAAAAGGACTATATCTTTGTGCTGATATTCTTTCTGTGATTTTGATATGTGCATGTGCATTTTGTGTACGTTATTTTGTAGTAACATACTTTTGCCGTGTTCACCTACAGGAGCAAGGGTCGATTGACGTATCCACCGTAAAGAGTAGGGGAGACGTTGAGGCAGTCCGAGAGCTGTGGGAAAGGTTCCCGGATGAGGCTCATGACGGGGAGAGGAGTCCACGATAGTTCGTGATTGACTCCAGCCTAGGCGGCTTTATCAGTTCGGTTGCCGCGGTGGCTTCGACGCAGAGGGTGAAGGTGCTTCACGTCGCCCTGAGCGAGTACTGGTGGGATACGACCCACACGTTTCACTTCAGGTGAGGGGAGGTGATAGTGACTCCTACAGATTTTGCTGCGATTACTGGGTTGTCGTTTCGGGGCAACCCTATTGAGTGGTTTGATGGTTTCACCAGGGAGCAGTTGTCGGGACTGCTTGGTTTTGAGATCACAGATGCCAGGGGCCTGGGTATTCGGTACAGGCCGATGGAGGCACACTTGAGGAGGGGGATAGAGGAGTTTCTGGCTCGCTCTGAGATGATGACAGCAGAATGCTTGGCTCGAGGGTTTTTGTGGTTTGCTTTGTCAGCAACCCTTTTTGCCAATGCTGACACGATGTGTCAGTTTGCTTTGCTTGGTTCCCTGACCAACCTGGAGGCCGTGAGGGGTTTTGCCTGGGGAGAAGCCAATCTGGCCGAGCTCTTCTTCGCCTTGGACCGGTGCTCCCGGGGGGAAGACAACTCATTTTGCTGCTTTCAGTTTGCATTGGATGTGAGTTTCCCTCTTTTCCTTTTCCTTGTCTCGCTTGTACTTGTATGTATCTGCTTTGTAGCTGATATAACTTTCCTGGCGTTTGACAGGTGTGGTGCTTTGAGGTGTTTCACCCGCATGAGTGGACTACCAGGGAGGCATGCACTCTCTTATTTCCTGCCATATTGACTTGGCAGAAGGCGGGGCGGAAGCCGGTGAAGTCCAGGGAGAGCACCCGTGTGACTTACGAGGATGTGTCTTTGGCTCTGGACCAAGACTTTTCTCCAAGGATCAACTTGACTTGGTGGAGTTGGTTTGATCACTTTATGGTGCAGGCTTCTAGGGAGATTACACGTCAGCGGAAGCTACTAGTGGGGCTTCATTGTGACGTTCTGTACCTGGGCGAGAGGGTGTCTTGCCAGTACGCTTCGGGATCTGGTCCCTTGGTTCCGAGGGATCCGCCTCTTCATATGCAGTATCCCTTGGCCACAGTTGGGGAGGAGTTGCAGCGATATAGGCAGGGTGTGCCTCACATTGAGAACATCATAGAGGAGGCCGACTATGATACCTTTCGGAGGGTGAGGCTGAGGAGCCCGCAGGTGATGGATAGAGAGGGTGAGGACCCTGCGCGTCTCAGAGATTACCCGCTTCCCCGTACTCGGTTGGCATTCGAGGATGCTGGTGGCTCTCGCAGGCGGCTGATGATTCCTATTCCGGAGCAGGCGAGGCCTCAATACAGGGTTGAGCCCAGTGCTTCGGTGAGTGCTTTGTTTTGCTTTTCTATATTTGTAGTAGCATTCTGCAAATGTTGCATCTCTGCTGTCCGTTTATCTTTTGACGGCTTTCCTGGTTTGCAGGTTTCTGGCTGTACTTACGATCAGGTTGTAAGACGTCTGGACGGGATGACGAGCTACGCTAGGAGGCTTCTGTACTTCCTTCGGTGCGGTTCTCGGAGGAGTGCGGCTATCTATGAGCCGATGCCTTCCCGGCCATCTACTGCGAGAGATCCATCTGCTTCCACGGCTGGTGGCACAGATGCGGGGCGGGGCTTCAGCCAATTCTCTGGCGAGACTGCTGGATTTAGAGTTCGCCACTCCTCGTATTCGGGATACGAGCAGGGGGAGTCCTCAGAAGCACAGGCACGGAGCCATCGCTTTTCGTACTCCGGCATTGAGGAGTTCACGGATTATTTGTCTATCGCGGATTCGGCTGCTGCGGGGCAGTACTTTGAGTGCTCGGATGACGAGCAGGACTCTGAGTAGTCCCATTGATTTCTTTTGTTAGACAATTGTGTGCACCGTCTGAACATTGTTTTGTACCTGAAAGGCCCATGGGGCAGACTCTTGTATGTTTTGAGTATTTATTATGATTACCTTCATTTATTTTTGGTAAATAAGCAAGTAGGTTGATCAAAAATAAATAATAATGGGACATGCATTAATTAATAAAATTTGAGCTGGCAAAATTTATATCTACATGCACTGTTATTAATTAATTGCATTGTTGCATGAACCCGGGGCGGATGTGGTGTCGGCAGTGAATGATTTGATCACGGGAAAATGTGCTTTGGTCAAGGCTTGAACAGGAAGGCCTTTGGAAATGTTTCAGAGACAATTGGTGCAGCTAGCTGCAGAGTTGACCGGGTCAACCTGAAAAAACAGGCCGACCGGCCTATGACTCAGTTTCAGATTGTTTTAAATTGAAATCCAGTTTCTGCAATTTGGAAATTTCACGTTTGTTTCTGAAGCAGAAACTCATATCTCTCCTAAATTCCTTGAAGTTTCCTTTGTTTCTCATGGCTACATTTCCAAGGTTGTTGTCTCAGATGCAAGAACATTTTTTGGAGATCTTCCAGACGTGGGTACGGCACCACACGAGGCAAAGTAAGGGATTTTTCGAAGGTTGTTATAGGATGAAGGCGGTTTGGGCTTTGAAGGAGCTCATGCCAGATTGGGATCTTCTGAGAACTGCGGCTCATTTCTGGGATGAAAGGAGGCATGTGTACAGCTTCTCGTACAATGAGATCACACCCACGTTTGAGGATTTTCGGGCTATCCTTGGAGGACCTGAGACGGAGCAGATTGTTCTTCCTTTGACGGGCGGACTGACCACCGTTGAGAAGTTGATGTCCTCGCTTGGTAATTCAGCTGAAGAAGCATACGGAATGCTAATACCAAATACCAATCATGTTGACATTTTGGGCTGCCTGATAGATTTTCCGGTGTTGATGGGAGCATTTCTGGCGTGGGACGCTTTTGCTCTATGTGTGATTGCTACTTTGTTCACATTCACATCCTTGGGGGTGTGCCACCACAGTGTACTGGACCTGGTGAGGCAGTTCCGGAGCGAAGGAGACATCGTGCCTTTGATCTTGGGCGAGACATTCCTTGGCATGGGTCGAATGGCGACCGGTAGCTGATATATGTGGGGAGGGAGTCCCGCTATGCTTACTTTGTGGTTGAGGGAGTGTTTGCAAATGATGTTCGAGGTACCAGCGACATGTGATCCCTGGTCTTTTTCTCGACGGCCCTTGGTGATAGGAGGTGATCAGGGTAAATTGGAGCTTTGGATGGCCAAACTCCGCACACATCATCTGCGATGGTGGGTTCCTCACTGAAAGTTACAGACTTGTCGGACCGTTCAGGAGGGTCTTCTCATTGTCAGAGTTCCGGGGGTGTCCCAGTCTTCTTTCTACATTTCATCTTTGGTGCTGAATGAACGCTCGCCGAAAAATAAAATAAATTTTTAGGAGTCGCCACGTTGTTTTAAAGGAAACATTGAAAACCTTTTTGAAAGAGAAAATGGGTTCGGGGGGTCAGGTTACGTGTTTGGAAGAACCGAGAGTTCACCCAATACGCCTCGTCCGTAGACGAGTCTTTCTATGTTCAACATAAAATTCATCCAAAGTGTGTGCAATTGTGTGTGACAAAATATGTAATAAAATGCATTCTAATACTTTGCTTTATTGATCAAAAGGAGGGATTACAACTTGTGAACCGTTTACTGTGGGAGGCCACATCCCACTTACAATGAAGTAAACAACTTACAACTGAAATGGACCAGCTGCAAAGTGGTTACATGTGTTGCGTGACAAAGGACCTGAGATGTCAAGTGTGTCGCGTGACACAACAAACCCATTTGCAGAGGTTTCACAAAGTTGAATTACAAAGGAAAGTATGAGGCAGCCTGTCCAGGGACTTGAGTGTAGTACGACAGAGGACTTCCTCAGGAGAGGGATGTCGTATGACACAGGACTACCTGGTCAGACTGTCTCTTACAAAAGGGGGGTGCAAAGGCCACCAATACCATTCTAACACTAAAAGAGGTAAAGCATTACACTGAACAAAGCTTGAAACTACAAAGGGGTCACTTCATCAACAAAACCTATAACAAGACTCCCTATGACATTTGGCGAGGAAGAACCCCCAACATTACATTCTTCAAGATCTTTGGCTGCAAATGCTTTGTCCTCTACAACGGAAGAGAAAATAGAGGTAAATTCGGAGCCAAGGCCGACGAAGGTATTTTTGTTGGGTATGCTAAACATTCAAAAGCTTTTCGTGTTTTCAATAAAACTAGTTTAAAAATAGTTGAGTTTGTCCATGTTACTTTCGATGAGCATTCTCTCCTTGAGCCACATTTTGCTCCAAATGTTGCTGATGATTTTGTGGAGCATAATGAAACAGGTGAACCCTCTCAAACCGCACCTGAACCTCAACCGTAAAATCCAGCACCCTCAACTAACATTCCCTCAAACCGCACATTTGAAGCCGCACCTGAAGTTCCTACTCCAGATGCAACTCCAAGGGAAGAAGAAGTTGAGAATTCCTCTATCCAACTTATAGAACCTCTTCGTCAACTTACATTCCATGACTTCACTGAAGGATCTAACGATGTTCCAATTGAAGATCTTCAGCAAACCTCAGTCCAACCAGACTTACCCCCAGAGGTTCGAGAAGTCAGCAGTCACCCTCTCTCTAATGTGATAGGTGATCTGTTTTCCGGCGTTCAAACAAGGAGATCGAACTATGATGAGAATACTTCCTTATTATCTCAAGTTGAACCCAAGAAGATTGATGAAGCACTCCAAGATTCCAGTTGGGTCGTTGCTATGCAAGAAGAACTCAACCAGTTTGAGAGATGCAAGGTCTGGACATTGGTGCCTAGACCTCAGGATCAAGGAGTGATAGGAACTAAGTGGGTGTTTAGGAATAAGATGGACGAGAATGGAAGCATCACTAGGAATAAAGCAAGGTTGGTTGCACAAGGATATAGGTAAGAAGAAGGAATTGATTATGATGAAACCTTTGCTCCAGTTGCAAAATTGGAAGTTGTTAGGATCTTCTTAGCCTATGGCTCTTTCAAGCATTTCAAGTTATATCAAATGGATGTGAAGAGTGCTTTCCTCAATGGTGAACTGCAAGAGACCGTGTATGTTGCCCAACCGCCTGGATTTGAAGACTCCAAATTTCTCAATCATGTCTACAAACTTCAGAAAGCTTTGTATGGACTTAAGCAAGCTCCAAGGGAATGGTATGAGACTCTTTCTAAATTTTTACTAGAAAAAGGATTTAAACGAGGTAAAATTGATACAACTCTTTTTATTGCCAAATATAATGAGCATACTTTACTTGTTTAAATATATGTCGATGATATTATTTTTGGTTCTACTAATGAGTTACTTTGTAAGCGTTTCGAAAAGCTAATGAAAAGCAAGTTTGAGATGAGCATGATGGGAGAATTAACATTCTTCCTCGGGCTTCAAATCAAGCAATGCGAAGAAGGTATTTTCCTCAGCCAAGCCAAATACACCAAGGAGCTAATAAAGAAGTTTGGATTAGAAAATGCAAAAGCATATGATACTCCAATGGCCACCGGCAATAAGCTAGATAAGGATCTAAAAGGTAAGAAGGTTGATCAAACTTTATATCGAGGTATGATCGACTCATTACTTTATTTAACTGCTAGTAGGCCTGATATCATGTTTAGTGTCTGTGTATGTGCTCGCTACCAAGCAGATCCTAGAGAAGCACATCTAATTGCAGTCAAGCGTATAATCCTCTATTTATCTGGAACCACTAATCTTGGACTTTGGTATTCCAAAGATTCGAACTTCGATCTTGTAGGTTATTCAGATGCAGATTATGCAGCTTGTACTATTGACTGGAAAAGCACTAGTGGTACTTGTCATTTCCTCGGGAATAGACTAGTTGCTTGGGCCAGCAAGAAGCAAGCTTCAGTTTCAGTGTCAACCACAGAGGCTGAGTATATTGCTGCTGGAAGTTGTTGCTGTCAAATCCTTTGGATGAAGTAGTAGTTGGTAGACTATGGAATCCATGAAGGAAATTGCCCTATCATGTGTGACAACACTTCAACAATTTCAGTCTCCAACAACCCTATCATGCATTCCAAGACCAAGCATATTTATATCAAGTATCATTTCCTCAAAGACCATGTGGAGAAGAGGAATATCCATTTAGAGTACGTGGGGACAGACAACCAGATTGCTGATATCCTCACTAAGGCTCTTGACTCCAAGAGGTTTTCATTCCTTAGAGGAGAAATGGGTATGCTTGAACTTAAATAATTCCTTACTTTTTATTTTCTAACTTGTTTGTTGAGTTTAGGATGAAACTCTTATTAAGGATTGAGACCGCTTCTGTTGAAACCGCATGTACCAAAACCGCAAGCTGTCCAATCGCCTGCATCCAACCACCAGTTCCAAACCGCTTAATACAGTCAGACCGCTTGGATCTAAATCTCGTTTCAACAAGAGTAAATTTTGTCTATTTATATCTTATCTTTATTATTAAAAAAAACTGTTCAAATTCTTTTTATTTATTTTTTAGTCCTTATTATGACATAAGGGTATTTTTGCAAATGTTTTCCCTCGTTTATTTCAAAATTAAGAGCATTTAATTCTAAGGGGACATGAGCATTAAAAACCCTCATGTCAGCCGTCATTGAGAGAGGTGCAGGAGGTGAAAGGGTGCAAAAGTTGGTATATTTCAATCATTTTCTTCTGAACCAACTGCCTACCCCTTCACCCTATATATACTAGTTTGGTGAAATTATTTCTTTTCTTCTCCCAACTCTCTGCACTTGTACTTTCCTACCAAACCATTTTCTCTCTCTAAAACCCTTCAAAACCTCCATTTCAAATCTTCAAAAACAATGTCAACTTCAAAAAGACAAAGAGCTTCTACCGTAGCAAGGGGTCCCAAGAAACCTATCTTGGAAAAGGTAATAATTTCTAACCATAATTCTTTCTATTTTCTTCAAACTGCCATGGTTGAACTCATAAACTGTTCGTATACCCTGTTTCTGATTTTTGATGATTGTGCTCTTGTTTCTTGACCATTTTTATTGAAATCAGTTGGGTTTTGCTCGCAATATTTCTTAGATTTCATCTACTTAACTTATTTCATGATCCATACATGATCTGGGAACTGATTTTAAGTTTTTAAATTTTTGTTCTTCGAAAACCCACTTTATGTTCTTAGTGATTATGGATGATTCTGGGAAAAGGTTGAATTTTTAATGATATATTGTTATTCCCCTTCCCAATGTGATCATTTTGACATACTATTTGTCCATTTTGGTTAAGTTTTGCAAATATCTGTTCTTGGTGTTCTTGAACTGTTCATACGTGTTCTTCATGAAACTCATGTGTTTTTTCTTGAAAATTCTTGTATTTTGGATGCCTTGATTTTTGACTAAGTGTTTTCCATACTTAGAAAATTTTCCAAACTTTTACAATTTTGGATTGGTTTTGAAACCTCCTGTATGCAAACCGCTTAAGCTTTTCAGTTTCAAACCGCTTATTCCATTCAAAGCTAAACCGCATGCTGAACCGCATGCTGAACCGCTTATTCAATTTATTTGAAACCGCATGATGTTTAAAGTTCCTTCCTTCATTCTTTTGAGATTTTACTAAGTATATAGGCTGGAAACCAAGAACCTCCTCTCTAAACACCGCTTGCAGTGTGGGATAAATTTGGATTACAATGCCACGTACTTAAGTAATATTATTCTCAAATCCTCATTATCTTTGTGTATTCATAGTTCACTTGGGGTTTGAAATTTTTTAAACCGCACCATTGCTTAACCGCTTGGTGCTCAAACCGCTTGTGACTATGAATACAAAAATGGATCTAACTCTTAAAGTTTTACTTTGTAGGATCCATCTACCTTCCTACCTGGATGGGAAGTAAATGAGGTTGAGCTCAAGACAGATGCTCTTGGAAGGGAACTGCTTAGGAAGCTGAGAGTATCAGGGATCCTACCCCTATTCACCAAGAAGCAAGACTTTATTGTGCCATCTTTTGTTGATCAGTTTTATGCTACTGCAAAGCGTGGTAGCAGGATTCTAGAAGGAGGATATAGATTTTCCTGCCTAACCGCAGTTATTGAAGGCCTAAAGCTCTCCTTTGACTATATAGATATCAGAAGACTTTTCAAATTTGTAGTTGGTGGAGCTCCTTTAGAGGTAGATCAGGTTATCCAAGACAATGCTGCCTTCCAAACCGCCAAAGTTGATTCCATGATGAGGAGATACAAGAAGATACCTAGAAAGGGTTTTGGTGAGCTGTTGAGCCACATAGGACATCTGGTTGGGAGATCTATTTGTGGGAAGACAGGAAACCACAACAACTTTACATCCCAACAATGGATGTATAGTTCAGCAATCTTTATGGAGATCAAGCTACACTAGCCAAAGATCCTCTACCAGGAATTCGTGATAGTGTGGACACTTATCAGTCCAAGGTCAAGGGAGAAGATCAGAGATGGAGACCATTTTGCAGAATTCTAACTGCACTTTTGATGGATTTTGAAAATCTGGATGACACTGTCAACAAGAATCCAAAGCTAATGGTGGACTGTACTGATGATTCACTAGGACTGCTTGCATGCCATTCCTTCGGGTATGCTAATAGGGATGCATTATACAAGTCCTTGTATGATGCAGACTCTTACCCTAAGAAGGAAACCTTGAGGGACCCCACAACCGCTCCAAAAGCTAAAGGAGCTAAGCGGTCCAGAAAGCCTCAAGCCAGAGCTGAACCGCTCCCCAAAAAGACCAAGACCGCTCCTGCATCACAACCGCGTGCATCTGATGGAGCTGGTACTAGCAAGGCTAAGAAGCAGTCTGAACCTATGCATTTGGTAGACGAAGATGATGATGAAGAAGAAGACCCAAGTGTGATGTACCCGATTTTTTTTGAAAATCAAAACGGAGTCGCCACGCCATTTTAATTTTGAGGGCCAAAACTTTGAAAAATGCCCGAGATCAGAAATTTAGGTTCGGAGGTCATGTTACGCGTCGGGAAGGACGTTAGTGTGCACCCGGAGCGCCTCGTAAAACGAGTCTTCCAAACATTTGAAATCCTTTTGTGTGTGTGTGTGTGTGTTTTGACCAAAATGAGTTGAAACTGGGAAAAACAAAAATGGGGAACTCTTTATAAGACTTTGAACAATCCCCAATATTTTTGGTATGATTTTTGGGTTGAGTCTTGGCACTCAAAAGATTTTTGGGAGTTGAAAAGCAATTCTGCCAGAATGAAAAAGGCAGTTGACCCTTGACTTTGAAATGGACTTAAAGGCTTCAAAACCTCAGAATATGGGGAAAGTCCGAGAATGAAAGTTGCTTAAAACACCCTAAATAGGGTTTCTACAAAGGAATTTTCCATTTTGGAAGTAATTTGAGGGGTCAAAACCTTCTGGAAACCTCAGATATGAGATCTGGATTCCCAGAAGCTGATGAACTAGCCTCTGAAAGAAAATTTGAAAAGAGGAGTTTTAATCACCCAAAAAATAAAGTAAAAATATGTATGGAAAGATCTGGATGTTGGCTACAAAAAGTGTATTGTAGTCAACACCAAATTCCACATTTATCTGTGTCCAAAAAATTAGACCATGGACTGAGGTCTGAGAAAATTGCTACTGGACAGCAACTTCTCAAGAGAGAAAATGTGATTTTAAAGGGGGTTTTGCATCCATGCTTGTCCCCATTTCCCTAGGTTTTGGTTAGTGATCACTTGAAATTTTAGTGGTGAATCAACTATACCAAACCATCCTTGGGGTACATTAGGACTAAACATTTCATTTGCTTGGGAAGGGGATTTTTATCCTTTGAAAATGAGATTTGATGCTTGAAAATGGTTTTTAGGGTTTTGAAAATGAGTTTTCTTTGCAAGAAAGTAAGAGAACTTGAAAATAATTTTGATCTTTGTAGAAGATCATCCATGGAGATGGTCTTCCATGGTGATCTTCTTAGATCTAAAGCAAGAAGATGAAAGAACTACATTTTGTAGTTTGCAAATGCATGCATGGATGAGAGACTTAGTGTAGGGAGAGGGAGGTTATACCTATCTTCCTTGTGTCTTGTGTTTGAATGGATTCAAAGGCTTGAATGTGTTTAGGATTTGAAAGTGTTTAGGGTTGATGATTTGAGTTGGTTAAAGAGAAAACAAGTAGATAACAATGAAGTCCTTTATGTTTTCTCTCTATTCCTCCTCCTAAAGGGTGATTTGAGCTTGAGTTAGTGTATGTATAAGAGTATGTATGAGAGTGATTTGAAGTGTTTGTGAGTGAGTGAGATTTGGGAAAGATTGAAGAGAAAATGGTGGCAATTCAAGTGAATTCCCACTGTTTTCTCCCTATATTTCGCCAGAGTTTCGTTGCTGTGATCAAATTGTGTTGTGTAAACTGAGAGAGGAGGGTTCAATTTATAGGCCCCTGTGAGATGCAATCCCATCCGCGCGGAGGGTTCCGTAAACGTGCCTGGTGCATTAAATGCTGCTCCAGGCTTTGAACAGGAAGAATATTATTCAAAATTCCAGCAGTTTTTGTTGTTCAACTTGCCTAATTCAGATTTTTCCAATTTCTTTTGCTTTTTTGATTCCTTTCCATGGTTTAACTTTAAATGGCAATGCCCACTTTACCCTTGGTTGGTTAGAAATGTTAGAAATGTTATAAATGTTAGGAATGTTAAAACTTTCGTTAATTTTCTAACGAAAAGTGCTAACAACTCAAATTGGAGTACTTACAGTAGCCCCTCGGCGACGGTGCTTTCAAAGGAAGCGGGGTCGTCGATAAGAGTAAGGCTCCATATTTGACAGGATGATCAAGTGATCAAGTGGCTGGACCTAATGATAGGCTACCTACGTATCCTTAAGAGGAATCAAGCCGACCGTAGTTCGGGTCTTTCGACTATCTTTAGTCGTCGACCCTACTGTTTTAGGAAAGTCATCCTAAGATTTGACTATTTTTGGGAAGTCACCCTATGGTCTGACTATTTTTGGGAAGTCGCCCTATGATCTGACTGTTTTTTGGGAAGTCACCCTAAGGTTTTGACTGTTTTTGGGAAGTCGCCCTATGGTTTGACTATTTTTGGGAAGTCGCCCTATGATCTGACTGTTTTTTGGGAAGTCACCCTAAGGTTTTGACTGTTTTTGGGAAGTCGCCCTATGGTTTGACTATTTTTGGGAAGTCACCCTAAGGTCTGACTATTTTTGGGAAGTCGCCCTATGGTTTGACTATTTTTGGGAAGTCGCCCTATTACTTGACTATTTTTGGGAAGTCGCCCTACGGTTTTGACTATTTTTGGGAAGTCGCCCTATGGTTTGACTATTTTTGGGAAGTCGCCCTAAGGTTTTGACTGTTTTGAGGAAGTCACCCTATGGTTTGACTATTTTTGGGAAGTCACCCTAAGGGATGATTGCGATTTATCGCTTTCCTCGTGTTGTGTGTGATAGCGTTTTAGGTGCCTCAAACCTTGATGATGGCGTCTTAGGTGCCTCGAACCTCGGTGATGGCGTCTCAGGTGCCTCGAACCTTGATGATGGCGTCTTAGGTGCCTCGAACCTTGATGATGGCGTCTTAGGTGCCTCGAACCTCGATGATGGCGTTTTAGGTGCCTCGAACCTTGATGATGGCGTCTTAGGTGCCTCGAACCTCGATGATGGCGTTTTAGGTGCCTCGAACCTTGATGATGGCGTCTTAGGTGCCTCGAACCTTGATGATGGCATTTTAGGATAGATGGTCCTCTAGTGGACTTCATTTGAAGGGATCGGTTTTACGTCTGCTGCCGAAGGAAAGGATGACCGTGCTGGTCGAGTGGCTGGACCTAATGATAGGCTACCTACGTATCCTTAAGAGGGAATCAAGCCGGTCGTAGTTCGAAAATAGCTGGGGATGGTCTTTGATGGTTTGACAGTATTTGAGGTTTGACTATTTTTTTGGGAAGTCGCCCTAAGATTTGATGATAATGTTCTTTTAGAAAAGTAGTTGATTAAGATATGCTTTCATACTGTCTTTGTGCTTACAGTAGGCGAGGCTACGGGCTGATGTTGATGAAGAGTTGTTAGGTTGCCGTTCGTGGGACGGTTTCGCCGACGATTTCTTTGTCTTTGGAGGCATTTTGACTGAAGGAGGAGTTTGGTTGAGTACGCATCTTCTTTGGTGATCGTCAAACTTGTAGAGGTTTTGAGCTTGTCTTCACATTGGGACTTCTTGCTTTTGAGAACTTGGTGTCTCTAATCGCATTGTATTTGAGAACTTGGCGTCCACCGACCGATTTGTATTTGAGAACTTGGCGTCCACTGACCGATTTGTATTGGAGAACTTGGCGTCTCGACCGTCTTGTATTTGAGACCTTGGTATCTTTGACCGATTTGCATTTTGAGAACTTGGCGTCTCCGACCGTATTGTATTGGAGAGCTTGGCGTCCCTGACCGATTTGTATTGGAGAGCTTGGCGTCCTTGACCGATTTGACTTGGCGTCCTTGACCTGATTTGTATTGGAGGACTTGGCGTTCTTGACCGATTTGTGTTTTGAGAACTTGGCGTCTCTGACCGATTTGTATTGGAGAACTTGGCGTCCTTGACCTGATTGTATTGGAGAGCTTGGCGTCTCGGCCGGATTGTATTGGAGAACTTGGCGTCCTCTTGGGATTGTATTGGAGAGCTTGGCGTCTCGGCCGGATTGTATTGGAGAACTTGGCGTCTACCGATTGTATTGGACAACTTGGGCGGTCTTCATATGTTTGTGGATGTTGGGAATTTGTTTTCATCCATTTGAGGTCGTCTTTGGTGAAGATCATCCTTGCCGAAAAGGGGGATTACGTTTGAATTCCTGCATTTGTTAGTGAAGAGGAAGATGCATATATGGCATTCATGATGGCGGATGCATGCATAGAACCAAAAATGATTATGAGATGATGCGTTTATTTGCTTTCGAAGATGCACTTGGCCTAAGCTTTTGGCGGGAAATTACGATTTATGATTTTCAATCACTTAGGATTTTTCCTATTGATTCAAGTTTTGTGCATGCTACATGAGCCACAGGGAGATTTTTGTGGGGATGCATGGTGATGAGAGGGATATATGTGTTGTTATTTGTTTGGGACAAGCTTTGAGTGGTGGGGTGATATCCTTTAGTCGCGGACTGAATTGCATGTTATTGATGAGGTCAATTTTGATCTTGGGATGAAGTTGGATTTGAACCCGGGTCTCGATTGAAATTTCTTTTCGAGTCTCGGACATTTGAAGGCGGCGACGGGCTCTAGAATCAAAGCATGTTGACATGAATGAACCCTCTTTTGCTTGGGTTAGTTGTGATTTGACGAAATGCGATATGAGGAGATTCCCAATTCTCAACTTTTGATGATGCGGGAGTTGCCATATGCCAAGTTCTAAAGCCGAAACTCCAAGACGGTTGTTGAGGTGACCGAGACCTTTCTTACGAAGATAGGTGTGACTTGATAAAGCCCCATTCCATGGAAAAGACATGGCGAAAACCACGGAATCTTTCTCTGAATGATTTGATGAAGCCCCGGAGTTTGACAAAGCGTCACTACGAGAGGTCCGGTTAAAGGTTTGGTGACATGCGATGAAGTACCGAGCCAATCGATCAACGTGAGAGCCTTGAAGGGTGAAGTTGTCATGAAGGAGAAACCCATCTTTGATACCGACTATGAAACTAGAATCCTCTCTTCGAAGAGTGTCTTCCATATAGGAGCTGTTAGCCATAGTGGCACTTGGCTTGTTCGTGGCTTCAATCATATTCACCCTACTTTTTTAGGGAATGGATTGTTGGTATGTATTGGGTCCTTGGGGTCCCCTTTTCGATCGGTTCTCACACTTTGCCCTTTTCGGGAGTCGTGTTGGAGGTGGAAGAAACCCGGTATCCGTAGCGGGTGCGACAACTCGGCTGCGATTGTAAGCCCTCTCAAATTTAGCCCCGGAATTGATCATTGCCCGTAGATCCGGATAGGGAAATTGCTAAGTGAGGCCCTCGAGATGTGGTTTCGGGCGTGGCGAAAGATGTCTAGTTGTTCCTCTTTAAAAGGAGGAGTTGCCATCTTGCTTGTAAAAGTCCACGATGTTCTCGTCGGGGCCATTTGCATTGTTGTCTGCGAGTCAAATCTATTTGCTTCCCACTCCAAGTTAGCTAGTAATCTGGTCCCATGTAGCCACTGGCCTCGGATTTTAAGCGGAAGAACCATTTTAGAGCCTTGGACTTCAAAGAGAGGCGAAATAGTCGGCCAAGCTGGCGATTGGCGCCCCTTTTGACCTTCATTGCCAAGGTATACGTGTCCGAGATGGGTTTTCGGGCATGCGGTGCCATCAAAGAGATCCAAATTAGGCATCACGAATTTGTGGGGAACAAAGGAGTCCGGGTTCGTTGGTCGGAAGCGAGACTTCTTAACAGTCAATTCGGCAATCTGTGCTTTCATTTCCTTGTGTCGTTCCACGAACCAAGCCAAATGAGGGTCTTGTGGTGGAACCATGGCATTCAAACCGGCGGCGAGCTAGAGAGGAGCTACCAGGCGGCGAGACGAGGTGGAGGGAACGGCCGATGCGGGGACATAGGTGAAATCATGTCCTTGGCCCGAATCACCGGGGAGCTTGAGTAGGACCACTGGGCAAAGGGATAGAACCTCGCGGCTTGTTGTTGATTTTCAACCGGCAAAGAGGGCGAAGGCGATCTTGATGTAGGCTGGGTAACTCGGATTTCGGAGTGAGGCCCATAAGTAGGCTTAAGTGCGAGTTTCTTGTCCACGATTGTTGAATTGCATAGGCGAAGGTGCATGACCGGGGGAGTGCTGCGGTCTGGTGATTACGATGGCTGGGATGGAGGCTTGGTAACCCATCGAAGCCTGAGTGAGAATGGATTTGTGAAAGTTGTGTGAGGAGCGGGCGAGCTAGCGTCATTACGAGGAAGGGCTTCGTTGCCCTAGACAGGCTGTGGAAGCATTCCAAAGCTGTTCTTTGCGGAGGCCACGATAGATTGGTTCCAAGGCGAGGTGGGATTCCAATTTCTTGTGGTATTCCGAGGTAACTGACCATGAGAAGACATTCCGTGCGATTTTGCCCCGGCGAGGCGTGAGCGATCGGTCACGTTAGGCTGCATGGGTCCAGTAGTACGTATTTGGGGTTTCTTTGTCCCGTTGAGACGGTCATGAAGGGATCTTATGAGGCTTGTGCGGTGCGGGGATTGGATATCTTGAAGCTGGGTTCTTTGTCAAGGCATTTCAAGCGATGTGCGAAGCTCTGATCGATCTGTACCGAAGCCGAGGCATACCAAAGCTGCTTTGTGACATACCGGCTGACCCCAGCGCTTTGAGGCATACCATGCGGCCCAAATCGGGTGAAGTCAATTTGTTTCTCCAAGCAGCATCCCCAGTGAGCTGTGAATGTATATCAAGCAGAAATTTGAAAGGATGGGCGATTCGCGAGTTGAGAAGAGTGTGAGGAAGGTGGTGGTAGTACGTACGGCCAAGATAGGGATGGGGATCCTTTTCCTCTTCTACCGTGAAAGTTCCATCGGGGTTGAGGGCAATCGTCAAACCAAAATTCTGACATCTTCCAAGGACGAACATCGAAACCTCATTACGATTGGCACAAGGAGTTTTATGGACTCGGGTTCCAATATTAGTCATAGGAATATGATGAATTTACTGGTCTTGGTTAAAATTCCGTCCTCGTCCTTGGACATCAAGAAGCTGCACTTGACTAGCCCATGACCAACATGGCGATCAAATCTCATCTTGCTTGGTGGAGCCTTGAGTGCGAAGAGATGTATTTGCGAAGTCTTGATTCGGAAGAAGTGACTTGGCAAAGCCTCGGTCTCATATTTGTGAATCGACACAATTAGAGAGGCTTCAACTTTGGTAGGCACTTTGAGGCGATGCGAGAACGAGACCCAACCCATCTTGTAGCAAAGTGAAGAACCAACGTTCTTGAATTATCATGTAGCAAAAGAGGCAACCCATCCTTCTATATTTACTTTATTATTTTCTTTATTCAATTAGTCAACCGAAAGAAAAGACAATTTAGAAATGTATACTGCGGGCGTATTTTCGAAAAGTGGGGACGAATCCCGATTTGTATTATTTGATGGCCTCATTTGTGAAGGCACAAAAGAACTCGCTTTGGGTTTGATTCTTTTGAGAGAGCATAAGAATAGAAAGGTTTGTAAAAGTGTATGGAAGCCCTGGCGACGAGAAAATTAGTGTTTAGCTCTATTTTTCCTATAATGTAGAAAAAGAAGACTTGTCGAGACATCGAAAACATGTTTTATTCAAAATGATCACAAGATTGCTTAAAACCCTTTATTAATGTTCGGGTTATTCAACCCCTAATCTCGATATGAACAAACATTTTGATTAATCATGAGGAGAAAGTCAGCGATACCAAGAGTCGAAGTTGGCGAATGGTGAAGAGGGATCGTGTATAGGAGAGGCTATTGGTGAGGCCGGATTTTACGGGATTTGAATGTGTTTATGACCAGGACCATTTACGGTTGCCTACGTTCCCCTCATTGTGAGGAGCTCGGGTCGCCGTAGTTCGGGCTTTGAAGGCTGTGTTTGGCTTTAGAAAAGGGGTATGAACATTTGTGGTACTTTTGGTGAAAAGGCTCGGATAGGAAGTTTGGATGATAAGGTGCGGGCCTTGAGGTGATTCCTTGACAAGTCATTTTGAGCGATTCCGTTGCTTCTTGATCGTCGTCCTTCATCGGGGAGAAAGATTTTGGATGCGGCTTAAGGGCTTATGATATGTTTTTGCCGTTGCTTTAAGCTTGCTCCCTTGTTGTCGACAACTTCCGTTCTTCGGGCTTTAATTTTGCCCATATGTCAAACCTTCGATCGGCGGTGCTAGGTCCTTGGCCTCATTTTTTTGAAGCTTTTGTTTTTTTTTTGAAGCTTTTTTTGAAGCTTTTTTTTTGAAGCTTTTTTTTTGAAGCTTTTTTTTTTGAAGCTTTTTTTTTTTGAAGCTTTTTTTTTTTTGAAGCTTTTGTTTTTTTTTTTGAAGCTTTTGTTTTTTTGAAGCTTTTGTTTTTTTTTTTTGAAGCTTTTGTTTTTTTTTTTTGAGCACTTGAGGACGAAGGCAAGCTTCTACTTGAACTTTCTTGATGCATGGGGGCGGAGGCAAGCCCTGTTTTTTCGATATGGGGTCGATCTCCGATCTTTGAGTGACCTTTTGTTGTCCCTTGATGTTGCCGCCTTCGTTGACTTGATCAAGGTGATGATGGGGATATGTTTTGGAAAGTGTATGGCTTGATGGAGGCCTTTGTGAGGTGAGGAAAGTGTATAGGGAGGGCATTAGTTGACTTTCTCGCACCAATTAATTAAAATCTTAATCATTTCAGAGATTATTTGTTGAAGCGATGCGAGTGATCATTTAAAATAAAACCATTTCATTAAATGTAATGTAGGTGTGCAAATAATGTCTCAAGTCTAGCGAGAAAAGAAAAAGACTCTTTTATAGAAAACTTAAGATTAACTACAATGTCCAAGGAGGACTTGATTGAACGAAGAAAGTACTAGAACCTACGAAGGTTGACTAAAAGCTGTTTTAATATTAAAGGATGGGTAGCCCCTAGTCTAGCTACTCTTTGTTGTTGGGTGCCAAGGCTTGAGCTTTCCATCTTTACGGTTAACCGATTCCATTCTGAGGCCAGGCGGTGATCGATTACGTGCCCATGATGCGGGTGGGAGTGGAGGAGTTTGAGGCCATGGAGCAGTGGGGCGAGCACAAGTTGTCCAAAGAAACGGGTCGGAAAAGTCACGGGGACGAACTTTGTCGGCGAGCATATTGATGGAAGGAAGTGAACTGAGAGGACCTTGAGGGGTATTGGGCTCTGTTTGGGAGGATTCGGCGATGCTGGTGGTTGTTTTAGTGAAAGGGGTGATACTAGGCGGTTGTGTCTTCGGGCCTTTCTCGAAGCTTGGGCGGCATTAGACAAGTGTGCTCACAGGGCGGGTTGTCCTATCGGATTCTCTCACTTCGGGCACTTGAATTTTGCGCGACAGAATCATTTCTTTGCACAGTTCGACATCTTGGGTCAAAGGAGTGCTAGTACTTATCATAAGATCAAGCTTCTCTGCATTTGTTTCACTTGCTCTATCAATATTGCCACATGGGGATCAACGGGAACATTCGAGTTCTTGGAACTCGCAACAAGACTCTTATCGGCGAGAGGGAAACACGGCCGCGAGGCTGAGGTGGCCCGACGGGTGAATTCACTAAGTCCGGTAGATGACAACGGAAAACTTGTGGCATCCGGATTTTCTTTTAGCAACTCATGATCGCATTCGAGGTGGGTGTAGAGGCTTGAGAACATAGCCACATAGCTCAAGCGATTATGTGAAGGCTGGAGCATAAGCGGCGGTATTCTTGAAATTGAGAGCAGGTGTGATGGAGCCCAACTCGTTACGAGGAGGCGAGGGCGATGGAGCCCTAATGGCACGAGTCTTTGGAAAGAGTGAAGAGGAATTGTCCTTGGCAAGGGATCATATGTGGATGGAGGGAGGTGTTGGCCGTGGGATGGAGAGTTATAGGATGAAGGGTGAAATCACTTGTTTACGAAGTCTCATCTTCGACCATGACCGAGGAACCATTCGCCTCAGCATTACCTGAACTCCATGGCGGCGGAGAGCATTGATGAGCGGGGTCGAGTGTTCTTCATGAATCTTATGGGCGTTTTCCAAAGCCGGGACTAACTCTTCCTTCCTAATCATCGGATTTCTTGTATCCTTGCGCACTACGCCAAATCTGCCATCGAGATCATTATCATCCCATTTAACCTTGGCGTCGATCGTGAACTTATCGGAGGGCGAGAGTTCAAAGCATTTCACCAAATCCGGCTTTGCCATGGCCACATGCTTGTTGCGGTCAAACCATCCATTCTCGACATTTGTTGCGACTAAATCATCGGCTTGTCGAGTACATTGAATTCACGAGTTTGAATCATAAAATTCAATCATGTTTACATTCGCGTTGTTTGGGAAATGATCATTGGCGGGGTTGAGATCAACGAGGCGCTCGAGTTTGCCCTTCTTAATTAATCCACTGAATCGCCTTTCTCAAAGGCTGTACGGTTGTCGGTCGTATGACCGTGAGTGCTGATGGAAAGCACAATGCTTAGTGGTGTCAAAAGGGATTTTGGGATCCTTGGGTGATAGTTTCTCATGGGTTCGAGGAGACCTGCTCTAGCAAGCTATTTAAAACTTTGCTTAAGGGAACACCCAAATCCTCGGGATTCGAGATTTGGTCATTGACTTGGTCACCATTACGAACGGGGTTTGCCGGTTTTGGTCCATTGGGGCGCTCAAGCTTGCCGTTTCGATTAACCTTTGAACCGCTCTCTTCAAGACTATGCGGTTGTCGGTCGTGTGGCCATAATGATCATGGAAGGCGCGGTGCTTACTCATGTCGAGAGGTGCATTTGAGCTCCTTGGATGGTAGTCCTTGAGAGGCTCCAAAGGCCTACCCTTACTAAGCCCTTGAAAATTAAGCCCATGGGCATCCCAAGATCATCAAAACGTTCTCGTTGCCTTAAAGGACCACCATTTCTTGGTTGCTTTTGGGGGCCGTCAATTGTACACAATGCCTTCTTTCCTTTACCGGATGTCGGAGCCGTGTTGGAAGGGTAAGGTTTATAGCGGCGAGACATGTTCGGACTCGTAGTCTTTTCCCGTGCACGAACCCTTTTGATGTAATCATCAATGTAATCGTCGAGATTCGACCTTTTGTAAACTTCATTCGTGTCGGATACACAAGATTGATATGGTGAGATGGCCCGAGTCGAGCGATCGTCGATACTCTCGTTGCTAGGCTTTTCTTGTACCTTCTTAATTGGTTCTACCAATAATCCATTGGACGAGTCAATAGGAACATTAGGATTGCATGACCCCGCCACAAGATTGGCATTAGCAAACGAAACCACGGTAGGAAGTACTCTGGTGGGAGGAATGACGGTCGAGCATTAAAAGCGTGACCGTAATCTTCCTCATAAGGCACAGCGGTTGCCGAAGATGAAGATATATGGCTCGTAATGGGTGGATACCGGGAGCGGTGAGTGCGGATCCGGAAAGGCTGCTTGAAAACATGAGGTTTGAGGCATCGTAACGATAGGATTGAATGTGTCTTGACCGCACCGAGGAACATGGCTTGCAAGGGAAATGTGTATACGTACTTGATGAGCGGGAGCGGCTTGCGTAACGGCCGGGTGGAGAATTTGATGAGGAGCATTTGACCTTGTCGGACTTCCCAACCGGAGGGCGGGGTAGAGCGATGAAGTGGTGATAAAAGCACAGTGGCCACACGTGATCTTGCGGTATCATAGGGGCCGGTGTGCTTTGAGAATTGGAGGAAGCAAGGCGGCCCCCTACGAACCATGGAGCACGAGAAGCGAAGCTGTCCCATTCCGAGATGGTGACCCGAACGGGCCGATGCGGTGAAGTAGTAGCGGCCCCTTCCAAGGCGATGACCGAACCGGTGATGTTGTGAAGTAGTAAGCGGCCCCTTCCAAGGCTGCGGGCGAAAGCCAGCCCGGCTCAATCTGGTGGTGAGACACGAGAGGCAGAGGCGGGTTGACCTAGATCGGACTGTCGAGGAGTATCGAGCGATAGAGGCTGAGATGTCTTAGCCCGACCAATTCCGGATTGATGGCCGGGCCGGGCGAGGTTTTGGAGTAGCGGCCCGGCCCATTCCAAGGCGATTGAAACCCAAAGGTGGCTGGGAGGTGCCGGGGGAAGTTGACCAAGATCGATACGATGAGGCCGAGAGGCGGGGTGAGTGATAGGCTTGGGGATGCTTGGCCCATTAGTAGTTCCACACGAAAGGGGACGGGGCATTTGATGGTAGTTGGCATGCCGGGAGGGTAATTAGCTCCAATCTTCGCATCAACCGTAAAGGTTCCATTAGGGTGGTGAACAATTGCTAGCCCACAGGTTACGATACTTTCCAATAGCGGCGATGCGAGCCTCTTGATTTTGTCTTATCTGTTCCAACATACGATTCCACTTTGTTCGGCATTTTGCGGATTTTCGGGGTGTGGAGTTGTCGTCCCCCACCGTTCTCCTACGAGTTGGTCATTACGAAACTTTGAGTGAAGCGAAGGAGGAAACCGATGAAGTATCGACTTCGGAATGGCGAAGTTTGAACAAACGATGACCCGGGGTCTCGATCCAAACTTTGCTTCTTGTGGAAGGCACAAAAGGGTGTGGTTCGGACTCGGGAAGCGAAACGAGGTTGGTGTTTGGGCTTAGGGCTCATGCAACATGCGGTTATTTGTTCTTGTTTACTTAAAACATGTTTTATTAACCTAATCGGTTGGAAAAGATTGCTCTTCTTTTCGCGAACTACTCGATTCTGGATCGGTGGGCCCCGTCACTACGTCTATAAGCCCCTCGTATTCCATGTATTTCGACCTCCCGGGGTGGGCGGCCCGGGCGAGGGTCCTATAGGGCAAGCGGGTCCCACCGACCGAAAGAAAAACGATCCTAAAAGTCGGCGGGTAATCGAGTCTTAACGAGCATTCGATGTAAATTACGGACAAGGCGACGTCAAAAGTCAAGATCATATCAGGGGCTCGACGAAAAGTCGGCATGATTTGGGCGATAAGCGTCCACAATTGATCTTGACTTGTCGTCGGTTAAGCCGTAATTAGGCATGGAATAATCATTAATCCTTGATGACTCGGTGTCAATCTTTGGGAGTCAATGTATAATTTGTGCCGGTCGAGCCGAAGTCAAGGCGCCGGTCAATATCTTGGTCAAAGTCTGCGGCGGAAAACCGGCGAACTTCGGCGATTAGGGTCCCGAAAGATATTGAGTCGGTATGCCGACAAAGGCTTGAAAGGAAAGGTCTATACACGAACGGGGCATGACACGAGACCAGACTAAAAACCAACCGGGTCTCGGACAAAGTGTGTCACGGACAAGTGCATGGTCGACACGAGGCTCCATGGGATGTTTGGGTAGTCCTGTGCTCATCCGAGAGGCGTAATAAGACCAAACGGACCGCGACAAGGATTTCCCGGGTTAGGGACGTAGTGTGCGGTGTAAGGTCACGTGCGCGTAGTGTGCAAGCGATCTATCTTCTTTTACGAGAAAAATAGAAATTTTTTATGTGTCTTAAAAGGCATGATGCATGATTTTTTTTTTGAATTTTTTGAAAATTTTTTTTGAAAATTTTATGAACACATAAGCACATAAGCACAAAAATTCCGACGGTTAGGGACATTATTCCGGTCAAAATTTTGACTTTTCCGAGGCGGCCAAAAACAAACACGAAAATTGTGCAAAAATCAACACACACAAAGCAAAGGATTTTCAAATGTTGAGACGGAAGCTTGACCCTCAAAAGCTTTTCCTTTTTTTTTTTGAAAATAATGATACCGGTACGTGGGATTGTTAGACCACAATTTATCCCCGACTCGTGTTAGGAGGCGATAACGGGAAGTTTAATGGTTTCCACCAATATACCAAATATCATTTTTTTTTAGAAAAAGCTTATTTGTCCCCAGCGGAGTCGCCACTGTGATGTACCCGATTTTTTTTGAAAATCAAAACGGAGTCGCCACGCCATTTTAATTTTGAGGGCCAAAACTTTGAAAAATGCCCGAGATCAGAAATTTAGGTTCGGAGGTCATGTTACGCGTCGGGAAGGACGTTAGTGTGCACCCGGAGCGCCTCGTAAAACGAGTCTTCCAAACATTTGAAATCCTTTTGTGTGTGTGTGTGTGTGTTTTGACCAAAATGAGTTGAAACTGGGAAAAACAAAAATGGGGAACTCTTTATAAGACTTTGAACAATCCCCAATATTTTTGGTATGATTTTTGGGTTGAGTCTTGGCACTCAAAAGATTTTTGGGAGTTGAAAAGCAATTCTGCCAGAATGAAAAAGGCAGTTGACCCTTGACTTTGAAATGGACTTAAAGGCTTCAAAACCTCAGAATATGGGGAAAGTCCGAGAATGAAAGTTTCTTAAAACACCCTAAATAGGGTTTCAAAAAAGGAATTTTCCATTTTGGAAGTAATTTGAGGGGTCAAAACCTTCTGGAAACCTCAGATATGAGATCTGGATTCCCAGAAGCTGATGAACTAGCCTCTGAAAGAAAATTTGAAAAGAGGAGTTTTAATCACCCAAAAAATAAAGTAAAAATATGTATGGAAAGATCTGGATGTTGGATACAAAAAGTGTTTTGTAGTCAACACCAAATTCCACATTTATCTGTGTCCAAAAAATTAGACCATGGACTGAGGTCTGAGAAAATTGCTACTGGACAGCAACTTCTCAAGAGAGAAAATGTGATTTTAAAGGGGGTTTTGCATCCATGCTTGTCCCCATTTCCCTAGGTTTTGGTTAGTGATCACTTGACATTTTAGTGGTGAATCAACTATACCAAACCATCCTTGGGGTACATTAGGACTAAACATTTCATTTGCTTGGGAAGGGGATTTTTATCCTTTGAAAATGAGATTTGATGCTTGAAAATGGTTTTTAGGGTTTTGAAAATGAGTTTTCTTTGCAAGAAAGTAAGAGAACTTGAAAATAATTTTGATCTTTGTAGAAGATCATCCATGGAGATGGTCTTCCATGGTGATCTTCTTAGATCTAAAGCAAGAAGATGAAAGAACTACATTTTGTAGTTTGCAAATGCATGCATGGATGAGAGACTTAGTGTAGGGAGAGGGAGGTTATACCTATCTTCCTTGTGTCTTGTGTTTGAATGGATTCAAAGGCTTGAATGTGTTTAGGATTTGAAAGTGTTTAGGGTTGATGATTTGAGTTGGTTAAAGAGAAAACAAGTAGATAACAATGAAGTCCTTTATGTTTTCTCTCTATTCCTCCTCCTAAAGGGTGATTTGAGCTTGAGTTAGTGTATGTATAAGAGTATGTATGAGAGTGATTTGAAGTGTTTGTGAGTGAGTGAGATTTGGGAAAGATTGAAGAGAAAATGGTGGCAAGTCAAGTGAATTCCCACTGTTTTCTCCCTATATTTCGCGAGTTTCGTTCTTTGTGATCAAATTGTGTTGTGTAAGCGAGAGAGGAGGGTTCAATTTATAGGCCTGTGAGATGCAATCCCATCCGCGCGGAGGGTTCCGTAAACGTGCACAGTGCATTAAATGCTGCTCCGAGGCTTTGAACAGGAAGAATATTATTCAAAATTCAGCGAGTTTTGTTGTTCAACTTGCCTAATTCAGATTTTTCCAATTTCTTTTGCTTTTTTGATTCCTTTCCATGGTTTAACTTTAAATGGCAATGCCCACTTTACCCTTGGTTGGTTAGAAATGTTAGAAATGTTAGAAATGTTAGGAATGTTAAAACTTTCGTTAATTTTCTAACGAAAAGTGCTAACAACTCAAATTGGAGTACTTACACCAAGTATTCCAAACTTGGTGGCTAGAGCCAAAAAGGCTAAGAATGAGATGGCTGGGTTGACTGTTGAAGAACAGATGAAGGTTCTTCAGGATCAGATTGACAGATTGGCCAAGGAGCAAGAGGAAAAGAGAATTGCCAAGGGTAAAATTCCTATGGATGAAACCGCTTCACAGCCCGAACCGCAACCTGAAACCCAACCGCGTCCTCCCTCTCATACAACCCCTGACCAATCACCAGTTCAATCCCCTACGCACTCCCCAGTCCAATACCCCAACAAATCCCCTTCCAAATCTCCTTCCAAATCCAAAACTCCTTCCCCTATCAAAACCGCACCAACTCAGGGGGAGAAACCTATGAAGAGAAGGAAGATGATGGCCAAAAAGAAAACCTTCAGAAAGAGCAAACATGTCCAACCCTCACCCTCTCCATCACCACCTAGAAATTCTCCTCCACCATCACCTCAAAACTCACCTTCACCTTCCCCCAGAAAATCCCTCTCACCCTTATCTTCTCAATCCCCATATAACTCACTGTTCGGTCGAAACCTAACGGTTTATTTTATATCCGCAAGCGCACGGGCTATTGTAATATAGCGGGTGCAAGTACGAGTCGATCCCACAGAGACAGGGTTTACTTAAAGGATATTTTTGTCTTTTAGAAAATATAGAAAGGATTGG
Organism: Adenophora triphylla var. japonica; assembly: GCA_022495995.1. Classification (NCBI taxonomy): domain Eukaryota; kingdom Viridiplantae; phylum Streptophyta; class Magnoliopsida; order Asterales; family Campanulaceae; genus Adenophora; species Adenophora triphylla. Next base: position 653,780 of record JAFEMH010000453.1, on the reverse strand, counting down.
GGGGGTAGATAAAATTTGTTTTTAGAATAATAGAGAGATCATAAACAGAAAATACTTTTAATTTAAATCTTATGAAACGAAGCATTCTTGGGATTGGAAATCATACACATATTCTTATTCATCAAATTGTCATTGTCTTAGAAATAAAAGGTTTTCATAAAAAGCAAGGATGGTATGTTAGGCCTACGCTATTTCGGGCTAGGACAATAGCGTTTGTATTCTTCACTAATTATGTCCTAACTGTTTGAGAAATCCGTTTATGTTTGCCCCCGCCCTGTCACAAACGGGCATTCCGGCTTATCTCTAGCTGACCATAATTAGTAAGAATCCATTAAGGACGGAAGTCAACATACTTTCCATTAAAGGAACATCCCTAGGCCATTGAACTACTCTCGTGATCAATAAACCTAGTTTCTTTATATGGTTCCGTCAATTGAGATTCTCCGCTAGGTACTTCTCTCAATTAGTGAATCATACAAATTGGATATCGCCAATAAGTAAGGCATTTAGAGAATAATATAAAGAGATTGTTTTAGATGAAGAAAGAAGACAAGACTAATCGTTTTTTGATGATGAATAAGCATGCTTTTGAGTTTCCAACCCCAAGAATATGGGGGATTACTCACAAGCCATTTAAAATATATAAGCAATTAAAATAAGAGATTGAGTAAGAAAGACTTATGATGAACAAATCTTTGGAAATAATGCTTCACTTTTATTGCTCTTCTTCCAAAGTGACTTCAAGAACAAAATAATGACTTGATCTTCAAATCTCCTTAGAAATTGTTATCACAAGTATTTGTGTTTTCTATCTATCTAATATCAGTAGTTTCTCTCTAATAATTCGTGTTTAAGACTGATCACTAGGGTCCTATTTATAAAAAGGAGGGAACTCTTCAATCGGGTGCAACCAAAAGGTGCCTTTACGTGCGGTCGCGTTTTGCACGGCCGCGTCAAGGAAGTTGCACGGCCGTGTGACCCTTGGCGCCCGGATTTGAATTTAAGTCTTGACACTTAGCACGGCCGCTCCTATATAAGCTGCACGGCCGCTCCATAAGATGACACGGGCGCTCCCTCTTCAAGACACGGCCACTCTATAATTTAGGGCCAAAAATGGCACGAAAAGGCCAAGTGCACGGCCGCTCTATCTTTCTTTGCACGGCCGCTCTGTACGAATTTTAACTTTGTGTGCTTGATTTGGTTGGTGCTCTCCCAAGTCTTTTGCCTTGAAGTGTCCAAGTATCCTTTTGATAAAAATGAACTAAAACCTGTCTTAAAAAGCAAGAAAAATACCAAAAGTGTAAAATCTAGAAAATAAGGAAAAGGAACTAAAAAGTATATGAAATGAAATGAGAAATGATGATTTATGCAATAAAAAGTATATAAAAATAAGGATAAATGACTATATAATAGTCACTTATCAAACTCCCCACACTTAAACCTTTGCTTGTCCCCAAGCAAACTTAGAATGAAATATGGAGAGGGAGAAAAATATGATTGATCCCTCGAAATAAAGTAGCAAGCCCTTGAATGCCTAGTAGATAATGCCTTTTATCTATCTAATCATATTTTGAATACCTTTAAAAATTTATTTTAGGAAGAAAATATTTTAGGGATATTTTAAAGAGATAAAATGCAAGACAATAACCTAGTATAGCATATATAGAATTTTGACCAAGTAAAGCATGCTAGAAGGAAGAATCTTCTTGGTAGGAAAAGCTATCACTTTTTAGAGTGATTTTAGAAAAGATGAATTTTATTTCTTTAAGATGTACAAGAGAAGGTATAGACATTTTATTCACAATTTAGAAGTTCCGAAGAATTGTATTACATTCTTGAATCACAAGGGTGAAGAATGGGTGATGGTAGTGGAAAAATCTCGTCAAAGTCAAACAAATTTATCTTATTTTTGTACGTGTTATATTTTTGCAAAAGACCTAAGTTATTCTTGATCCTTTCAAGTAGGAGACATTGTGGTTGCGAGCCCCATGTTCCTAATACTTAGATCAAGAATACTTTTGGATATTATTTCCGTTTTGGCAAGGAAGCATCGTCGCAGCGAACGCCGGGTGCCCCGAGTTACTTAGGAGATAATAGGTTTCTTTTTGCTTTTAAGGTTTGGTGACCATTGTCACTCTTTTATTAATAAGATAGAAGTGTTTTTCTTTGACTTGATTTGAAAATGGAAGGATGGAATTTATGAAAGGGTGTGATTCAAGGGATGCAAACAAAAAGGTGCTTCTAAAAAGGGAATAAATATCTAATAAAGATAAAAAATGTACAATCTTAAAAGAATATATTCAAAATTTGCATATATAACCAAGCATAAAAGAATTCCTTTCTAATCAAATGCATTTTCCTTGATGAGATTCTATATTGTGCTATACCAACTTATGAGGCTTTCAATTATTTCCTAAAAATATCCCTTATACTTTTCCTTTTTATAGATTTCTAAGTGTATAGAAAATATGAGAGGAAAGATAAAGGCATTTATACTAGGGCAAATGGCGAGCATAAAGATAATGATTTTTGATCATCATAGGGATTTTTTTTTTTTTTTATATACTATTATACATGCATAAAAGAAAAAAAATGCAACTAAGTTAAAAAAAAGAAAAATTATACTAGAAAGCAAGTAAATTTTAAAAAAAACTAGAAAGCGAGTAAATTTTAAAAACTAGAAAGCGAAAAATAAAGCGAAAAATAAAAGGATAGATTTACCCCCCCACACTTGAAATGAACATTGTCCTCAATGTTTCAAGGAACAATGCCAAATCCCGGGAGGGTAAAGGGAAAAACTTACTAAAATGGATCACGGGTAGGTTCGCCCAAAGTAATACATGAAACCACTCCAATTGGATCTCCGGTCATGTAGTGTTTCAGTCTTTGCCCGTTTACTTTAAATTCTCCGTGTGTTTCGTTCCAAATTTCGATGGCTCCGTATGGATATACCTTACGTACTTGATATGGGCCTGTCCATCTTGATTTTAATTTTCTGGAAAAAGCTTTAAACGAGAATTAAAAAGTAATACCATGTCCCCTTCTTTAAAATCCCTTCTCATTATATGAGCATCATGCCATTTTTTGTTTTCTCCTTGTATAATCTGGCACTTTCGTAAGCTTCAAAACGGAGTTCTTCAAGCTCTTGTAGCGTAGTCTCCTCTTTTCACCGGCTTCTTTCAAGTCATAGTTTAGGGCTTTGATTGCCCAATAAGCCTTATGCTCGAGTTCTCTTGGTAAATGACATGGCTTCCCATAAACTAATCGAAAAGGAGTGGTTAGATAGGCGTTTTAAAAGCGGTGCGATAAGCCCACAAAGCATCGTTCAATTTAATTGACCAATCCTTTCTTGAACTTATTACCGTTTTCTCCAAGATCCACTTTATTTCTCGATTTGATATTTCCACTTGCCCACTTGTTTGAGGATGATACGCGGTGCTGTTTTATGATAGACTCAGGTACTTTTTAGTAAAGCATCAAGCGGCGGTGCGAAAAGTGTGATCCTCCATCGCTTATGACGACTTTTGGAACCCCAAATCTTGGAAAAATTGTATCCTTGAAAAGCTTCATGACGACTTTTGAGTCGTTTGTTGGAGATGCTATAGCTTCCACCCATTTTGAGACGTAGTCTCTTGCTACCAAAATGTAATTATTGTTGAAAGATGCGGGGAAAGGTCCCATGAAATCAATACCCCAAACGTCAAAAATCTCAACTTCGAATATTATTGAGAGGCATCTCATTCCTCCTTGAAATGTTGCTAGGTTCGTTGGCAACGGTCACAAGAGATGACAAAATTTCGAGCATCTTTGAAGAGCGTGGGCCGAAAAACTGATTGAAGAACCTTGGCGGCGGTTTTGGCGTGCTTGCATGACCGCCATAAGGAGATGAATGACAATGATACTGAGAATGTCCTTTATCTCTTCATTAGGTACACACCGCCTAATGATTCCGTCTGCGCAATGTCTAAAAAGGAGCGGATCTTCCCAAAAGTATTTTTTTATTTACGATAAAAATCTCTTCTTTTGTTGATGACTCATTTACGGAGGAAGAATCTTGCATGCTAGATAGTTAACAATGTACGCAAACCAAGGAATTTCGACATTGCTTATAGCAAGAAGATGATCATCAGGAAACGAATCATCAATGGGAAGGTCATAATTATCGGAAATTTCTAACTCTTTAGGAAGGCGGGATAAATGATCTGCGACCAAATTTTCCGTCCCCTTTTTATCACGGATTTCCAAATCGAATTCTTGGAGGAGAAGGATCCATCTTATTAACCTTGGCTTTGCATCCTTCTTTGTCAACAAGTATCTAATTGCGGCGTGATCCGTGTATATGATTACCTTTGATCCCACCAAATATGACCGAAATTTTTCCATAGCAAATATTACGGCCAAAAGCTCTTTTACGTGGTGGCATAATTCATTTGTGCTTCATCTAGTGTTCGGTGGCATAATATATTGCGTGCGTTTTCTTGTCTTTTCGCTGTCCCGAAACGGCTCCAACCGCGAAATCACTTGCATCGCACATTATTTCGAAAGGGAGATCCCAATCGGGTGGTTGTACGATAGGAGCGGAGATCAAAGCTTCCTTCAACCTATTGAAAGCTTCAAGACAAGGGCTATCAAACACAAATGGAGCATCTTTCATTAGTAGATTAGTTAAAGGTTTAGAAATTTTTGAGAAATCTTTTATAAAACGTCGGTAAAATCCGGCGTGACCAAGAAAACTTCTTATACCTTTAACATTAGTAGGCGGAGGTAATTTTTCAATAATTTCGATTTTTGCCTTATCTACTTCTATTCCTTTTCGGACACCATGTGTCCTAACACTATCCCTTCATTTACCATAAAATGGCATTTTTCCCAATTTAGAACAAGATTGACCTCTTCACAACGTTGCGGGACCTTAGATAAATTCTTCAAACATTCGTCAAAAGAATATCCGTAAGCAGAGAAATCATCCATAAAAACTTCCATAATATTTTCTATGTATTCGGAAAAAATGGACATCATACAACGGCGAAAAGTGGCGGGAGCATTACAAAGTCCAAAAGGCATTCTTCTATAAGCGAAGGTACCATAAGGACAAGTAAAAGTAGTTTTTCTTGATCGTGCGGATGGATAGGGATTTGGAAAAATCTGAATATCCGTCCAAATAACGAAAATGGGAATGTTTGGCCAATCTTTCTAGCATTTGGTCTATAAAGGGAAGGGGAAAGTGATCTTTTCGGGTGGCTTTATTTAATTTTACGTAATCTATACACATGCGCCAACCCGTGACCGAGTCTTTGTTGGGATTAATTCATCCTTATCATTTCGAATATTTGTCATTCCTCCCTTCTTAGGGACAACTTGAGCTGGGCTCACCCATTTGCTATACGAAATTGGGTAGATGATGCACGAGTCAAGTAATTTAAGGACTTCCTTTTTGACTACTTCCTTCATGTTAGGATTGAGTCTTCTTTGATGTTCAATGGAAGGTTTATGATCTTCCTCTAAATCAATCCTATGCATGCAAATTTTTGGATGAATTCCTTTTAAGTCATCTATCGTATATCCTATGGCTTTTTGATGCAACCTAAGCTCATTTAACAATTTTTACGTTTCTAGAGGACCTAGGTTAGCATTTATAATCACGGGATAAGTGGAGTCGGGTCCCGAAATTCATACCTTAGATTTGCGGGGAAGAGGTTTTAACTCGACTTGAGGTGCCTTAACTACCTCTTTTTCCTCTTTGTTGGATGGTTACTGCTTTGTAGCCTCCAACTTTTGAAATTATTGTCCTCAATAGGCTTTCTTTGTGTCTAAAAGCATGGTATAATTTGCAATTTCTTCATCGTCATTATCATGCAAAGTTCTCTTCCAATCTATAAGACTTTTTCTAGCGGATCCTTAGATTGGGGACTCTCTAATTCCTTGCTAATTGATTCTAACATGTTAATGTTCAAGCAAGGGTTCTCAAGATCAGGATTTCTCATGAATTTAGACAAGTTAAACTCTATTTTATCATCTCCTACATTCAAAGTTAGGTTGCCATGTTTAACGTCTATAAGCGCCCATTTGTGGCAAGGAAAGGTCTACCTAGAATTACGGGAATATGACTATCTTCTTCCATCTCGAGAACAACAAAATCTCTAGGGATGATTAACTTCCCGATTTGGCAAGGGACATCTTCCATAATACCCATTTGGATATTTAATGGAGCGATCCGCCAATTGCGGGGATATGGTTGTAGGTTTCAATTCTCCTACACCAATCTTCTTGCTTACGAAAGCGGGATGAGGCTTACGCTAGCTCCTAGATCTAGCATAGCATTATCAACATCAAATTTACCTATATTACAAGGGATAGAGAAAGTACGGGATCTTTTAGTTTTGGGGGTAACCTTTTTTGTAAACGGCACTCACTTCCTCTGTTAAAGCAACAGTTTCATTTTCTTCTAGCTTCCTTTTGTTAGAAAGAATATCTTTGAGAAATTTAGCATAAGAAGGCATTTGTTGCAAAGCATCCGTGAAAGGTATATTAATGTAGATAGATTTTAAAACTTCTAAAAATTTTGCAAATTGTTTATCGAGCTTTGCCTTTACCAACCTTTGAGGGTAAGGTATAGGTGGATCAAAATTTCTAGTTATTTTAGGGGATTCCGTCCCCTTATCATCCTCATCATTAGTCTCGACCACGGGTGGGTTTTGACTAATACTTTCTTCAATGGGGCTACTCTCTTTAGGTGGACAATCAATAAGTTCTCTCCCACTTCTAGTAACTACTGCTTTAGCATGCTCATTTAATATTTTATTATGGGTGGCTAATTCATCAAATTTATCATTAAATAACTTAAAGCATTCCCTAAATTCAGCATTAGTCTTTTCTTGCTCATTCTTACTCTCAACTATGAAATCCATTAAAAGATCTAATTTTGATTTAGGGGGAGAAAAAATATTTGAAGTATTTTTGAAATTTCCAAATGTAAGACCTTGATATTGTGTAAATGATTGCGGGTTAAGAACGTTGTCATTCTTGTAGGAAAAATTGGGGTTGTATGTGTTAGAATACATTCCTCCTTTTTGCCCAAAAGAATTAACGAAGTTCACTTGATTGTTAAAATTAACGTCAAGTAACTCACAGTTATCCGTACTATGTGAGTTAGACCCACATAGTTCGCATACCACATTTACACTAGCAATGGGATTGACATTAAGATTTTCAAACTTTTTCAAAAGCATGTCAACTTTAGAGGAGAGAAGAGTAACTGCATCAACATTATATTTACCGGGCGTACCTTGTTGCTGCTCCCTCTCGCTTGACCATTGGTAATGGTTCAATGCAATGTTTTCGATAAGGTCGTACGCCTCATCGACTCCTTTGTTCATCAACGCTCCTCTGCGGCGGCATCAATGGTCTCTCTTGTTTTGAAAATGAGACCGTTGTAGAAGGTGTGAACAATCAACCACTTTTCAAGCCCGTGGTGGGGGCACATTACGAGAAGTTCCTTGAACCGTTCCCATGCATCATACAAAGTTTCACTATCTGTTTGACGAAGTTAGTGATCTTTGTTCGTATCTGGCGATCTTGCTTGGTGGGAAAAATCGACCAAGGAATGCTTCTTGAATTTGGTCCCATGTTGTCAATGAATTACGGGGACCGAATTCAACCATTGTTTCGCCTTATCCTTGAGTGAAAATGGAAAAAGGCGCATCCGGATTGCTTCCACCGTAACACCTTGAATACGTGTGGTATCACAATATTCAAGGAATGTTTGGATGTGCGGATGGGGATCTTCGAAGCGGTCTTGCATTGTATTGGTTATTCATAACCATGTGCAATAATTGCGGCTTTATCTCGAAGTTTGCCGCTCCGGCATTCGGCACAACAATAGGGGATCTAGTTCTCGGGGTACTTGGGTTAACAAAGTCCCGTAGGGTCCTAGCAGTGTTTGCGGTTCTCCGTCCATGTGTTTTCGTAGAGTTTCTCTAAATCTTCTTAATCTTTCGTGAAAGCTTCTTTCGGGTTCGGATCAAAGTTATCAACAAATGTCAGACCGTTTCATAAACTACAAGAAAAACACTTGAAGAAAAATTAAACGTAACAGATGATAGGACAGGAAAGCAAAATAGTAAAAACAAAATAAAAACTAAAAATTTGTAGTAAAGACAAAAATAAAAAGTAAACCGTTGTCCCAGCAACGGCGCCAAGCTTGTTCGAGTCGAAACCTAACGGTTTATTTTATATCCGCAAGCGCACGGGCTATTGTAATATAGCGGGTGCAAGTACGAGTCGATCCCACAGAGACAGGGTTTACTTAAGGGATATTTTTGTCTTTTAGAAAATATAGAAAGGATTGGGGGGTAGATAAAATTTGTTTTTAGAATAATAGAGAGATCATAAACAGAAAATACTTTTAATTTAAATCTTATAAAACGAAGCATTCTTGGGATTGGAAATCATACACATATTCTTATTCATCAAATTGTCATTGTCTTAGAAATAAAAGGTTTTCATAAAAAGCAAGGATGGTATGTTAGGCCTACGCTATTTCGGGCTAGGACAATAGCGTTTGTATTCTTCACTAATTATGTCCTAACTGTTTGAGAAATCCGTTTATGTTTGCCCCCGCCCTGTCACAAACGGGCATTCCGGCTTATCTCTAGCTGACCATAATTAGTAAGAATCCATTAAGGACGGAAGTCAACATACTTTCCATTAAAGGAACATCCCTAGGCCATTGAACTACTCTCGTGATCAATAAACCTAGTTTCTTTATATGGTTAGTCAATTGAGATTCTCCGCTAGGTACTTCTCTCAATTTGAATCATACAAATTGGATATCGCCAATAAGTAAGGCATTTAGATAATAATATAAAGAGATTGTTTTAGATGAAGAAAGAAGACAAGACTAATCGTTTTTGATGATGAATAAGCATGCTTTTGAGTTTCCAACCCCAAGAATATGGGGATTACTCACAAGCCATTTAAAATATATAAGCAATTAAAATAAGAGATTGAGTAAGAAAGACTTATGATGAACAAATGCTGGAAATAATGCTTCACTTTTATTGCTCTTCTTCCAAAGTGACTTCAAGAACAAAATAATGACTTGATCTTCAAATCTCCTTAGAAATTGTTATCACAAGTATTTGTGTTTTCTATCTATCTAATATCGGTAGTTTCTCTCTAATAATTCGTGTTTAAGGCGATCACTAGGGTCCTATTTATAAAAAGGAGGGAACTCTTCAATCGGGTGCAACCAAAAGGTGCCTTTACGTCTGCGGTCGCGTTTTGCACGGCCGCGTCAAGGAAGTTGCACGGCCGTGTGACCCTTGGCGCCAGATTTGAATTTAAGTCTTGACACTTAGCACGGCCGCTCCTATATAAGTTGCACGGCCGCTCCATAAGATGACACGGGCGCTCCCTCTTCAAGACACGGCCACTCTATAATTTAGGGCCAAAAATGGCACGAAAAGGCCAAGTGCACGGCCGCTCTATCTTTGCTGCACGGCCGCTCTGTCTGAATTTTAACTTTGTGTGCTTGATTTGGTTGGTGCTCTCCCAAGTCTTTTGCCTTGAAGTGTCCAAGTATCCTTTTGATAAAAATGAACTAAAAACCTGTCTTAAAAAGCAAGAAAAATACCAAAAGCGTAAAATCTAGAAAATAAGGAAAAGGAACTAAAAAGTATATGAAATGAAATGAGAAATGATGATTTATGCAATAAAAAGTATATAAAAATAAGGATAAATGACTATATAATAGTCACTTATCACTCACCCCAACATTCCCATTCCATACACTCACAACACTCCAACCAAACCCCTACTCAATCTCATGCCTATCAGCAATGGCAATCCAAGCCCTCTGCTGGACATGCCACATCCAAATCCATCAGAGATGATCCTACCCCTTCCAATTCCCCTAACCAAAACCGCTCCCATTCACCTACACCTAACCGCTCCAAATCAAACTCCCCTTCAAAATCACCAACTCCACACAACTCACCCATCAGACAAAAATCCCCTCCTCCAAACATACCTCCTCAAACTCAAACCGCACCTGAAACCAACCAATTCCAACCGCCTCCAACCTTTACAACCGCTTCAACCTCAAATGCCACTCCCTCTGAATACTCCCAAATACTCCAAACCCTTAACCTCATCCAAGGCCAATTGGTAATCAACCAAGGCCATGTCCTTTCCCTTGCCACATCCAATGCCTCCCTCCTTGAATCCAACCGCTCCCTCCAAGCCAAGGTGGATGCTCACTCCCTTGAGATGGCTACTCTTAAATCCTCTTTGCTTGATGCCATTAAGGGGGAGAAATCTACAGCTATCCCAACCGCTCCATCCTCCTCAACCGCTCCAGGTGATCAAACCGCTTTCTTTATCAAATCTGTGATTGAAGAAGGAATGATCAAAGCCTTGGGATATAAGGCATATGTTGTTGAGCTGAACAAATCCTTGGATAATCTTGGTGATAATATTTGCAACTCCTTAGAAAAGGACCTTGGAGAGCTAGGCAAGAAATTTCTCAGTTTCCTTGACTCCAGACCGCAGCAGGCTCAAATTGTCCAAACCGCCTTAGATTCTCTGCGTGAAGAAGTCTTGGAACAAATTGATATGTTCAAGGTGGATTCCAAGGTAAATTTAGATTGTGTTGGAGATGCCTCTATGGCCAAGCTGAAGGAAATCCAAGATGAATTCAATGACCGCTTGGACAGCCTCAGGGAAGGATTCAACTCTAGACTTGGCTCAACAGTCAACGAACTCAAATCCTCCTTGAAGGTCTCTGTGGACTTTGAACCTATGGAGCAGGCCATACAAGCTCAAACCGCTGCTGTACAAGAAGAGGTTCACACAATTTTCAACTCTCTCTATTCCTCCCTTCATGTACAGCTGGATGAAATTAAAGAAAATATGATTGCAAACACCAAAGCGGTTGGAGCTACAAATTCCACTTCTGCCCATTCAGTGAATGCCTTAAAGAAGCTTGAAGCTACTCTAACCAGAACCGCTGAAGAGGTAAGAAGATTAAGGAAAGCGTTTGCACCTGATCAATCAAGAGCTGGGCCCAGTGGAGCTGAGCATGAAGTCAACAAGCCACCCCAGCAGTAAACTGCTTCTCCTTATTATTTTTGAACCACTTGTGTAAGTTGGACCGCACTCTCCTTGTATTTTCTTTGTCCAACTTATTCTGTTTTTGCTTTTGTAACCTTGTAATTTTCTTTCATTCCTGTTTTGTAATCACTTGAGGAATTAATGGAAATTGCATCATGGTTCCAAAACCTTGTTCATATCAAACTGCTTGTTTGTAGAACAATGAAACCGCTTATGGTCTTAAACCTCATTCAAATATTTTTCAACTTAAAAATCATTCATTTGAATTGATGTTTAAACATTCAGTTTAAACTGCACTTTATACTTAAACTCATATTTTTCAAGTGCACTAAATGCATTTCTATACTTTCCATATTGTAAGTTTTTATCTTTCAGATAGTATAGAAATCTATAGCTTAAGCTAAGTGAGTGCATTGACTTGGGACATGACTTACCATGTTAATTCTTATGGACATGTTTTTACCAAGTACAATGTTTGCTTTTGCTGTAGTAGGTAATGGCATCAATCAAATAGGGGGAGATTGTTGGGTATGCATATTTTAACCCTCCTATTTTGTATTAGATTTGATTGATACCATAACCTCCTATCTATTTTAAGGACTTTAGGACCCTATGTAATGAAGCTTAGACTTCAATTTTTTAGCTAAGTCCATTTTATAGAATAGGTTAAATTTAGGCTTGAAGACTGGCACAAGACTCATTGGATATGAGGATTGCAGTTCAAGTGTTTCAGAACCGCTTCATCAAACCGCCTGGCAGAACCGCTCCTAGCTAACTGCCTTGTGAACTCCTTAGTCTGGAACCGCTTGAACGCCAATGTGCAAACCGCACATATGGAAATCCTCCCCTGGTGAACCGCTTGAAGATAGAACCGCTTTGCACCAGAACCGCCCCAATGATTGAGACTTGAAGTGAACCTCACTGACCGTTGGAATCCACGTCAGCAATATCAAATGTCAAACACCATATCTTGTCACGTGACTACTTTTCAGACAAGATCTGCAAGGATTTTGAAATGGTGACAGATGTCCTAACCACCTTGATTGCGGGCGAGGTACGATCGGCTTTACCTGCATCAACAGTTCCAAAGGACAAAAGTGGTTACTGTGGACCAATGGGAAAGCATCAAGGACTGTCCTTACAACAGCTGTGTCCAACGGCTATATTTGAGATGCTTGGGTATAAATACCCCAATCTTCACCATTTGAAGATTGCTTGAGAAATTGATTTGCTGTGAGTTCATAAGAAGCTGAAGCTCTGCCCAGAAATTCATAAGTCCTTTGAATCTTCATCTTCATACTTCAAGAAATATTCCCCAGTCCAGAAATCAAGCCTTAACACATCAAGAATCATTGTGCTCTACATCTCAAAGATTTAAAGAGCATTGATCTTGAACACACACACACACCTCACTTGTTTAATCACATAGATTAATCACTTGAGATACACTAGTTATAGTCTTAGGATTTGTTCTTCATAGAAAAGATTTTAGATCTGAGTATTACTCATTGTACTTTGTAATCTCTCATACTCAATATAAAATCTCTCTTAGAAATCCAAGACTAACCATCTTGGTAGTGGACGTAGATCGTTTATCGATTGAACCACTCCAAATATTGTGTTCTTATTTTCTGCATTTATATTTCTTGTGCTTACTGATTATCTATCTTTCTCTGTTTGATCTTTATATAGATATCCATTATTGCGAAATTGTGTTTAGAGTTAATATTGTCAAACCTCACTTTCAGTTTTACAACTGCTCAGAAAATTGCACTAAAACCGCTTATTAAAACCGCCTCTCCTAAACCGCTTGTATCTTCAAGTATTCCGTTGTGCATTTTACAACTCCACTAGCAGTTTCTTACACACTGCAAGAGGTTTTGTAAGCGCAGAGGTTTAGTTTTAAATTGAGGGCAAAAAATTTGTAACAGCTATTCACCCCCCTCCCTCTAGCTGTATTTTCACCCTTGTTGCCACCTTTGGGACCAACACCAAGAAAGATTCTATGCGTGTAATTATCGCATTGGTAGCTCATTTTGACCTAGAGCTACATCAAATGGATGTGAAAATAGCAATCCTTAACGGTGATTTAGAGGAAGAGGCTTACATGAAACAACCTGAAGGATTCTCCTCTAAAGGTGATGAACAAGCTCAATAAATCCATATGTGGACTCAAACAAGCCTCTCGCCAATGGTATTTGAAATTTCATGAAGTTATCTCTTCATTTGCCTTTGAAGAGAACATCATGGATCATTGTATATACCAAAAGGTCAGTGGGAGTAAGACATGTTTCCTTGTATTATATGTGGATGCCATTCTGCTTGCAACCAATGATAAGGGCTTACTGATAGCTTCAAACCTTAACGATCTTTTTAATTTCCGCAAACGCACGGGCTATTGAAATATAGCGAGTGCAAGTACGGAGTCGATCCCACGAGGACAGGGTTTACTTTGGGATGAATTTGTTTTTACTAAGAAATATAGATGAGATTGGGAGAAAAATAGTTTGTTTTGAGAAAAGAATAGAACATACACATAAAATACTTTAGAAAAACTCTTATAAACGAAAGCATTCTTGGGATTGGAATTCATTTATTCAATTATTCATCATTTAGTCATGTCTTTAAAAATATAGATTTTCATCAAAATCAAGGATGGTATGTTAAGCCTACACTACTTCTCACGATCAAGCAAGTAGCGTTTGTATTCTTAACTAATTATGCCATATCTCTTAAGATTTCTGTTTAAGGTACTCCCGCTTGTCACGAACGGGCATTTCGGCTTATCTCTCGATGGCCCATAATTAGTAAGGATCCATTAAAGTTCGCAAATCAAAGCACTTTCCATTCAAGGAACATCCACTAGGCCATTGAACTACTCTCGTGATCAATGAAACCTAGTTCCTTTATATGGTTTCGTTAATCGAGATTCTCCGCTAGGTACTTCTCTCGATTAACTTAATCATAAAAGTTGGACGTCTCCAAAATGTAAGTCATTTTGAGATTAATATAAAGAAATTGTTAAGATGAAGAGAAGATGACAAAACTTTTATAAAAAATGATGAATAAAAGACATTTTGAGTTTCCAACCCCAAGAATTTGGGGGATTACTCACTAGCCATACTTAGAACAAACATAAAAGCATAAATAGAGATAGAATTAGAAGAACTTATTGTTTGGATTGAAGACAAAGGCTGAAAAGTAACTTCGATCTTTTATTGCTTCGATGCTTCACATAAAACTTCAAGAACACAAGTTGGATCTTCAAGAAATTTATGAAGTAATAATGTAAATCAGATTTTTTGGATGTTTTTTAGATATCTTTGGCTGATACAAATGAGCCTTTAAATAGGCATCCTAGGCTAGGGTTGTGTTTCTTCAAACAGCCATCTTCAAAAGGCACATTTCCATGAACTGATACTGTAAGTGCACGGCTGTGCACTATGGACTTGCACGGCCGCTCCAGCCTTGGCGCCAATTTAGAATATGAACTGGCCAATATGCTCGGCCGCTCCACGAATAGCTGCACGGTCACTCCGCCTGGATTGGCTCAGCCACTCTAGAAAATGGGACTCAGCCACTCCATAAATTTGGGGCCAAATTGGCCTGGCTGGGGGCATGTTGCACGGCCGCTCCTCTGCATAACGCACGGCCGCTCCAGCTTGTTTTTGGCCTATATGATGATTTTGAAGCTGTCATTCCTTGCCTTTGATCCCTTAATGTTCCCAAAGCCTCATTTGTTCATGAATTCGACTTTAAAACTTGTAAAATATACTAGAACTATACCAACAAGTGTAAAATCAAAGATAATGATAAAAGAAGCTAAATCACACTATTTTAGACTAAAAATTAGAATAAAAACTAAGTAAATACTAAGATAAAATGCTATAAATGGCTATAGAAAAGTCATTTATCAAACTCCCCCACACTAAACCCTTACTTGTCCCCAAGCAAGATTAGGATAAAAAGAAGATGGAGAAGAATGAAAAGCATAAATTGAAAATAATAGTGGGATCCCTCAGAAAATTTGTATAAATGCTACAAGCCTTAATTGCCACAGAGATATTGTCTTTCTTTCTACCTTCTCAAATTTTATATAACCTTAGGGATTATTTAGAAAGAGATTAGGAAGATTTTTAAGAGAGTAATATTGGAAAACATTAAATCATTATAGCATAAATGGGATTCGATGAAGTAAAGCATAATATAGAAAATATGAACTTTTAGATCACAAGTTTGGTATATAAAGAAACTTTCACTCTTCAAGAGTGTTTTTTTTTTTTTTTTGTGAAAAAGAATATTGCTTGAAAATGTATAAAATAATGATCATTTTATTCACAAGTTAGAAGTATTCATAGGATTTGACATACACTTTTGAATCACAAGGATGAAGATGGATAAAGGTAGTGGAAATTTTCATCAAGGCTACAAAAATTTATCTTGCTTAAACGTGTTATTATTTTGCAAAATACTTTTAAGTGAATTTGATCCTTTCAAGTCGGAGACATTGTGGCTGTGAACCCCATGTTCCTAATACTTAGATCAAAAACGCTTAACATTATTCCCATTTTGGCAAGAGTGCATCGTCGCAGCGAATGCCGTGCCCCGAGTTACTTATGGAAATAATAGAGACTTTTAGCTTTTCTTTTTTTTTTTCAAATTTAGTGACAAAGTCACTTTTGAGAATTAAGATCAAATTTTGTTGCCTTGACTCAATCTAGTGGAAATGGAATGATGGATTTTCATGAAGGGTTGTGATTCAAAATGATTCAAAGCATTTATGAATATTTCTAAGAAGGGAATAAAAATCAAGAATTTAGAATGTACAATTTGAAGAAACAACTCATAAAATCTTTCACAAACTTTTAAAATAACCAAGAGCTTAAGATGATCAGGAAGAATTCAACAAATCTAACTATGCTTTATCTTGACAAAATCCTATATAATGCTATATAATTAAAAAGAAAATGCAAGCTAAGTTAAAAAATAAAAAAAATTCTAAACTAGAAAGCAAAAATAAAGATAGGTAAATTAACCCCCCCCCCACACACTTGAGACAAACATTGTCCTCAATGTTTTAAGGACATAGAAAATTTTGGGAGGGTAAAGAAAAAACTTAAAATAAAGAAAACTTACGGATATAATGGTGGCTGCGGAAAGTTATCCCAATTGTTCACTCCATAGTTGTAGATCGTGTTTACTTGCCTTTGAATGGTGTTTACACGACCTTTCATGTCATTCCGGAAGTAATGGAACTCTTGGTTGAAAGTGTCGAACCGGGTAATGATTTGATTGTTTTGTAGTTCTATCCGATCAAATCTGGTGTAGAACTCCGGTGGCAATTGGGTTGGATCGGGTTGGTCCTACTCTTCTTCTTCTTCTCTTGCATGGATTGATTGGCCTCCCCCTTGGTTCATGTAATTGGGAAGGTTCCATGTTGGGGCTTGATAGGTTTGGGTGAAGGGGAGGATAGTGCTAGGGAGAACAATGTAGGATGTTTTCCCGGGCCCTACTAACCAATTGTATTCTCCACACCCTCTATCAGAGATCATTTGCATAGTTCGCAGGGTCGGAATATCCAACTTCGTTGACCCCGAAACTTCAACCCAAACATTGGGCACCACAAGCCCAAAATGCTTGGCAAAAAGAGTCACCAAACTACCCACATGAATCTCACCATTGAAAGTTGGTGAGACAATATCACTAAGCAACTCAATAAAAAACTGGCTCAAATTTACCTTCCTATGAGCCCTCGCCAAACTCCACAACAAAAAGAGCTCCTTCTTATTCACCGTACCCTTGTCTTCCCTCGCGAAAACGGTACATGCATAAAACCTATGCATAAGCCGAAGAACTGGATGGATGATGGATGAGGCTTTGGCGGTCCTTGATTTGAAGGATGGGATTCCGGTGATTTTCTCCCAAAAGACATTCTCCCTAAACTCAATGGGAGGATCAGCTTCATAGTTTGTATAAGATTGCCACCCAAGAATTCGATTGATATCAAAAGAAGTGAGATGACACTCCTCACCACAAAGCCGGAAATGAAGGTGGATAAATTGATAAGGCTCCCCGGTTTGGCTACAAACTTCCATTGAAAACTCCTTCCTCATAGTACAAAGAAATTCCAAAGTAATCCTTTCATAGGTTTTCTCATGCAACTCAAGAAAACCGGCACAACCAAATCCATTATGAAATTTCTCCACATTTGAATAAATATTTAAAATTTTGAGGCAGGGATATCCGAAAATTGGGTAGGCCTCATCCTTTTTGCACGAAGGGCTGTAAATCTAGCCACTTCGAAAGCCTCTCTAAACTCAATACCCAAGTTATTGAGTGTTGGGTTCAGATTAGGAGTTGGGGCTGATTATTTTCGGGATCTTTTTGAAACTCTCTCAGTGGCTTTTCCCTTTCCCTTTCTTCCTTCCATTTCAATTTTGTAGAGAAAAATTCTCAAAGTCCAGTTATTGAAGAACAGAGTAAGAGAGAAAGTATTTTACCGGAGAAATTGATATCCAAAAACCTTAAAATCCTTGTTGCACAGCTTTAATTTGCCCAAAAGTTTCCTTCTTGAGCTTCAACTCCAAAGCAATCTCTTCAACTTTTTAGAAATGGATGAAGATTTGGGATTTTTGAAATTTGGGGTTTTGAGAGGTGTTTTTATGGAGATTTGGGAATGGAAATGTGTTTGGATGATGAAATTGTGGTGGATTGAGGATGTATGGTGGAATTATATGGTGGATTTAGGAGTATTTAAGGTAGATGGAGCGGAGCTTTTGAGGGGAAATGAAGAAGATGAAATGAATTTGGGGAAGAGGGGAAAGAGTTATGGCTGTTGACTGAAAAGGCACAACTTTCCAGACGACATGCACGGCCGTGCGTTATGATGTTGCACGGCCGCTCCACCTTGCTGAGCCAACTCACTTCAACTCGTTATGAACTGCACGGCCGCTCCAAGAAAAGGCTGCACGGCCAGGTGCTATTCCCTTGTTCACCATCAAAAAAAAAAAAATTTTTGAAAAGTATAATCCTACAAAACAAAGTTAGAAAAAAAATAATAATAATAGTAAATAAATAAAAATAAAATAAATAAACAGCAAAAATAATCCATCGGTTACCATCATGATGATGCTTATTTTAGGTCATTAGCTCGACCCCTTTCCGGTAATAGGCGATGCGCGATATCTTGGCGGCCTATTGTCTTTGACAACTCGCCAATGCATTCCTTCCGGAGTGATTAAAATTTTTTGCGGTACACATGCTTTCCATCCTGATCTTTTTCTTGGTAGAGCAAGTTGCCTATAGTCCTTGCACTTTTGAAATTTCGAAGTCCCTTTCTTACTTGGCATATTTGTTCTCTTTGGCTTCTTTGCTGCATTGTTAGTATTGGGACATTTTTATCACATCAAAATCATTATCACAATCTAAAGGTTCATCATTTATGAGATGCTTTTCCATCTTTTCCTTAGATGCGACCCCTCACCCTTTTAATACTCATCGCTTAGGGTGTAGGTCTCTAGATAAGGATCCTCAAGGTATGTTCTTTTCATATCAAACTCAACCTTTTCCTTCCCGACATTTAGG
Organism: Adenophora triphylla var. japonica; assembly: GCA_022495995.1. Lineage (NCBI taxonomy): Eukaryota > Viridiplantae > Streptophyta > Magnoliopsida > Asterales > Campanulaceae > Adenophora > Adenophora triphylla. Next base: position 635,084 of record JAFEMH010000453.1, on the reverse strand, counting down.
CAGAAGGTGTCATTCTTTACATCAATAATTGCCCCTGTGGTGGCAGGGAATGGCCTTCCTAATATGACCGGGATTTGCTGGTCTTCGTCCATATCAAGGATCACAAAGTCGACAGGGATGATCAAACTCCCTACTCGACATGGCATATTTTCCATTATACCGATGGGGTATTGTATGGAACGATCTGCCAATTGGAGAAACATGGTGGTGGGTTTAAGTTCCCCCACACCAAGTTTCTCACTCACCGATAATGGCATTAAACTGACACTAGCTCCTAAATCAAGCATAGCGTTATCTATGTTAATTCTGCCAACACAACAAGGAATCGAAAAAGTACTAGGATCCTTTAATTTTGGAGGAGGCTTATTTTGCAAAACTGCACTAACTTCCTTCGCTAACATAACATTCTCATATTCCACTAGCCTATTTTTCTCCAAAAGCAATTGCTTTAATGGTCTAACACATAAAGGCATTTCTTCAATATTTTCAGATAATGGAATGTTAATGGCATCCAAGTTCTCTAGAAGTTCGGTATAATCCTTGTTTACTTCTCTTGGGGATTCCGTTCCCGAATTAGTCTCAATCATCGGTGGGATTGGACTAAAATCATCTTCACTAGGGCATTCATTCAGCAATTCATATTCATTCCTAGTGTTCACCATACTAACATGCTCATTCGGCCTTTGAGGTTGACCGGGAAGACTCCCTTGTGGTCTACTCGTTGGGATCGCCTGTTGAGCTTGTTGATTTTCTAGCATCTTATTATGCACTGCTAGGTTATCGAACCTAGCATTCAACAATTTAAAATATTCCCTAAACTCATTATTGATCTTTTCTTGAGCATTTTTGTTTTCAACGACAAAATCCATTAAAAGATCCAATTTTGATTTAGGGAGAAAGGTATTCGAATTATTATTGAAATTCTTAGATGTGAATCCCGGGGGTTGTGTAGATGGTTGTGGATTTAGAATGTTGTTATTCTTATAGGAGAAGTTGGGGTAATTCCTCCATTCGGAATTGTATGTATTAGAATACATCCCCCCTTTTGCCCAAAAGAATAATTCACTTGATCACTAGAAGTAGTGTCAAGCAATTCACAATTATCTGTACTATGTGAGTTAGACCCACATAGTTCACCAAAACATTGACATTAGCCACGGGATTGACATTAAGATTCTCAAATTTCTTTAAGATCATGTCAACCTTAGATGAGAGAAGAGTAACTGCATCAACATTATACTTACCAGGAGTACTTTGCTATTGCTCCCTCTCGTTTGATCACTGATAGTGGTTCAATGCTATGTTCTCAATGAGGTCATATGCCTCATCAACTCCTTTGTTCATCAATGCTCCTCCTGCAGCGGCATCAATGGTCTCTCTAGTCTTGAATATGAGATCGTTGTAGAAGGTATGAACTATCAATCACTTTTCGAGCCCGTGGTGGGGGCACATTCTGAGAAGCTCCTTAAAACGCTCCCAAGCATCGTACAATGTCTCACTTCCCGTTTGACAAAAGTTGGTGATCTTTGTACGAATCTGCGCGGTCTTGCTCGGTGGGAAGAAACGCCCAAGGAAAACTTCTTGAACTTGGTCCCATGTTGTTAGAGAGTTTTGGGGGACCGAGTTCAACCATTGCTTGGCCTTATCCTTAAGAGAGAACGGGAAAAGGCGCATCCTTATTGCTTCCGGCGTGACATTCTTGATGCGAGTTGTGTCACAGTACTCCAAAAATGTTTGGATATGGAGGTGAGGATCTTCGAAAGCAGTGTCGCTGTATTGGTTGTTCATAACCATAGGTAAAAGTTGTGGCTTAATCTCAAAGTTGGCCGCGTTGGCATTCGGCACAACTATGGGGGATCTAGTTCCCAGGGTACTTGGATTGACAAAGTCCCGTAGGGTTCTAGCAGGTGTTACTGGCTCTCTATCCGCCATGTGTTTGTTCAATGTCTCCTTGAGTTTCCTTAGTCTTTCGTGAAAGCTTCTTTCGGGTTACGGATCAAAGTTGTCAAAGAAGATCCGCGTCCGTTTCATACACTATAAGAACACTCAACAAGAAGATTAAACATAACAGATTATCGGAAGTAAAAACTAAAACAAAAATTATAAAAACAAAAATTATGTAGTAAAGACAAATACAAAAAGTAAACCGTTGTCCCCGGCTACGGCGCCAAAAACTTGATAGCTTCAAACCTTAACGGTCTTTTTAATTTCCGCAAGCGCACGGGCTATTGAAATATAGCGAGTGCAAGTACGGGCCGATCCCATGAGGATAGGGTTTACTTTGGGATGAATTTGTTTCTACTAAGAAATATAGATGAGATTGGGAGAAAAATAGTTTGTTTTGAGAAAAGAATAGAACATACACATAAAATACTTTAGAAAAACTCTTATAAACGGAAGCATTCTTGAGATTGGAAATCATTTAGTCAATTATTCATCATTTAGTCATGTCTTTGAAAATATAGATTTTCATCAAAATCAAGGATGATACGTTAAGCCTACACTACTTCTCACGATTAAGCAAGTAGCGTTTGTATCCTTAACTAATTATGCCCTATCTCTTAAGATTTCCATTTAAGGTACTCCCACTTGTCACGAGCGGGCATTCCGGCTTATCTCTCGATGGCCCATAATTAGTAAGGATCCATTAAAGTTCGCAAATCAACGCACTTTCCATTCAAGGAACATTCCTAGGCCATTGAACTATTCTCGTGATCAATGAAACCTAGTTCCTTTATATGGTTCCGTTAATCGAGATTCTCTGCTAGGTACTTCTCTCGATTAACTGAATCATAAAAGTTGGATGTCTCCAAAATGTAAGTCATTTTGAGATTAATATAAAAAAAATTGTTAAGATGAAGAGAAGATGACAAAACTTTTATAGAAGATGATGAATAAAAGACATTTTGAATTTCCAACCCCAAGAATTTTGGGGATTACTCACTAGCCATGCTTAGAACAAACATATAAGCATAAATAAAGATAGAGATAAAAAGAACTTATTGTTTGGATTGAAGACAAATGCTGAAAAGTAACTTCGATCTTTTATTGCTTCGATGCTTCACATAAAACTTCAAGAACACAAGTTGGATCTTCAAGAAATTTATGAATTAATAATTGCTAGAGTATAATCTCAAGTAATTCAAATATAAATCAGATTTTCTGGATGTTTTTTTTAGATATCTTTGACTGATACAAATGAGCATTTAATTAGGCATCCTAGGCTAGGGTTGTGTTTCTTCAAACAGCCATCTTCAAAAGGCACCTTTCCATGAACTGGTACAGTAAGTGCACGGCCATGCACTATGGACTTGCACGGCCGCTCCAGCCTTGGTACCAATTTAGAATTTGAACTGGCCAATATGCACGGACGCTCCACGAATAGCTGCACGGCCGCTCCACCTGGATTGACTCGGCCACTCTGGAAAATGGGACTCGACCATTCCACAGATTTGGGGCCAAATTGGCCTGGCTGGGGGCATGTTGCACGGCCGCTCCTTTGCATAACGCACGGCCGCTCCAGCTTGTTTTTGGCCTAGATGATGATTTTGAAGTTGTCCTTCCTTGCCTTTGATCACTTAATGTTCCCAAAGCCTCATTTGTTCATGAATTCGACTTTAAAACCTGTAAAATATACTAGAACTATACCAACAAGTGTAAAATCGAAGATAATGATAAAAGAAGCTAAATTACACTATTTTAGACTAAAAATGAGAATAAAAACTAAGTATATACTAAGATAAAATTCTATAAATGACTATAGAAAAGTCATTTATCACTTACTACATGAAGTGAAACAGTTTCTCTTAAAGGACTTTGATATGAAAGATATGGGTGAAGCATGTTATGTCATTGGCATTAAGATACATAGAGAAAGATCTCGAGGCATTTTGGGTTTGTCTCAAGAAACTTATATCAACAAAGCTTTAGAGAGATTTCGGATAAAGGATTGTTCACCAAGTGTAGCACCCATTGTGAAGGGTGACAAATTTAGTTTGGACCAATGTCCGAAAAATTATTTGAGCGAGAACAAATGAAGAACGTTCCATATGCTTCGGCAGTTGGGAGCCTTATGTATGCTCAAGTTTGTACTAGGAATGATATTGCAAATGTTGTTGGAGTGTTAGGAAGATATCAGAGTAATCCAGGGATTGACCACTAGAGGATCGCAAAGAAAGTGATGAGATACCTTCAAGGTAAAAAGGACTACATGCCCATGTACAAGCGGATCGATGATTTAGAAGTAGTTGGCTACTCTGAATCTGACTACGCCGGTTGCATGGATCCGAAAATCCACTTCAGGATATGTTTTTATGCTAGCCGATTGAGCCATGTCTTGGAGAAGTGCAAAAGCAGGACTTTGTTGCCACTTCCACCATGGAGGCCGAGTTCGTGTCTTGTTTTGAGGCTACCCTACATGGTTTATGGTTGAGGAGTTTCATTTCAGGACTAAGAATCATTGATTCAATTGCCCAGCCATTGAGATTACATTGTGACAACTCAGCTGCGGTATTTATGGCTAAGAACGACAAGAGTGGAAGTCGTAGTAAACACATCGACATAAAGTACTTGGCTATAAGAGAACGTGTTAAAGAAAAAAAAGTGGTTATTGAACACATTAGCACCGAATTGATGATTCTTTGGTCCTTTAACTAAAGGCAAGCCACCAAAGAACTTTAAGGATCATGTAGAGAGAATGGCACTTGGTTCCATAATATTATATTTCATTGTACTTACGCTATTTCAATGAAACTCTTATGATGTTTGATTTTTCTCATATGGTTTTGTGCACATATTATTTGTTTTAAGAGAAAACATCATTTATGGACCCATAATAAACATATGATTTATTCATAAGTTAAGGGCTAGTGTCGAGGAGCTTAATATATTGTAATATATGGAAGATAATACTCGCCATAAGAGGACCTATCGCCATGATTCTTATATTAATTTTTGACATGTTGGGGTTAAATGGACCAAGTGGGAGAATGTTTATCGTAACTACAGGGATTTCCAAGATTCTTGTTCATGATTTGGGAATTTGATTTCATGGAAATCCTTTCCTAATTGTATATGGGAAATTGATTTCTGAATGTGGTCCATTTTATGTATATGTTTAACCCAAATTGAGAAAAATTCTCTCAATCAAATTATTGTGTCCGTAAACTTTGTGATGGGAAAAGGGCTTTAAATAGGACACAATGCTCTTCATATTGGGTCACAAAACCTACTCTCACCTTCAGAAATACAGTACCATCACCATAGGAAGAGTTAGGTTTAGAAACCCAAGGTGTCTTCAGTTCGTCGGTCGATCGAAGTCGATTCCTCATAGCTTGATGGCCGGAGGTATGATTCTGTAGCTTCCGCTGATTATCTTTAACATGTTTATGCTTATTAGATCATGTTTTAGGCTGGGATAACTCTAACATCCCGAACAAATAGAAAATTGGATTTTGGAGCAACGCGACAGCATGCTCATTTTGTCATCCATGCGATCGCATGATTCTACCGCGTCCCTATTTAGTCCCACTACTCATAAGTTCAAACTATGCGTCCGCACATTTCTCTAACATGTCTATGTGACAACACCTTATGGCCACATAGGCTCCAGATGGTCCACGTAATTTGACTTCTTTTGTTACCACTGTAAGTGCTCCAATTTGAGTTTGTTAGTATTTTCGCTAGAAAATTAACGAAAGTTTTAACATTCCTAACAATTACTAACATTCCTAACTTTTCTAACAAAGTGAGGGCAAAATGGGCATTGCTATTTAAAGATAAACCTTCAAAGGAATCTCAAAAAGCAAAAGAATTAAGAAAATCCCGAGCTTGACAAGTTGAAAAACAGTTTCTGTTTGATTTTTTGAAAAATATTCCTCCTGTCCAAAAGCCAGCACTGTAGCAGATGAACAGTGCACGCTGTCGAGGAGATCCGCGCGGACATGTTTGCTTCTCACAGGGGCCTATAAATTGAACCCTCCTCTCTCAGTTTACAAAAGACAACTCACTCACAGCAACTGCACCTTGGCGAAAAATAGGGAGAAAACATTCCCTTGAATTGCCACCATTTTCTCTCCAATCTTTCCCAAATCCCACTCACTCAAAATACTTTCAAATCACTCCCATACATACTTTCATACATACACTAACTCAAGCTCAAATCACCCTTTAGGAGGAGGATTAGAGAGAAAACATAGAGGACTTCGTTGTTATCTACTTGTTTTCTCTTTAACCAACTCTAATCATCAACCCTAAACACATTCAAATCTTGATACTCCTCAAGTCAAGCTCATACACAAGGGAAGATAGGTATAACCTCCCTCTTCCTACCCTAAATCTCTCTTCTTCATGCATGCATCTCAAGCTTTAAAGATGTAGTTTGTTCATCAACTCATTTGTTGTTCATCTTTGCTTGACCTAAAAATGTAGTCACCTTGGAATAAATTTCCAATGGATGACCATTTAAAAGGTCTAAATCATTTTCTTACTCACTTAAAAGTGTTTTTCTAAAGATCATTCACTAAAAAGTGTTTTCCAAAAATCATTCTCATACACAAAATCTTTCTTTCAAAGGATGAAATTCCCCTTCCCAAGCAAATGAAATGCTTGAAGTCCTAATGTACCCCAAGGATGGTTTGATATAGTAGATCACCACTAAAATGTTTAGTGATCACTAATCAAATCCTAGGGAAATGGGGACAAGCATGGATGCAAAACCCCCTTTAAAATCATGTTTTTCCTTCTTGAGAAGTTGCTGTCCAGTAGCAATTTTCTAAGACCTCTGTCCATACAGAAACTTGGAATTTGGTGTTGACTACAAAATACTTTTTGTATCCAACATCCAGAGATTTCCATACATATTTTTATTTTATTTTTTTCGTGAGTAAAAATCCTTTTTTCAAATTTTCTTTTAAAGGTCAGTTCATCAGTCTCTGGAAATCCAGATTTCAGATCTGAGATTCCCAGAAGGTTTTGGTCCACCAAATCATCTCCAAAATGGAGAGTTCTTTCACAGAAACCTTATTTAAGGTATTTTAAACATTTTTCATTCTCTGACTTTTCCCAGATTCTGGAATTTTAAAGCCCTAAAGTCCATTTCAAAATCAAGTGTCCACTGCCTTTTTCTTTCTGGCAAAAGTGACTTTCAACTTCAAAAAATCTTTTGAGTATCAAAACTCAACCCAAAAATCACACCAAAAATCATGGGATCAGTTTAAAGCCTTATAAAGAGTTCCCAATTTTTGGTTTCCTTAGTTTCAACTTATTTTGGCCAAAGTAACACACACACACAAATGATTTTCAGCTTGGAAGACTCGTTTTACGAGGCATTCCGGGTGCACACTAACGTCCTTCCCGGCGTGTAACATGACCTCCGAACCCAAATCTCTAATCTCGGGCATTTTTCAAAGTTTTGGCCCTTAAAACAAAAATGGCGTGGCGACTCCGTTTTTCGGTTTTATTTGGTTTTCAAAGAAACGAAAAATCGAATTTTCCCGCGAATGGCACATCATCACAGTGGCGACTCCGCTGGGGACAAATAAGCTTTTTCTAAAAAGAAAGTGATATTTGGTATATTGGTGGAAACCATTAAACTTCCCGTTATCGCCTCCTAACACGAGTCGGGGATAAATTGTGGTTTAACAATCCCACGTACCGGTATCATTGTTTTCAAAAAGAAAAAAAGAAAAAAAAGCTTTTGAGGGTCAAGCTTCCGTCCGGCATTTAAAAAATCATTTGTTGTGTGTGTTGATTTTTGCACATTTTCGTGTTGTTTTGGCCGCCTCGGAAAAAGTCAAAATTTTATTTGTCGGAATCATGTCCCTAGCTGTCGGAATTCTCGTGCTTATGTGCTTATGTGCTCATTTCAAAAAAAAAAAATTAAAAAAAAAAACTTTAAAAAAAAAAATTTCAAAAAAAAAAAAGGAAAATTTTCAAAAAAAAAAATCATGCATCATATTTTTAAGACACATAAAAATTTTCTATTTTACTCAGAAAAAGAAGATAGACTGCTTGCACACTACGCGCACGTGACCGTACACTGCACACTACGTCCCTAACCCGGGGAAATCCTTGTCGCGGCCCGTTTGGTCTTATTACACCTCTCGGTGCAAGCACAGGACTACCCAAACATCCCATGGAGCCTCGTGTCGACCATGCACTTGTCCGTGGCACACTTTGTCCAGAGACCCGGTTGGTTTTTAGTTTGGTGCGTGTCATGCCACTGTACTGTGTATAGACCTTTCCTTTCAAGCCTTTGTCGGCATACCGACTCAATATCTTTCGGGGACCCTAATCGGTCGAAGTTACGCGGTTTTTTCCGCCGCAGACTTTGACCAAGATATTGACCGGCGCCTTGACTTCGGCTCGGAGGCACAAATTATACACGACTCCCGGCATGACACCGAGTCATCAAGGATTAATGATTATTCCATGCCTAATTACGGACTAATTGACGACAAGTCAAGATCAATCGTGGACATTTATCGGTCCAAATCATGCCGAGCTTTTGTCGAGCCCTCGGACATGATCTTGACTTTGACGTCGGCTTTGTCCGTAATTTACATCGAATGCTCGTTAAGACTCGATTACCCGCCAGGACTTTTAGGATCGTTTTTCTTTCGGTCGGTGGGACCCGCTTGCCCTATAGGACCCTCGCCGGGGTGTCCCACCTGGGAGGTCGAAATACGGGTGGAATACGAGGGGCTTATAGACGTAGTGACGGGGCCCTGGCGATCCCGGGATCCGAGTAGTTTGCGAAAAAGAAGAGCAATCTTTTCCAACCGATTAGGCTTAATAAAACATGTTTTAAGTAAACGTGAACAAATAGCTGCATGTTGCATGAGCCCAAGCCCAAACACCTACCCTCCTTCAATTCCCAGACATCGAACCCTCGTACCTTTTCCCCATGACTCCTCACAAAGGTTGGTTTCGGGACACCGGGTCACCGTTTGATTAGTTGGGAAGAGTCAGCGCATCATCGGCTTCACCGTTTATTCCGACTCGGGTTTGAGAATGTCTGCGTCGGCTGTAATGATGGGGACAACGTCACTCCGCCTCCCGGGACCCCTCGAGACGAACAGCGGTGGAATCGGTTAGCGAACGAGATGAGATTGCGGCGGGAAGCACTGGTGAATAGCCTTATGGAGGCTATCAAAAGCCATGGTTTGGCCGCCGGTCTCAACCCGGATGGCACCTTCACTTTGTGGAAGAAGAGGAAGACCTCAATCCCGCTCTTGGTCAACCCGACTACTCCCGGGATGCCACCACCGGCCTCCCACGGTACTACCACCAGAGCCCATGCTCCTCGATCTGCAGGTCGGCGGCTCCCCAAGCTGAGACCACTAGATCCACGCGGCTGACGGGATGAGCCGGTTCGCAATGCCTCGGTGGGGAAAAGTCGATGCGAAATGCCTTCCCGTGGTTGGAGATACCGGAATGCCACGGCAAATTGGGATCCCGCCTCGGTTTGGGACCAATCAATCCGGACTTTCGCGGCAACGGTTTGGAATGCCACCACGGTTTGGTTCGGGGCAACGATCGGGAGCCCTCCTCGAGAATGATGCTAGCTCATTGCTCCTCACACGGCTTCCACAAACCCATTTCTCACTCGGGGTTCAATGGGTTACCAAGCCCCCATCCCGGTTTCATCAGAATCACCGGGACCACAGTATCCTCTCGGTTATGCATCCTCGCCACAATCGGCCATGCAATTCAACAACCGGGGACGGCGGCCGCACTTAAGCCTACTTATGGGCCTCGCTCAGGAAATCCAAGCCATCGGCTACCTCGAATCTGCCTCCATCTTCTCTGCCGATTGGAAGCCAACAAGTAAGTCGTTGGGTTCTATCCCTTTGCCCAAGCTCCTACCTACACTCCCCGGGGTAATTTGGGCCAAGGACGGGTTTTCACCTATGCTCCGGGATATGGTATCCCTTCCACCAATGCACCACCCACAGCTAGTCCTCTTCCTGGCTCAAATATCGGCTCAGGCATTCCCGCTCCACCTTTGGATCCCCAATTGGCTTGGTTTATGGAGCAACACAAGGAAATGAAAGCGCAGGATCGCTGAATTGACCGTCAAAAGGAACCTGCTCTTCGGCCTACGAGATCCCGACTCAATTGTACCCTTGCCTCACAAGTTCGTGATGCCCAATCTCGAACTGTTTGATGGAAGTGTGTGCCCTGAAACTCACTTGGACACCTACACTTTGGCAATGAAAGCTAAGGGATGCACAAACCGGCGGTTGGTGACTACTTGATCTCTCTTTGAAGTCGGGGGCTTTGAAATGGTTTTTCCGATTGCGGCTGAAGCTAGGGCTACTTGGGAGCAGATTACCGGTACTTTCACGGATAAGTATAAAGCCAACTTGGAATGGGAAACAAACAGAGTTGACTGCAGACAACGGTGCGGCGCCACGATGAGAATATTGGGGATTTCTATAAAAGGTGGAACACGAAGCTTAGTGAAATGGCCATTCCTCCCTCGACGAGGAGCGATTAGACATCTTTCGGTCATGCTTGAAGCCGCATTTGAGAGCTTCCCTCGGTCACTTCCCCTACGGCGACTTGCGTGCAATGGTTAATTCCGGGGCTAAGTTCGAAAAGGCTTACAATCAGCAGCCGACTGCTGCACCTGCTTACGGATACCGGGTTTCTTCCACCTCCAAAACAGCTCCTGCCCAACCAAAAGGTAAAGAAGTGATTAGCTATGCGGGACAGGACTGTAAAAATGCCACTTCCTTTGTTCCCAAGAGACCTGATGCATCCAGATCCCGGCTCTAAGACGTGAGAAACTTTGGGATGCCTTTGAGTGATATCTTCAGAGGTTTGGTGAGAGAAGGTTTGCTCCGGCCTTTGGAAAATTATCAGCCTAGAAACCCCAATGCTCCTTTGGATACCTCCAAGCATTGTGCCTTTCATCAGTACCACGGGCACCTGACAGATGATTGCGTCCCCCTGAAAAAGGCAATCCAAGGTTTGATTGAACAAGGGAGGTTAGAGGTTCCTGAAGGGCCTAATACTATCAATAACCCGCTCCCTAGAAATAACAACATGAGTGTCAACATGATCGAGTTTGGTGGTTCAAGACTTGGGAACATAATGGAGTTTGACTCCTCCCTTTGCGAGGTCAATGAACCAGTCATCGCAGGCAAGGAAAATGGTTGGATTGAGCAAGAAGAAGTCCTGATGGAAAGACCTGCAATAGCTCCCATCTCCAGCGTCGAAGAATAGATGCATGGTCCAACAGCAAAGAGCGGCTAGACTAGGGGCTACCTATCTCTAAAATAGTCTTTTAGTCAACCTTCGTAGGTTCTAGTATTTTTCTTTCACCTAAGTCCATCTTGGACACTTGTCGGTTTTGTCCACCTCGAATGTTGTGGAAAGATAGCTTAACTATCATTTAAAATTTATATATATATAAGTCTTTCTTCTTTTCTTGCTAGACTCGAGACATCACTTGCACACCCACGTTACGCTTAATTGAAATGGTTTTATCCTAGATGATCACTTGTGCTGCTCAACCACTAATTCTTTGAAATGATTAATATTTAAATTAATTGGAGTGAGAAAATCAATTGATATCCCTCTCAAATTGGGGCTTACCAACTCCCCATCTTGCATCTCATATGCTCACATCCCTTTCATCATCATCCTCTCGTTTCTCAATGAATTTGCATGGATCTTTTCTCATTTAAAGTTTAAGCAAGCAATGAAGACTTAATTTCGTTTAGGTCATCCGGTAAGGATTGCGGTCGAAGCCTTTCACCCATAGGAAAGCCATTACCTTACCCTCACCAAACAATATCCTTTCATTTCAAGATCGGCATGTTTTGAAACCCGGTTTAGCCATTATTTTTGCTCCTTACTGAGAAAAGTCCAAGCAAGCCCAAGAAGTTAACTTCGAGAGTCGGCGATGCGCAAAATATCTCAAGCCATGAAGGAAGGACAAAGATAATCCTCAACTCCTCAGGAAGCTTTCCAAGTCAAAAAAAAAGAAGAAAAAAAGAGCTCAAGCAAAAGAAGCTTCAAAAAAAAAAAAAAGAAGGACTGTCGATCCTCACAATTCAGTAAAAGTCCCCGACTCCTCAAGAAACTCCCCAATGATAAAAAAAAGGAGCCTGAATTCTCGAAGATTCGCAAAAGTTCTCGATAGCTTGGACTCCCTCTCACCATTTCCTTAACCAATCCCAAGCCATCCTCTCGCTTTTAGAGGATATCCCCGTTACCATTATCCTCGCCTTTGGTCAAAATCAAAATCTGACCTCTCATTCTTAGAGGCAGTCAATCTTCCCCGCCATAGATTTCCCAAACACATCCCTACAAGCCAACCTCTCATTTTTAGAGGTTCAGTCAGCAAAAGGCCCAGCCAACCTCTCACTTTAAGAGGTCATAACTTCCGAAATTACCCGATGGCCGATCGAAGCCCGGAAACCCAATTGCAATTCCTATCGGATAGCAATTTCATCATAATATCTTTAAGATATAAATCAAATTAACGCTTCATTGCTTGCTTAAATTGGAATCTAATCCATCTTGGTTCAAAATCATCAATCAAAGATTGTGCAAATTCAAATCTGATGTGAGCATAATTCATTTCTACTCCACAAACACTTGCCGTGGATGTCCCACTGGGGCTTCGCATCCGTGTCTTTCATGGACACTCTAAGGGGATATGTTATTCAATCCTCCAAATCCTCAAAATCCCCAAAGGTCCTCAGATCCTCGAATTTCAACATTCGTTCTCTTTTCATTCAGTTCAAGCCCGAACTACGGCGACCTGAGCTCTTCATAATGGAGGGAACGTAGGCAACCAGAAATGGTCCGGTCGAAATCACAAACAAATCTCAAAAAAAAAAAAATCCGGTCTCATCAAGGATCGTCCCTATACACTTTCCGTTCTTCCGAGCTTGATTCTCGATATCAGCTGATTTTCTCCTCATGATTGATCAAAATATTTGTTCATATCAGATTTAGGAGTTGAATAACCCGAACATTAACAAAGGGTTTTAAGCAGCCTTGTGATCATCATGAATAAGACAAGTTTTCAAGTGTCTCGACAAGTCTTCTCTCTCTCCATCATAGGGAAATAGAGCCAAACACTGTCTTTCTGTCAGCAGGGGCTTCCATACACTTTTCCACACCTTGTGATGCTTATACTCTCTCAAAAGAGTCAAACCTAAAGCGAGAGTGTCATACACAAATTCAGGAGACATTCCCACCTTTCAAAAGATATGCCCCTGTACGTAAACATTTCTGAGTCTTGTCCAAGTGACTGGTTGACTAAGGTCTGAAAAGATGGGTGCCTCCTCTGTAAGACTACTCTGAATTTCTTCACGCTGGGGCTTGCTAAGCGGTTCTCCCAGGTTCTCCTGTATCAGCTCTTCAAGCTGGGGCTCCTATAGTCATCTTCGGGTCCACATTGGGTTCTTCACTACGAGATAGATTCGCCAAGTCACTTCTTCAAAGTCTGGACTTTGCCTACTCAGGATCCGAGGGCTTTGTCAAGCTGGTCCTTTGGACCTGAATTTTATCAAGTCACAAGAAAGGTCTAGTCACATCAACAACTAGGTTTTCAGCCTCAGAACTTGGTACATAGCAGCTTCCCTTAGCATTGGAACTTAAGATCTGGGTTTCTCCCTGCATTAGCAATTTCATCAAATCATTCTCCGAACAAGGTTTCGGCCGAAGTCACAGCTCACCCAAATGAAAGAGGCTTCACTCATATCAACGCGCCCTAGAGCCTGTCAGCATCAGCTTCAAATGACCAAGATTGAGAGGGAAACTGTCAACCGAGACCCGAGATCCGAATCCAATCTCATCAAAATTGAGGTCCATGTGATACTGCTGACAAAACCTCACCAACAACCGCTGTTTAAATCGCGATCAAGGGTTCCCATCCCCCACATGCTCAAAATCTGTTCCAAACAGTCTCCAGACACATACATCACCATGCATCCCCACAAAAATCTCCCAAGGGCTCATGTAGCATGCACAAAACTTGTATCAATAGGAAAAATCCTAAGTGATTGAAAATCATAAATCGTAATTTCCCTGCCAAAAAGCGTAGGCTAAGTGCATCTTCGAAAGCAAGTAAATGCATCATCTCATAATCATTTTTTAGCTCTATGCATGCATCTGTCATCATGAATGTCATATATGCATCTTCCTCTTCACTAACGAATGCAGGAATTCAAACGTGAAATCAAATCCCCCTTTTCGGCAAGGATGATCTTCACCAAAGACGACCTCCAATGTCCACAAATGGATGAAGACAGCCTCCAGCATCTACAGTTTGGCAAAGACAAGCTCCGGCGTCTGCAACTTGCTAAAGACGACCTCCAATGTCCACAAATGGATGAAAACAGCCCCCAATGAAGACCACCTCCAGTGTCTACCGTTCGGTCAGGGATGCCAAATTCTCAAATACAGTTCGGTCAGGGATGCCAAGTTCTCAAAATACAAATCGGTCAGAGACGCCAAGTTCTCAAATACAGTTCGGTCAGAGACGCCAAGTTCTCAAATACAATTCGGTCAGAGATGCCAAGTTCTCAAAATACAAATCGGTCGGAGATGCCAAGTTCTCAAATGCAAATCGGTCAGAGACGCCAAGTTCTCAAATGCAAATCGGTCAGAGACACAAAGTTCTCAAAAGCAAGAAGTCCCAATGTGAAGACGAGCTCAACAACTTCTACAAGGTTAACGATCACCAGCAAGATGCAGACTCAACCAAACTCCTCCTTCAGGTCAAAATGCCTCCAAAGACAGCAAATCGTCAGCAGAAACCGCAACCCAACAACTCTTCATCAACATCAGCCGAAGCCTCAGTCCTTCCGGCAGCTACAGGTAAGCACAGCACAGGTATGAAAGCATATCTTAGTCAACTACTTTTCTAAAAGAACATTATCATCAAATCTTAGGGTGACTTCCCAAAAATAGTCAAGTCTTAGGGCGACTTCCCAAAAATAGTCAAGTCTTAGGGCGACTTCCCAAAAATAGTCAAATCTTAGGGCGACTTCCCAAAAAACAGTCAAACCTCGGGTGACTCCCAAATACCGTCAAACCATCCCCAGCAGTTTTTGAACTACGTCCAGGCTTGATTCCCACTCGGGATACGTAGGTAGCCTACCTTAGGTCCAGCCACTTGACCAACACGGTCACCCTTTTCCCCGATGATCATCGTAAGCTCTAATCTTCCCCTGCGAGAACGCCCTCAAATAGTCTCCCTCAGGTACAAAACCTCGACTTAGGATCATACTCCTGAACTAGGTCCCCATTTAGGTTTATACTCCTGAACTGAAACCCCGACTTAGGATCATACTCCTGAACTAGGTCCCCATTTAGGTTCATACTCCTGAACTGAAACCTCGACTTAGAATCATACTCCTGAAATAAGTCCCCATTTAGGTTCATACCCCTGAACTAAACCTCGACTTAGGATCATACTCCTGAACTAAGTCCCCATTTAGGTTCATACCCCTGAACTAAACCTCAACTTAGGATCATACTCCTGAACTAAGTCCCATTTAGGTTCATACTCCTGAACTAAACTCCAACAAAGGCTAACAAAATCCCCAGCGAAGTTAACGGAATCCCGTTTCTTTTCCCACGGTCATCCTTTTTCTCGACAGCAGACGTAAGACCAATCCCTTCAAGTGAAGTCCACCAAAGGACCATCTATCCCAAACCATCAAAGGGAAATCATTTCAAATCAAGGTTCGAGGCACCTAAGACGCTATCTCCAAGGTTCGAGGCCCCTAAGACGCCTTCATTAAGGTTTGAGGCACCTAAGACGCTATCACACACAACACTAGGAAAGCGATAAATCGCAATCATCCCCTAGGGCGACTTCCCAAAAATAGTCAGATCATAGGGTGACTTCCCCAAAATAGTCAAACCATAGGGCGACTTCCCAAAAATAGTCAGATCATAGGGTGACTTCCCAAAAATAGTCAGATCTTAGGGTGACTTCCCAAAAATAGTCAGATCTTAGGGCGACTTCCCCAAAACAGTCAAAACCTTAGGGTGACTTCCCAAAAATAGTCAGATCATAGGGTGACTTCCCAAAAACAGTCACAACCTTAGGGTGACTTCCCAAAAATAGTCAGATCATAGGGTGACTTCCCAAAAATAGTCAGATCATAGGGTGACTTCCCAAAAATAGTCAGATCATAGGGTGACTTCCCAAAAATAGTCAGATCATAGGGTGACTTCCCAAAAATAGTCAAATCATAGGGTGACTTCCCAAAAATAGTCAGATCTCAGGGCGACTTCCTAAAAATAGTCAAACTATAGGGTGACCATAGGGCGACTTCCCAAAAATAGTCAAACCATAGGGTAACTTCCCTAATGCAGTCACTCCAGGATCAAAGACCCGAACTACGACTGGCTTGATTCCTCTTAAGGATACGTAGGTAGCCTATCATTAGGTTCAGCCATCAGACCGAAAATGGTCATTCCTATCCCCAGCAGAGCGGATAGCCACTCGACCAAAAATGGTCATCCCTATCCCCAGCAGAGCGGATATACAACCTCAGCCATCAGACCGAAAATGGTCATTCCTATCCCCAGCAGAGCGGATAGCCCTCAGACCGAAAATGGTCATTCTTATCCCCAGCAGAGCGGATATACAACCTCAGCCGTCAGACCGAAAATGGTCATTCCTATCCCCAGCAGAGCGGATAGCCCTCCGATCAAAATGATCATCTCTTATCCCCAGCAGAGTTTCTCTCCAGCAACCGACTGCAGAACTCGCTCATCAGGTTCGAGGCACCTAAAACGCCATCATCTCCAAGGTCAAAGACCCGAACTACGGCCGGCTTGACTCCCACTTGGGATACGTAGGTAGCCTATTAAATAGGTTCAGCCACTCGATCACTTGATCATCCTGTCAAATATGGAGCCTTACTCTTATCGACGACCCCGCTTCCTTCGAAAGCATCGTCGCCGAGGGGCTACTGTAAGTGCTCCAATTTGAGTTTGTTAGTATTTTCGTTAGAAAATTAACGAAAGTTTTAACATTCCTAACAATTACTAACATTCCTAACTTTTCTAACAAAGTGAGGGCAAAATGGGCATTGCTATTTAAAGATAAACCTTCAAAGGAATCTCAAAAAGCAAAAGAATTAAGAAAATCCCGAAACAGCAAGTTGAAAAACAGTTTCTGTTTGATTTTTTGAAAAATATTCCTCCCCGTCCCAAAAGCCCGATCAGTAGCGGATGAACAAAGGCACGCTGTCGAGGAGATCCGCGCGGACATGTTTGCTTCTCACAGGGGCCTATAAATTGAACCCTCCTTTCTCAGTTTACAAAAGACAACTCACTCACAGCAACTGCACCTTGGCGAAAAATAGGGAGAAAACAGTGGGAATTCCCTTGAATTGCCACCATTTTCTCTCCAATCTTTCCCAAATCCCACTCACTCAAAATACTTTCAAATCACTCCCATACATACTTTCATACATACACTAACTCAAGCTCAAATCACCCTTTAGGAGGAGGATTAGAGAGAAAACATAGAGGACTTCATTGTTATCTACTTGTTTTCTCTTTAACCAACTCTAATCATCAACCCTAAACACATTCAAATCTTGATACTCCTCAAGTCAAGCTCATACACAAGGGAAGATAGGTATAACCTCCCTCTTCCTACCCTAAATCTCTCTTCTTCATGCATGCATCTCAAGCTTTAAAGATGTAGTTTGTTCATCAACTCATTTGTTGTTCATCTTTGCTTGACCTAAAAATGTAGTCACCTTGGAATAAATTTCCAATGGATGACCATTTAAAAGGTCTAAATCATTTTCTTACTCACTTAAAAGTGTTTTTCTAAAGATCATTCACTAAAAAGTGTTTTCCAAAAATCATTCTCATACACAAAATCTTTCTTTCAAAGGATGAAATTCCCCTTCCCAAGCAAATGAAATGCTTGAAGTCCTAATGTACCCCAAGGATGGTTTGATATAGTAGATCACCACTAAAATGTTTAGTGATCACTAATCAAAGCCTAGGGAAATGGGGACAAGCATGGATGCAAAACCCCCTTTAAAATCATGTTTTTCCTTCTTGAGAAGTTGCTGTCCAGTAGCAATTTTCTAAGACCTCTGTCCATGGTCTAATTTTTTGGACATACATAAACTTGGAATTTGGTGTTGACTACAAAATACTTTTTGTACCCAACATCCAGATCTTTCCATACATATTTTTATTTTATTTTTTTCGTGAGTAAAAATCCTTTTTTCAAATTTTCTTTTAAAGGTCAGTTCATCAGTCTCTGGAAATCCAGATTTCAGATCTGAGATTCGCAGAAGGTTTTGGTCCAACAAATCATCTCCAAAATGGAGAGTTCTTTCACAGAAACCTTATTTAAGGTATTTTGAACATTTTTCATTCTCGGACTTTTCCCAGATTCTGGAATTTTAAAGCCCTAAAGTCCATTTCAAAATCAAGTGTCCACTGCCTTTTTCTTTCTGGCAGAAGTGACTTTCAACTTCAAAAAATCTTTTGAGTATCAAAACTCAACCCAAAAATCACACCAGAAATCATGGTATCAGTTTAAAGCCTTATAAAGAGTTCCCAATTTTTGGTTTCCTCAGTTTCAACTTATTTTGGCCAAAGTAACACACACACACACACACAAATGATTTTCAGCTTGGAAGACTCGTTTTACGAGGCATTCCGGGTGCACACTAACGTCCTTCCCGGCGTGTAACATGACCTCCGAACCCAAATCTCTAATCTCGGGCATTTTTCAAAGTTTTGGCGCTTAAAACAAAAATGGCGTGGCGACTCCGTTTTCCGGTTTTATTTGGTTTTCAAAGAAACGAAAAATCGAATTTTCCCGCGAATGGCACATCATCACAACCACCTAGTTATAAGTTTGGCTATCATCCAACATTCTTCCACCTAGAGACTAACCGTTTCAACACCGTATCTGTAACGACCCTAACCCTAGGCACTAGTTTAGCATCATATTGTGTGCTTTTAATATCAATGTTAATATTATGTGTTCATTTTTATATACTTGATTCCTTATATTAAGATAAAATGATAGGGAAATAAAATAATGTTCTTGGAAGAAGTATAAAAATAGAAATGGATAAAATAAATAAAAGGTGGGTAGTTAGATTTATTTGTGTAGGGGCTTTGGTGTAGTAGGGGAAAGACTTTTATTAAAAGTAGTATGAGGGGCCATACTCCTTAAATCCCTCCCCTTTTCACCTCCTTCCCTCCTTAGTCAACAAAGGCCATACTTCCTTATCTTTCCCATACTCCTCCTACATCATCCGACCTCCCCCCTCCTCCCTCATCATTCTTCTTACTTCCTTCCTAGAACTCCTCCATGGAAACCTCCCCTCCAACCTATTCCTTCTAAAAATCATATTAAATCCAATCCTTCTCCATTTGATGATCCGGGTGTACTTCCATGTTCATAGAGGCAAGGGGAATACATCAAGCTAGACAAATCTTGGTTTCATCTCATATTACTAAGTAAGTTATTATGACTTCTTTCTAATAAATGTTCACTTTATGTGTATTAAATCTATTGTTGAAAGAAAATGATTTTGATATTTTAAAAATGATTAATTGAGTTGAAATGGGTTAGTCAAGGTTGAATTGATTTTGGTTGGAATATGGTGGTCTAAGTTGGAAGAAGGAGAGTATAGTGAGTATATGATGTTCATGATTCTAAAGGAGTTATTGTATGTGATTATATCCATTTTTCTTTGCTTTGGGAGATATTATGAATTTATTTCCTTTGGATAGGAAGAAGTAGAACAAGGATTTAGTATACTTTAAATATTGAGAGTTACTATGATCTTCCCTCCTACTTAATGTTCATGAATGATTTGGTATGGTTATTGTTATTATAATGGTTATTGAATGCTTAGGAAACCTTCTTTGAGTGGATGAATGGGTTAGGGAAATAAGTATTGATGCTGCAGAAATTGTGCTTATCAATAATCCTCCACGTGGCAAGATTAGTCATCTGGCTCCTTGACCTGAAATCAGAACCCACGACTAGCCGGATGTGTCTCCGGCGAAGACACTCGGGCGTGAGAGTAAGATAACAGTGTATTATAGCTCAAAATGTATTGAATAATGAACTCAGAATACAAAATGGCAGTTACCTTTGCACCGTTGGTAGTGATGAAGTATTTATAGTTGGTGTAGGTGGTTTAATGACAGGGCTACATAAGCTCCGAAATTATAGCGGCAGTTATGTTCATGGGAACGTGCCTGTAACCGTCCCTGATTTGTAGGGATGCTGTTATGGAAAGATTGACCTACGTGCGTCAACACATGTCAGGTCGACACTTGATGATTAGGTCGAGGTCGCCACTTGTAGAATGGCCGACCTGACTGGCGGGTAGAGCATGGTTCGTACCCGAATTATGATATGGATCATGAGGTCGGACTAAGTTAGGTCGGGACCTGATAGGTCGGACCATGGGCTTAGTCGACTGATACAAGAGATGGGCTTTGGGCCTTGTTCTGATTGAGTCAGCCTCATTGAGAATGTGATGGCCAAGGCTGCTTGTGATTGGGCTTTACTCTTTTGGCCCAACTCGACACTTTTGGTATGTTCAGTGGCCCCCAACTTTCGAGTTGACTTTGTCGACTAGGAAGTTAATGAAATCTTGTTGGAAATTTGTTGTTACTCGCAGGTCGTTACTCGTTCGGAGGTTTAGTCGACCAAGATGACGTGGCACAATCCAGGACGTTGATGATGAACGGTCACAGATGAAGGAGCGCCGTTTTGGCCGTCATGATTACACTTTTGACGTTTGAGAGTCCGCCTAGGAAACTGTTTCCGCCATTAATTAGGAAAATTAATTTTGAATTTCCCTTTGCCCTTTCCAATTCAGGGAACTATAAAATCAAGAATCCTTCCCCATTTACAACTTTTGCCTTCCCTGAACTCTGTGCGTGATTCCGGCGGTGATAAAGGACAATTATTCTTGCTATAAATTGGTGTTTTTGCCCTCCATTGTTCCGTTTTTCTCCGCTGCTAAAGGTATTCTCCTTATTCTTTAGAATTAGGGCTTTAATTTCTGCAATTTCCTTGATTTCGCCATGGCTAGGACCTTTAGTTGTGAGGCCGGAGCTGGGTATGGTTACTGTATTGTCAATCGTAGAGTCTACAAATATTTGAGTGGAGAGTGGAGGGAGATAACAGTAGAGGAGTGCTCTTCAATTTTGACACATTGGGGCCTGCGTTTCAATGAGCTAGGTTTGCCCGTGGGGGATGAACTAGGTGCCTTAGGAACGGATGACCCAAGGGTTGTGCCTTTTCACCTTTTTCATGAGCTTCTCGATCATATAGCTTTGTTTTATGTCAAAGATGTCATTAAGCCTTCCTTTATTAGAAATAGGATAGGATTTCCGGGGGAATCTAGGTCGCCCCTTAGTACGTCTACTAGAGCTCCTGAGACTTCATGTAGAACTGATTCCCCTGTTTCCCCCTCTTCTTGTACAGATATGGAGACCCAAGGTGAAGCTCATGCTTCGACCTCGACAAGCCCACGCATCGTGGATGCTTTCGAGACCACTGTGGTGCCGGGCAGGAATGAACAGGGTTATGTTCCTCCAAAGGCGCTTAGGGGGAAGCAAAATTTTCCATCTCGTTTGAGTATGATACATGAATTTTGCGAGGTTGATAGGAAAGAATTCGATGTCACCTTGTATAGCAGAAATGATTACTTCAATCAGCTTGAGGATACAAACGAGGAGGATCCCACAAGGGTGGCTTTCTATTATGGCCAATTTGAAGCTGGTTTAAGATTACCCCTGGACCCCTTTATAAATGAGTTCTTAGAATGCACAAATGCCTTGCCACTTCAACTAGGGGCCAACACCTGCAGGGTACTGGTTTGTTTCATTATGGTTTGTAGATTTTTAGGATATGAGCCTTGTATGAGGGTGTTCAAGGAGTTTTTCAACATTAAGTTCGACAAAGATAGGGGTATAAGTACTCCCTCCAAGCCAAAGATTCCCAAACTGTTCGCCAATCTCCCTGGTAAGGCTAGCGGATGGAACTCCTACGTAGTTGCAGTGGAAAGTAGAAGGGGATGGGAATTTCCCTTGCCCTGTGCTGATACAACTGGTGTGAGCGAGGAGAATTATTGGGATCCCTATTGGCACGATGATCTCGCGTAGAAAGTTGATGGAGTTTACCAAAAAGGGGCCTATTAGTTGGCATGCCTGGGACCAACAAGAATAACTTTATCCGTGCTGGATTGATGGTTGGGAGTGGGGAGGTTGTACCCATGGTTCCAGTAGTTAGATGCCAAAGATATCCAGATTGGGTCACCCATGAGGGAGCTCGACTCAGATTCAAGAAAGAATGCCATTATTGTAAGAAAGGTGTTGATCACTGTAAAGAAAAGGTGGAACACTTCGGGGGTAAGAACTCGACCATTCCATGTCCCTTGACACCTCCTGTCTTTGTTGATAAGTAGATGTCTTGCTCATACTTAGACTAATTGCTCGGGTGTTGAACTCATTAGTTAGCATATATTTTAACTCGCTGCTTGCTTACTTGCAATTTGAATTCGTACATAGAACATTCTGCTCGTATGTAGAATAATTAGCTCGCATATGTTTAATTCGTACATAGAACCATTTGCTCGTATGTGGAAATTACTTATGTCGACCTAATTTTTTATTGTTTCTACTTTGGTGCAGTTTTAACTCCCGAGCAAGAAGCAAACATGGGTCGAGCTGTTGATGTCAGGAAGAGCAAGAGAAGCTGCGGGGCAGCCAATGCTAAAAATCATCGAGAGAGAGAGGGCGTCCTTCGTCATGAGATACTAACGACAGTTGATGTGAATCCTGCTGCTGATATCCCAGTAGAGGATAATTTGGAAGAGCTGCATGAAGACCCAGTGGGGGAAAATGTTGAGGGTAATAATGCCCAAGGCTCAGAAGAGGCCCATGCTGCTGACATGGATGGGGTGGAGCCAAATGTAGAGCCTGAGGAGGAGGTCGGCCGCGCCAGGACCCGAGCTCAAGCCAAGTTGAAAAACAAATCCAAGGCCAAGGCTGCCTCCAAAAGAAAATCTCACGTCATTTCTTTGGATGAGGATGAAGATGAAGACGATGGTGCCCCTATCAGCAAGGTAATCAAGATCGGGCCCCCAGTAGCGACCTCAACCTCTGATCAAGTCAATGCCAGTGAGCCTGCGGGCACTGAAACTTTGGGCCCCCAATCCTCTCCTGTCCAAGTTTCTTACGACGAATTGGTTCAGAGCCGGGTAGCTGAACTGAGCGAAGTGACTCCTTTGACCAGGGTCAACAGCTTGGCGAGAGAGTATCCAGAACTGGAATATGGTCAGGTGGTTGTCCGGAGGGGGGCTGACCAAGACCTGATCAGAGAGTTTACCCGCAAGCCATTGACACCAGAAGCTTGTCGAGCTAGGGTTGGTTTGGCTTCCTCCGAGGTAACCCTTATGCTTTTAATTTTTTTAATCTTCCTGTTGTTTCTCCTTCCTTTCTTCTCACTTGATCTGACCTCTTATATCTACTCGTCATTTCAGACTCTTGCCATGATTGATTTGGCCACCACCTATTGGAAGGCTGCTGAGGAGCAGGAGAAGTTAGCCAAATCCATGTTGGCTAAAAAGAATAGCGAGCTGCTGAAGCTGGAGGAGGAGGTAGCCAAGGTAGGGGAGTTGCAGGAGGACAAGAAGAAACTGCAGGCTGAGCTTGAGAAGGTAAGGGAGGAGCACTCTGACTTGGATAGCTCCTATGAAGCCTTGAAACTTGTTAAAGATAATGAAATTAAGTTGAAGGAGGAGGCCTGGAAGAGCTTGGGGGAGGCTAACAGTGAGCTCGCCCGTCTCAAGGAGGAGAATAAGAAGATGGCAGCTGACCTAGAGCTGGCCCAACAACAGTTGGAGGAGGTTCCCGTGACTTTGGCTAAGAAACAGGAAGAGTTGGATGCTGCTAGAGCTCAATGGGAGGTTGACCTGGCTGATGCTGTGAAGACCACTAAGGAGGATGCCATCAAAGCTTACAAAGACAGTGACGAGCTTCATGTACATGTCACCAAGGAGGCCCAAGTATTTTTCAAAGCAGGTCTAAGCCATATGGCTCGGCGTATCATCGTGGATCCTTCGGTTGATATATCAATCGAGAAGCTGGCTCAATGGGCGTCTGAGGATCCTTACAACACTGCAGCTCGACAGGGCCACTCCTTGGTGCCTTATACTGATAATGACAAGGAGCTCATAGCCAAGGATGATGTAGAAGCTGAAGCCGCACCATGGGATCCTCCTGTAGTAGAGAAAGTTAATTTTGACACTATCCTTGCCGAGCTCGAAGATTATGAAGATCCAGGCTTCGATGATGAGACTCCAAAGTATACAATCAGCGACTCAAGGAAGGTTGTCTATCATACAGAGAATGTTCTTGGTGAGCCATCTACTGTAGGTGAACAGACTGAGATCAATCCAGCATCCATCATTGGCCAAGTGGAAGGCACTCCCCTTGAATAGACTTTGATTTTGATGGTTATTGTAACTGAACAAGCTCCAAACATTTTTGCTTTTTTGTTTTTAATACTTGGATGCCTTGGCCCTATTTTTTGGGAGGCATGATACTTTTGTAAGCTTATTTTTGTTTTGCACCAGTCTTGGCCCACTTTGGGAGGCTCTTTGTGTTTAATCTTAGCTGACTTCTCTTTATAGCATGTTGTATGCTTTTGCTGCGAGTGTCGAGCTAGATGTAGATAGGATAAATGTATCATTTTGAGCTTAGAGGCGACTTGATCTTTATTGAATTAGTCGACCTCAAACTTGGCTTATCTTTGTGAACAGGATCGACTATAAGTCTAACCTGTTCAAACTATTAAAGCCGACCCAGGATCGAGCTAATTAGATTGAAGTCGGTTAGGAATCGGGCTTGTTAAAATAGTATAGCTGATTAAGAATCGAGCTAATTAGAACAAACTGACTAAGAGTCGAGTTTGTTAGAACGAAGTCGACTAAGAGTCGGACTTGTTAAATGAACTAAGCTGATTAAGAATCGAGCTAATTAGAACAAACTGACTAAGAGTCGAGTTTGTTAGAACGAAGTCGACTAAGAGTCGGACTTGTTAAATGAACAAAGCTGATTAAGAATCGAGCTAATTAGAACAAACTGACTAAGAGTCGAGTTTGTTAGAACGAAGTCGACTAAGAGTCGGACTTGTTAAATGAACTAAGCTGATTAAGAATCGAGCTAATTAGAACAAACTGACTAAGAGTCGAGTTTGTTAGAACGAAGTCGACTAAGAGTCGGACTTGTTAAATGAACAAAGCTGATTAAGAATCGAGCTAATTAGAACAAACTGACTAAGAGTCGAGTTTGTTAGAACGAAGTCGACTAAGAGTCGGACTTGTTAAATGAACAAAGCTGATTAAGAATCGAGCTTGTTAAATCGAAGCTGACTAAGAGTCGAGCTCATTGGGATTGGTGTAACACTATGTTTGATCGAATATACTGCGCTTTTTATTGAAGTAGGAAACATGCTTACATCAACTTGAAACTAGAACTTAACACAAGCTTGAACTTTGAAACTGAAAACTAGAAGTAGTATTTGATGAGGTGAGTAGCATGCCAAGGATGTTTCAACTCGTCACCTCCGGGATGAGCTATCATGTAGGTTCCTTCCTTGACGACTCGAGTGACTACATAGGGACCTTCCCAGTTAGGAGATAGCTTGTTCTGCTGGGTCCTTTTACCCGTTGCTTCGATCTTTCTCAATACATAATCTCCAACTTGGAACGACCTTGCCTTGACCTTCTTGTCGTGGTAGCTCTTAGTTCGCTGCTTGTAGTTGACCATTCGGAGGTAGGCTGTTTCTCGCTTCTCGTCGACTAGATCCAGGTCGATCAATCTGTTGGTATCATTTTGCTCTTGATTGAAGAAAGTCACTCTAGCAGTGGGGAATCTGAGCTCAGCAGGTGCCATGGCCTCTGATCCATATGTGAGAGCAAAAGGGGTTTCCCCCGTAGGCCCCCGAGTGGTTGTACGGACTGCCCAAAGAGCAAGGGGGAGTTCGTCCAACCAATTGTTACGTCGACCTACGAGTCCTGTCTTGAGCGAAGATAGAACAAGTTTATTTGCTGCCTCAGCTTGGCCATTTCCTTGAGGATAGGCGACAGAAGATTTCCAATGTTTGATTCCAACTCGCTTCATCTCTGCTTCGAAGGTCTGGGAGAACTGTAAACCATTGTCGGACACTATAGCTCGAGGAAAACCAAACCGACACCAAATGAAGTCATGAATGAAGTTGATGGCATTCTCTTCCGTTATGCGAGCTAATGGCTTTGCCTCAACCCATTTGGTGAAGTAATCAATGGCGACAATGACATACTTGCAATTTCCTCGGGCGGGAGGGAAGGGCCCAATCAGGTCGACGCCCCACATGTCGAATGGCCAAGCTGCAATTA
Organism: Adenophora triphylla var. japonica; assembly: GCA_022495995.1. Classification (NCBI taxonomy): domain Eukaryota; kingdom Viridiplantae; phylum Streptophyta; class Magnoliopsida; order Asterales; family Campanulaceae; genus Adenophora; species Adenophora triphylla. The sequence goes on along the minus strand of JAFEMH010000453.1, from coordinate 608,649 downwards.
CTGGAGTTTGCTCGGTTGTTGGCACATGAGGTAGGTTGGCAAACCTTTGGCATTGATCGCATTGCTGAACAAAGTTGTGTGTGTCGCTCTCATGTGCGCGCAGTATCCCAAAGTGATCAACTTGTCGAAGCAGTCCCGGCCCCGGTGTCCACCACAAATTCCACTATGCACTTCATGTATCAATAGGGCGACCTCTTGAGGGTGAATGCACTTTAGTAATGGTCGAGTATAGGATCTTCTGAACAGGTCGCCTCCTTGAATGACATACCTCGGAGCTTTCTTTTTGATAGCTCGGGCCTTCTTCTCGTCATCGCGGCAAACCTCACCACTTTCAAGGTACGCTTTCATTTCTTCGATCCAACACTTCTCCCGAGTCCAATTTCTCGAGGGATCATCTATGCATTGAATTTTCACCCTTTCATAAGTCGGATTTTCGAGGAAGGAGATGGGCTCATCGTGTGGTTCATCCGAGGTGGCTAATTTTGAAAGGAGGTCGGCTAGCTCGTTGTCTTCTCGATCAATCCTCCGAATCTCCTGTAATTCCAAGTCCTTTATCGCCTCTTTCACCAAGTCGCGGTATTTGATTAAAGTGGAACTTAGCACCTCGTACTCGCCTCGACTTAGTTAACTATCGCCAGTGAATCACGGTAAGCCATGATCTTAGTCGCTCCAAAACACTTGGCGTATTCTATAGCCGCTATCAAAGCTTCGTATTCGGCCCGGTTGTTGGAAGCATCGAATTTGAACCTCTGATTCCTCATACACAGCCTGCATTCCGGCTCGACTCAAGACAATTCCAGCTCCACTAACGTTTTTGGTTGCCGACCCATCCGAATATACCCTCCAACAATCGTCGGGTAGGCTAATAGCGACACGTGACTCGTGCTCTTTCCCTTTAGCCTTTTCCTTCGGAGCTCGCCGCTCGTTGTCCTCCTTGGTGAACGTAAGCTCGACCAAGAAGTCTCGCTAGAGCTTGAGCCTTCGGTGCTTTTCGAGGTCGATACTCAATGTCAAATTCAAGAAGGGCAATTGACCACCGAGTAGCCGACCCGAACTCTCCTGGCTTGTGCAATATCTTCCTTAAAGGAGCATTAGTAAGAACCACAATTGGATGAGCTAGAAAATAAGCTCGCAACTTCCTCAAGCCACTACTAGAGCATAAGCGACCTTCTCAGCATTGTAGTATCGGCTCTCCACATCTGATAGGGCCTTGCTGATGTAGTATACTGGTTTATGCTGACTTTCATCCTCTCTAACCAGGACTGCTGCCACCGACCTATCTCCTACAGATAGATATACAAACAAAGTTTCCCCAGTGGTCGGGCTACTCAACAGAGGTGGAGTAGCGAGGTAATCCTTTAGCTGTTGGAACGACGAATGGCATTCGGTCGTCCACTCAAAACTTTTCGTCCCCCTCAATGCTTTGAAGAAGGGGAGAGATCTCTCTGCTGACTTTGATATAAAGCGACCAAGTGCTGCTACCCTTCCATTAAGTCGCTGCATCTCTTTGACACTGGTGGGAGCCTTCATATCGACTAAAGCCTTGATTTTCTCGGGGTTAGCTTCTATACCCCGTTGAGATACCATGAACCCAAGGAACTTTCCAGCAGCTACACCAAATACACACTTGCTAGGGTTGAGCTTCATGTCGTTTGCTCTTAAATTGGCGAACGTTTCCCTTAGGTCGACCACGTGACGTCCAGTCTTTGTTTTGATGACCATATCGTCGACGTAGGCCTCCATGTTTCGGCCAATTTGAGAAGCAAAGACTTTGTTCACCATCCTTTGATAAGTTGCCCCTGCATTCTTCAATCCAAATGGCATCATGTTGTAGCAGTAAATGCCTCCAGCTGCTTGAAATGCCGTCTTGATTATGTCGTCCTCATGCATCTTAATCTGGTGGTAACCTGAGTAAGCGTCGAGGAAGCTAAGAGTTGAGTGACCAGCAATGGAATCGACTATCTTGTCGATTCTAGGAAGGGGATAGCTGTCCTTAGGGCAAGCAAGATTGAGAGTGGTGAAGTCGACACACATCCGCCATTTGCCATTTGATTTCTTCACCATGACCACGTTGGCCAACCACGTTGTATGAGTGGCCTCTTTGATTATCCCTGCATTCAAAAGTTTTTATACCTCAGTTTTTAAGGCCTCTTCCTTGTCGCGAGCAAAGCTTCTCAATTTTTGGGGTCTAGGCTTTATGGTCGGGTTGACTTCCGCCCTGTGAACAGCGACCTCCTCCTTGATTCCCCTCATGTCTTCTACCCTCCATGCGAAGACATCATTACTTTCCTTGAGTAGCTCGATGATTTCTGCTCGCTCCTCAACTGATAGCTGCTTTCCAATCTGAATTTTTTGGTCAGGGTAGGAAAGGTTGGTGATTACCGACTCTAGCTCATCCACAGCCTTCTAGCTCGGTCCATCCCCGAATTGTAGAGTCTCAATGATTATCTCCTTGACCCTTTGTCTCTCCTCGGCCCTCGGGTGTGGAGCTTCTTACGCTATCATATCATCTAACTTGTCTGCAACCTCGTTGGTGGTGGTGGTGGCCCCCGAGTTATTGTCGAGCTGGAGGCATAGGTTGCCTATGATGACTTGGTCGACCATAACTACATCTGAATCGACCTCAGTGGTGTTAGAGTGACGTGTCGACTCACGCATTACCTCGTCATTTGAGCGATAGGTCGACTCTTCCACGTCGGTGATTGTTGACGAGGTAGTTTTGGTGACCGATTGAGACAACTTTAAATAACCGTCTGCAGTCTCGATTTCCAACTCCCTTTTCTTTCTTCTCTGAGAACATGATCAAGGTAGGCTCGAGCTGTGCCTTGTACACACCCTACTCCAGCGGGTGTAGGGAACTTGACTCGCTGATGAGGGATCGATGCCACCATTCCAAGAGCGACCTGACCTGGGATACCAAGTATAGCGGCATAGTCACTATTTACATCAATCACTATAAAATTGTACCTTTGATACGATCCTGAGGGGGTGTTGGCCTAGGTCGACTTCGAGTTCTATCTTGCCTTTTGCATCAACTCGATGATTGGTGAAGCCCTCCAACCTACCATCATATCTATCCAACTACTCATCATTAAGACCCATTTCTTTAAAAGTTTTGTAGAACAAAAATATCCTTGCAGCCCCCGTGTCGACCAAGAGTCTGCTCGTCGTACATCCGTCTATGAGACCTGGGATGACGAGAACTTGCTCCCTAACCGCCATATTAGTTGCCAATTCATGGGGGTAGAAGCTGATCGCCTCATCTCTGACTTCTCTTCTTGGAGGTACATGTGGGGCCTTGTTGAGTTGGAAGATCTTGTGCTTGATGGCCGTGTTGCTTGCTTGCTCTGTAATGACCCCTGTGTTCAATCTAGGTTGCCTAGGTCCCCGCCGTCCGCTTTGTTGCCGCTCGCCTCCACCGGTTTGAGTCCTTTTCACGTAAGCTTCGAGTCTCCCTTGGTCGACCATTCTCTCGGATGATACGCTTCAATCCCAAGCAATCCTCTCGTGAGATGACCGGTGTCCTTATGGTAGTCACAATATTTGCTATTGTCCCTTCTAAATTTGTTGCCTGGGTTCATTGGGACAGGAGGAGCGAGCTCGACAGCGTTCATAATCTCTGTTCGACTCACCGTAAGGGGAGTGAAAGCCTCGGGCACTTTCTCCGTTGCCCTAGTCTGTTCTTTCCATTTTTATTATTTCCTCCATTCTTGTTGGAGTCTTTCTTATCATCGGCGACCTCCACCTTGGGGCTTTTACCATTCTTTTTCTCTTTCCTTTCCTCAAAGAAGAGCAACATTATACACCTTCTCAAACAACTCCCCGTCGAGTTGTTACCGTACGAACCGTGAGTTCATAATCCATGCCGCCGAGGAAATACCATTTCGGAAGCAATTAATGACTTCCCTATCGGTTGAGGTCTTCCTCTATCTTATCAACCATTTCCTTAAACTTGGTGAAGTAGCTCATCGAGCTTTCATTCTTCGCCCGCACCAAGTTATTCAGATCGGTGACAGCTTATCTTCCGAGCTCCCGCAATGAGAAGCGATCCAAGAACTTTGTCTGAAGCATGTCCAAGTAGTGATGCTACCCGCAGCCTGCACCGTTGAACCAAGTTAAGGCCGCCCTGAGTGTGCTTAGGAGGGCTTTGCACATATTGTCGTCCTCATTGGCGACAAAACACATGGTGGCTTCCAGATGTGCTATATGACTCCTTGCATTGGTCGACCCCGAATACTTCTCCGTAAGTGGCAACCCGAAAGTAGGAGGAGGCCGACTATCTCTCGATTTCTTTGGATAAAGGTCGAAGAGCAAAATCAATTCGTTCGACCTTTCCAAAGCATCCTTTTTCTTCTCCTCCTCCCATTGCTCAAACTTCTTTTTCATCAACAACCATTCCCCGGCATCGGGTCTTTCATCTCTTGGAGGGGCGCAAGCATTTGACTTCCGGCCTTCACTTCTGGGAGTCACCGCCTACTCCCGTCTCGTGAGAATGAGCCCTCTACGATCGTATTGGAGATCTATGCCCGTCACTTCCTTGTGGCGACCTGCGCCTATAATCTCCGAATGGCGACCGCGCCTCTCCTCTCTTACGGGCGACTGCGCCCATTCCCGTCTCTCTACGGGACCCCCGACCTTTGCGTCCCCGGGCCGGTGAGGCCTCGTCTGCTCCTATTGGCCGTTAAGCGCGTCCTTAAGTCAGATTGAGCCTCTTGCTCCCTGTTTCTGTTGAGGCTAGCCCTTAGGTCGTTACTGGGCACATGAACGACCGTGGGAGCTCACTGAACTATCCTGTTTTCACCGTTTTGTCCCACACCTTCATTTGGCCTCAAACTCCTGGCCTGTTTCCCATTAGAAACCTGAGTAGGGGCCATTCTCTCAGAGCGTATGTCAGCCTGTTCTGCCTCCTCCATGGCTAACAAGTCGGCCAGAATCTGGGCTCGCTCCAACATCATCTCCTTCTTGCTCATGGGGTTGGTGGAGGGACCTGCCCTGCTTCCAACATTAACCTGAGCAGTGGGACGTTTTGGAGGAGGTGGAACTCCTTGCCCATCCATATGCCTTTTCCCTCTCCTTGTGTCAGGCAATCCTCGGCCATCGACAATACTGGTAGAGCGGGTGGCTCTACCATGAGGACGATTCGGTGGGGGAGGAGGCAAGTTCAAGTTTTCAGCATTTGCGTTTGTATTCGTGTTGTTGTTGTTCGTTTCTTCATGCCCAAGTGAAGCCTCAGATACGTGTCCCTCTGAAGTCACCATTGTTGCCGGTTGATAGAGTTTTCGAGGTCAAGTTTAAAGCACGATTCCCGGCAATGGAACCAAACTGATGCTGCAGGAATTGTGCTTATCAATAATCCTCCACGTGGCAAGATTAGTCACCTGGCTCCTTGACCTGAAATCAGAACCCACGACTAGCCGGATGTGTCTCCGGCGAAGACACTCGGGCGTGAGAGTAAGATAACAGTGTATTATAGCTCAAAATGTATTGAATAATGAACTCAGAATACAAAATGGCAGTTACCTTTGCACCGTTGGTAGTGATGAAGTATTTATAGTTGGTGTAGGTGGTTTAATGACAGGGCTACATAAGCTCCGAAATTATAGCGGCAGTTATGTTCATGGGAACGTGCCTGTAACCGTCCCTGATTTGTAGGGATGCTGTTATGGAAAGATTGACCTACGTGCGTCAACACATGTCAGGTCGACACTTGATGATTAGGTCGAGGTCGCCACTTGTAGAATGGCCGACCTGACTGGCGGGTAGAGCATGGTTCGTACCCGAATTATGATATGGATCATGAGGTCGGACTAAGTTAGGTCGGGACCTGATAGGTCGGACCATGGGCTTAGTCGACTGATACAAGAGATGGGCTTTGGGCCTTGTTCTGATTGAGTCAGCCTCATTGAGAATGTGATGGCCAAGGCTGCTTGTGATTGGGCTTTACTCTTTTGGCCCAACTCGACACTTTTGGTATGTTCAAGTATAATGTTGTTGTCCATGGAAAATAGTAAAGATTAAGAAAGTAACATTTAAATCGAATAAAGAATGTTAAGATGGAATTGTGTTAAGGAAATGTGAGAATTTACTAAGTAAATGAAAATGGGTGGGATAATCTTAGTTGTTTGGGAAAAGGTATGAAAGAATTAGGAGTAAATGGTTATTATTGGTTATGAATTGTTGGTTTAAGTGTTTGGTTCACCTGCATAATAGTGAATTGGAGGCTTGGGCGGTCGCCCATGTGGGTCTGAGCGGCCGCCCATCTGTCCAGCAAGTAGTTCTTTGTTTTTCCACCCATTGGGCGGTCGCCCATCCCTACCTGTGCGGCCGCCCACCTCGGCAGTAACATACACCCTTTTGAAACTCACTTGGGCGGTCGCCCAAGTGGTGTGGGCGGTCGCCCAAGACCCCAGACCTCATTTTAAAGCTGAACCTGAATTAGTTTAGTAAGCTTGGTTTATCACTTATAAATTGTTACTCCCACTTAGTACATTGAGCTTGAACCTTCATAGAGACCTTGTGATATAAAATATTGTCTGGGAAATGATTGATAAGCTTGAATTGTAACTTCACCAAAGTGGTTCAAACTTGGGAAGTAGGACTTGCACTTTTATTAAGATTTCTCGAGGTTGAGTATTGAATTCGTAAGAATGGTTTATGGTTTAGGGTGGCCTTACTTGCTCCCATACCTTAGTAATTAGTTGATCAGTGTAGAGACTATAATCACACTATTATGTTAGTTAGGAATGTATATGTGTTACATCAATATATGGTATCCCAATTGTGGATTATTTGGTATATGGTCGTATTGTATCCCAAGTGTGGATTATTTGGCTTGTTGTTACATTGTATCCCAAGTGTGGATTATTTGACACGTTGTTATGTTATTCCAATGTGTGGATATGCTTGCTATGTAGTTGCATGGTTATCCCATTTGTGGATTTATTTGTTATCATTCATATTTATTGATGATATTATGCATAGTGTATTAAATGATTGTTGCACTATGGTATTGATTAGCATGAGTATACATTACCATGTTGATATATGATTATCCCTTTTTATGGATTTATTTCAAGTATCTATTATGTGCTTGAACGTGTTGATATTCGGGGGTATAATGGAATTCAATCAATTATTGATTTGTTCTATAAGTGATTGAGGGTTCATTATACTCATGACCGTTCCCTACGTGGCCACAGAGTGGGTGTGCTAACGACCGTATTGACCCAAAAAGCTTTACGGCCGTTGCGATTGGTGATTAGGGGAATGCTTCGTATTAAGCCTAAAGCTTTACAAAGAGCGATATTATTGTTGGATACTCTGATATAGGTATCTTTTCTTATATGGATCTCTGGAGTATGAGTCCTATAAGAGGTGAATGTGCTGGAGGCAGTTCACCAAAGAGAGGAGTTTCACTCCCACGTTTTACGACTTATTGTTCAGACGGGAAAGGTAAAATGAGGTAATGTAAGGTGTTTACCGCTTTCATAATGTGTTACGTGATACCATGCTATGTGTTGCATCTTGTTTGGCATCTTGCTGCATTCATAATAGCTTATTGAGATTTATTCTCACCCCTTCCCTTTCTTGCTTTAGATTGTGCTGAGACAGGTGACCTGAACCAGTGAGGCCGGGGAAGAGTTTGGACTCTTGCTTTTGGGACTTGTCCGGATAGGTATATGAGTGGGTTGTCGGAAGTCATATTTAAGTATTACACTTTTATAAGCTGTACGGAAAACTCTTTTGTCAAACAATGTTAATTAGGATTTTCAATGTAATTAATCAAGTACGGTTATTAAAGTATTTGTTTAAATTCCTCCAAGTGGAGATATTATTATTTGATTTTGTTTATGGAAAATTTAGAATTGGTTTTCTTGTAAAGGCAAATAAAAGTTTTAAAAATATAAGATGGGTTTTCTTAGTTTGAGCTCCTCAAGCTCGGGACACGCGTTAGGTCCCGGGTTGGGGTGCTCACAGTTGGTATCAGAGCTTAGTTTAGAGGTCAAGGGTAGATGTCTAAACTAAGGGGAAATGTGTGGAAATTGACGCCGAGTGTTTAATGCAGGAGTTCGTTCTAATGGCCGGGGCAATAAGGATCAGCGAAAGGTTCTAGAAACTGAAGGAGATATGGGTATAGGTGGAATTCAGGATGAAGAGATGATGAAATTATTTAGGATGTTTGTACAGAATATGGAGACTAGAGGATCAGTTCCGAATCAACCTGAGGGATGTCTAAGTGATGGATGGGAAAGGTTTGTGAAGATGAATCCATCGAGTTTTAATGGATATCCGGGTCCGTTAAAGGCAGAAAAATGGTTAGAGAGAATGAACAAAATCTTTGAGGTTATGGAGAGTCGCAACGAAGAGAAAGTTAGGTATGCCATTTTCAAACTTGAAGGTCCAGCTGATCAGTGGTGGCAGAATTTGAAGGGAAGTTGGGAGCGGGATCATACGCCCCAGACTTGGGATAATTTCACTCAACAGTTCGAGGACTATTTCATTTCAATGGTTACAAGGGATAAGAAGGAGATTGAATTATTAGGACTAAAACAAGGGAACATGACGATGGATCAGTATTCAGTCAGGTTTGAGGAATTAGCTAGGTGTTGCCCTCATTTGGTATCGCATGAAGTGAAAAGGGTTCAGAAGTTTGTGACAGGTTTGAGGAGTGAGTTTAGGAAGAAATTATGGATTGATAGTTTCACCGATTATCAGACAGTCATAGATAGAGCATGTAAGGTCGAGAAGGACATTGAGGAAAATAGTGGAAGATCCGGAAGTGGGATTAGAAATAAACCAAAGTATCTAGGACAAGGATCCAAAATCACTAAAGGACAATCAAGGACTTCAACTTCAGGGAGTATGAGAGGAGAACTTGTTGTGACCTCTTCGTCAAGACCAATATCAAAACAGTATGGGATGATTTGTAAATTTTGCAAGAAGATGGGTCATTCTGAAGATAAGTGTTGGAGTAAGCAAGGGAAATGCTTGAAGTGTGGAGAAATGGGGCACTTTAGGAGGAATTGCCCAAGGTTGCAGCAGGGGCGAGCTTCAGGCAGCAATCAGCCGGGTGGACGACAAAGAGGTGGTATCAAAAGAGATAACGAAGGGGAACCGAAAGAGAAGGTCTGTGATCACGTGTATGTTTCGGGTCCAGGAGAGATAGATTCCTCAGGAGTCACTAGAGGTAAATTCCCTGTCTCAGAAGTAGGGGTCATATTTTATAGATCTTGTTTCATATCATTATGTGTGGCATAGCATGTTGCTTCTATGTGGCATACATTACTTGAGAAATTATTTTATTGTTAGAGGATTCTGCTCTTATGAGAGAATACCTCGAATCTCCTTTGGTTTACCACGATGGTGATGTGGTTATGGCTGAGCATGTATTGCCAGTTGATTTGGTATTATTATCAATTTATGATTTTAAATATACTTGATCTGGAGGGTTAAGTAGTTATTGTGCATTGGTAGACTATCATAAGAAGTGAGTCTCCTTTTCTATACCTAAATTACTTATATTGGTTGTTAATATAAATGAACATATATATGGTACTCTTGTTATATAAGCATTAAAGACAGAAAGTTTGGGTTAAAAGTGTGAAGGATATTTGGTATGTGTTAGATTTGCATAAGAAGTCTTTTCAGAAATTTTGCGTGCTAGTTGTGAGTAAATGGTAATTGTGTTTCCATCAAGGTATCTCATGTGTTGATTCTAAGTAGGATAATCAGAATTTTAATCCTTAGTTAATGGCTTTATGGTAAATGTGATTGATGAGCTCCTTGGGTATTTAACGTTAAGAGAGGATCATAAAGATAAATTGTGAGTTGTGTTAATTACCTTTAGTGGAAATTCACCGTTTGAGAAGTTTAGCAAATGTGAGTTGGCTCGCAAGGATTTTATATTTTGGGTTATATAGTCTTGAGTTTAAAGGTTACCATAGATCTTACAAGGATTGAGTCCGTGATCTTTGGGTTGGCAAGTACCATCGAAGAAATTTTAAGGAGTTCTTGAGAATTGAACAATCGTTGCTTTAGTTAACTCTAATGGATGTATAAATGGTGTAGAATGTAATAAAGATAATTCATATTGATAGAGATGGAGAATAGATTGGCTATAGATTTGATCCTCACCTTACCTGATGGATACGAGGACTTTGTGAATTCTAAGTGCGTATTAAAGGAGAATTAGGTTGTGATATTATGAGAATTGGGAAAGTAAGAGCGTATGCTTCGAGGAAGTTGACTTAGATAAAGTGGAATTTTCATACAACCTACCGAGATGTGGTTACAATTGTTCTTCGTAGTTAAGAGGAACCTTATCTTTTGAAACTTCCTTTTGGGATTGTCACAGATACTAAGAGTGGGAAGATTTAGTTGGTCGAAAGGGAGAGATTAGAATACTATTCAGATTCTTGAGAAATAGGTTATGTGTGTGATGGATCTCCTCTCAAACTCGGGAATTTTAATTAACCTTAGCGATTGTGAATAATAGCAATTTTAGTTTAGCATTGGAATGGGTGCTGTACCAAGCTTGATATGGACAAATTTAATGGTATAATCCTTCGTGCGTATGGAGTTCTTCAGTTAAGGATGAGTTGGCGGATTTGACTTAGGTGGGGAAACTATTGAGAGTATTAGAATGATAGTTTAGGGAATTGAAATCCTAGGGTATTCGGGTTGTAAAATTATATCGAAGAATCATGCCATTAAGGAAACCCTTTGGAAGTGTAATTTGAAATGCGTGAGAGGTAACATTTGTTATTGATTCATAAGGTAAGCTAGTTTAAAATTCGGGACGAATTTTCTTTAAGGGGGAGTGAGTGTAACGACCCTAACCCTAGGCACTAATTTAGCATCATATTGTGTGCTTTTAATATCAATGTTAATATTATGTGTTCATTTTTATATACTTGATTCCTTATATTAAGATTAAATGATAGGGAAATAAAATAATGTTCTTGGAAGAAGTATAAAAATAGAAATGGATAAAATAAATAAAAGGTGGGTAGTTAGATTTATTTGTGTAGGGGCTTTGGTGTAGTAGCGAAAAGACTTTTATTAAAAGTGGTATGGGGGGCCATACTCCTTAAATCCCTCCCCTTTTCACCTCCTTCCCTCCTTAGTCAACAAAGGCCATACTTCCTTATCTTTCCCATACTCCTCCTACATCATCCGACCTCCCCCCTCCTCCCTCATCATTCTTCTTACTTCCTTCCTAGAACTCCTCCATGGAAACCTCCCCTCCAACCTATTCCTTCTAAAAATCATATTAAATCCAATCCTTCTCCATTTGATGATCCGGGTGTACTTCCATGTTCGTAGAGGCAAGGGGAATACATCAAGCTAGACAAATCTTGGTTTCATCTCATATTACTAAGTAAGTTATTATGACTTCTTTCTAATAAATGTTCACTTTATGTGTATTAAATCTATTGTTGAAAGAAAATGATTTTGATATTTTAAAAATGATTAATTGAGTTGAAATGGGTTAGTCAAGGTTGAATTGATTTTGGTTGGAATATGGTGGTCTAAGTTGGAAGAAGGAGAGTATAGTGAGTATAAGATGTTCATGATTCTAAAGGAGTTATTGTATGTGATTATATCCATTTTTCTTTGCTTTGGGAGATATTATGAATTTATTTCCTTTGGATAGAAAGAAGTAGAACAAGGATTTAGTATACTTTAAATATTGAGAGTTACTATGATCTTCCCTCCTACTTAATGTTCATGAATGATTTGGTATGGTTATTGTTATTATAATGGTTATTGAATGCTTAGGAAACCTTCTTTGAGTGGATGAATGGGTTAGGGAAATAAGTATAATGTTGTTGTCCATGGAAAATAGTAAAGAGTAAGAAAGTAACATTTAAATCGAATAAAGAATGTTAAGATGGAATTGTGATAAGAAAATGTGAGAATTTACTAAGTAAATGAAAATGGGTGGGATAATCTTAGTTGTTTGGGAAAAGGTATGAAAGAATTAGGAGTAAATGGTTATTATTGGTTATGAATTGTTGGTTTAAGTGTTTGGTTCACCTGCAGAATAGTGAATTGGAGGCTTGGGCGGTCGCCCATGTGGGGCTGAGCGGCCGCCCATCTGTCCAGCAAGTAGTTCTTTGTTTTTCCACCCTTTGGGCGGTCGCCCATCCCTACCTGTGCGGCCGCCCACCTCGGCAGTAACATACACCCTTTTGAAACTCACTTGGGCGGTCGCCCAAGTGGTGTGGGCGGTCGCCCAAGACCCCAGACCTCATTTTAAAGCTGAACCTGAATTAGTTTAGTAAGCTTGGTTTATCACTTATAAATTGTTACTCCCACTTAGTACATTGAGCTTGAACCTTCATAGAGACCTTGTGATATAGAATATTGTCCGGAAAATGATTGATAAGCTTGAATTGTAACTTCACCAAAGTGGTTCAAACTTGGGAAGTAGGACTTGCACTTTTATTAAGATTTCTCGAGGTTGAGTATTGAATTCATAAGAATGGTTTATGGTTTAGGGTGGCCTTACTTGCTCCCATACCTTGGTAATTAGTTGATCAGTGTAGAGACTATAATCACACCATTATGTTAGTTAGGAATGTATATGTGTTACATCAATATATGGTATCCCAATTGTGGATTATTTGGTATATGGTCGTATTGTATCCCAAGTGTGGATTATTTGGCTTGTTGTTACATTGTATCCCAAGTGTGGATTATTTGACACGTTGTTATGTTATTCCAATGTGTGGATATGCTTGCTATGTAGTTGCATGGTTATCCCATTTGTGGATTTATTTGTTATCATTCATATTTATTGATGATATTATGCATAGTGTATTAAATGATTGTTGCACTATGGTATTGATTAGCATGAGTATACATTACCATGTTGATATATGATTATCCCTTTTTGTGGATTTATTTCAAGTATCTATTATGTGCTTGAACGTGTTGATATTCGGGGGTATAATGGAATTCAATCAATTATTGATTTGTTCTATAAGTGATTGAGGGTTCATTATACCTGTGACCGTTCCCCTCTGTGGCCACAGAGTGTGTGTGCTAACAACTGTATTGACCCAAAAAGCTTTACAGACCGTTGCGATTGGTGATTAGGGGGAATGCTTCTGTATTAAGCCTAAAGCTTTACAGTAGCGATATTATTGTTGGATACTCTGATATAGGTATCTTTTCTTATATGGATCTCTGGAGTATGAGTCCTATAAGAGGTGAATGTGCTGGAGGCAGTTCACCAAAGAGAGGAGTTTCACTCTCACGTTGTACGACTTATTGTTCAGACGGGAAAGGTAAAATGAGGTAACGTAAGGTGTTTACCGCTTTCATAATGTGTTACGTGATACCATGCTATGTGTTGCATCTTGTTTGGCATCTTGCTGCATTCATAATAGCTTATTGAGATTTATTCTCACCCCTTCCCTTTCTTGCTTTAGATTGTCTTTGAGACAGTGACTGAACCGGTGAGGGGGAAGAGTTTGGACTCTTGCTTTTGGGACTTGTCCGGATAGGTATATGAGTGGGTTGTCGGAAGTCATATTTAAGTATTACACTTTTATAAGTTGTACGGAAAACTCTTTTGTCAAACAATGTTAATTAGGATTTTCAATGTAATTAATCAAGTACGGTTATTAAAGTATTTGTTTAAATTCCTCCAAGTGGAGATATTATTATTTGATTTTGTTTATGAAAAATTTAGAATTGGTTTTCTTGTAAAGGCAAATAAAAGTTTTAAAAATATAAGATGGGTTTTCTTAGTTTGAGCTCCTCAAGCTCGGGACACGCGTTAGGTCCCGGGTTGGGGTGCTCACAGTATCCGTTTCCATCAAAACTCAATCCTCGTATACTTTTCCTCACCTTGAGTCATGGCAATGTCAGGCCTCCTTACTACTTTCCAAGCCCATTTGAAGCCAAGCACAGCTTCAACTTCTCAAGAGTCACAACCTTAGTGAACATGTGAGTTGGGTTCTCACTCCTTTGAATTTTCTCAAGTTATAAGATCTTCTTCTACAAGAGATACTTGACATAGTGAAACCTAAGCTCAATGTGCTTCGCTCTATAATGAAATGTCGGGTTCTTTGTTAGATTAATTGCATTATGGCTGTCGATATAGAGCACACTATCACTTCGTCTTTTCTCAAGTTCACTAAAAAAAGTTCTAAAACCATACCATATATTTGCTTGCCTCAGTTATTGCAGCATATTCTACCTTTCCAGTTGACTGCGTCTTGATTTTTTGCAACTTAGAAGCTACCACCCAATGTAAATACATAACCCGTAATACTTCTCCTTATCAAGATCACTTGAGGATATATGACTATATGGTTAAATTGATAAATCTGGGTCCTAGATGGTTATTTTGAATAGGGTAGTGAACTATGTGATCATTATTTTCAATCAAAAATGATAAATAAGAACAAAATTTTGAGATTTTTATTTTACAAATTTATTAGGAGAATTGCTATTCATCTCCGCAACATTACTAAATACCCCCCACTATTAAGTTTACCCAAAAAAATAAACATTCAACACTATATAAACCACCATTTTTTTTTTTTTTTTACCCTTTAAAATACCTAAATAATCACCCGCCTAAATTAACAAAACACACCCTCATACCCAATCTTCATCTTCTCCGGCTAATATTCATCTTCTCTAATCAACTCTTCATCATCTTCGGCCAATTTTCATCTTCTCCGATCAAATTTTCATATTCTCCGGTCAACCCTTCATTCATCCTTCCAAATCTATAAAATAAATACCCTCTCCAAATCACGGTCATATTCCCTCGCCATATCCTATCTTCCCTTTCCTCATTTTTTATCATACACGCAGTCGTGGACGAAATAACTATAATGAAAATCTAGAGTTTTTTGTTTGTTCTGTTAAAGCCGACCAAACAATATTATCTTGTTCGATCATCAGTGGCCGAAACATTACTACTTGTTCGACCGCTTTTGATCGAACGTTGTAATTTTGTTTGATTGACAATTAACAAATAAGGTGACATTGCTTGATCAATAACAATCGAACGCCCAAAAGCTTCACTTATTGTTGTCAATCTCTAACTACCCTAAGAGCAGTAAAGATAAAGAAACTTAAAGCTCCAATAGTGCATCATCTAAGAAAAAGCTTAAAGCATCATAAGCATCCCTCTTTCGATCAAGTGTAATAAGGAAACTAATAATCTTGTAAGCCGAAAGAAAATAATGAAAACCGTACCTAATGGGCCTTGGCCTTGTGGTGTCTTAGCGGCTTTCCTTCGGGGAGGTCGCGTGTTCGATTCCCCTTGGGGGAATCCTTGTGGTTTAATTTGTACAATGGGTTTCAGGGTCTTTAGGGGCCCCCCGGGGCACATTCGTGCAGTTAAGGAAGCAGCACTGCTGGGCTTGCAACCTCAGCGTGGGGAGTTCGAATCTTGGCAGGAGCAGCTGGAGCAGCCAATTGGTGTTGTAAGAGTGATGTAAATGCCTCGTTGGCGAGAATGAGCAGCCCAATTGGTGATGTAAGAGTGTAAATGTCTTGTAGGAGGCTCCCTGAGCGCCAGGGAGTATAAGGGGTGCCGCCACCCCGCATGCATATCCCGCGATTTACCTCCGCCAAAGATACCGATGGATCGATACAGTGGTTCAAGAGTCCCCGTTCTTAACCCTGTTAACAAAAAATAATAATAATAATAATGAAAACCGTTATTTAGGCCTAATAATGCCAAGGATTAAGGGTTGATATGGTCATTTCAATTAATGATATTCTTGATATGAAAACCCTTAATTCATTCCCACCGGCCACCAGAATCCTCCGTATAGTGAGAGAAACACCAACCTCATACCAGGTTTTCAATTCATTTCATGGCTGAAAAAGACGGTAATGCGGGACCACAGGATATCGAAGATGGAGAAGATGATGCCGAACCCGTCGAAAAGACCCGAATCGTCCTACCCGGTCCACATGCCAACGAATCCTCTTCCGACGACGAAGATGGCCGGAGACCGACAAAGTCATTGTCACTCAAGCGACCGAGAGATGTTCATGAGATGTTACTTAACAATAACAATGGAGACGAAAGTTCCAGGAAGGAAGAGGCGAATCAGACCCGGACAGGTCGGAGTAAGTTCCCGGGAGCTCACCGGCGTAAGTCGGGAAGGTGGTCGGCGGAGATTAAAGATCCGTTTATTAAACGTCGTATTTGGTTGGGTACATTTGATAAGCCCGAAGAGGCTTCAAATGCTTATGCTGCTAAGAGGCTCGAATTTCGTGAACGGAAAGAGTCTCAATCTTTCATGGACCGTACTCTACCCGAATATGAATCCGGAAGAAATGGGAAACAAATTGATGCCGGGATGAATTGGGAACCGGTTCTGACAGATAACAACGGGTTTTTATTGGGTGAATTCAGCAACCTGGATGATGACCTAACTGAATTGAATAAGTTTCCCAAGTTTCCCGGAGTCTACCGGCGAAAGTCGGGCAGGTGGTCGGCGGAGATCAGAGATCCGTTTATCAAGCGTCAGATTCGGCTAGGTACATTTGATACGCCCGAAGAGGCTTCAAATGCTTATACTGCTAAGAAGCTGGACTTTCAAGAACGGAAAGGGGCCAAATCTTACATGGACGGTACTCGACCCGAATGTGATTCTGGAAGGAATGGGGAGCAAATTGATGCCGGGCGGAATTGGAGTGGGGAACAAAATGATGCCAGGCGGAATTGGGAACCAATTACGATAGATAGCAATCTGGATGATGACCTAACTAAATTGAATAAGTTTCCCGGAGCCTACCAGCGAAAGTCGGGCAGGTGGTGGGCGGAGATCAGAGATCCGTTTATCAAGCGTCAGATTCGGCTAGGTACATTTGATACACCCGAAGAGGCTTCAAATGCTTATACTGCTAAGAAGCTGGAATTTCGTGAACGGAAAGAGGCCAAATCTTACATGGACGGTACTCGACCCCAATTTGATTCTGGAAGGAATGGGGAGCAAATTGATGCCGGGCGGAATTGGAGTGGGGAACAAACTGATGCCGGGCGGAACTGGGAACCAATTCTGATAGATAACAATGGGTTTTTGTTGGGTGATTTCTGCAACCTGGATGATGATCTGAGAATTTCATAAGGGTAATCCATTGTATAGTTCTTTTCAAAAAAAAAAAAAAAATCTTTTATCAAATTAGGGTTTAGCTATTTCTGTTTCTTGATTAACTGATGTAGACTACTTTTGTGTATATATATATGTCAATGAACTTGTTATCTTTCCTTGTATTAAATGGTTTGCTGCAGATTGCTGATTATTACATGGAATGAGAGTAATGAAGCTTGGAAGGCTTCAGTAATATTGTTAGCAAAAGTAGTGATTCAAATATAATACGTTAATTTGTATAAAGTTCAAGCCCTGAATTGTTTTACGTGCTTGAATGCCCAACTCTGTTTCCGAATGCACATGATCTCCTTGTTTCCCCTTGCAGTGTGCTGATTGCTGAATGTTTTCGTGCTCCTTGCTTTATGGTACTCTGTTCACTGACACAGGGGAAAATGAGATTCTTCAGGTACCAGTTTTACCTGCCTTCGGATTTTCTTTAACTATTTGAATCTTACTAAATCACCTGTGTTACAACTACGGCAGTTTTTGCCTAAGAACAAAGTTTACTTGCTATCTACAATACGACAAGCTTCAGATCTGGCCTTTTTAAACTACGAAGTTCTGTTGAACTATCACTTCTAAAGTTTAATATAACTGTTCTTCACCAGAAAACAGATTCTGAGAAAAATTGTGCACGTTTCTTATTGCGTGCCTGAACTGTAATACATAATTTTCCGGTCTTTCTAGTATAGGTAGAAAATTTTCTTGATATATCTATATTACAATAGGAAAGGGTCCTAACCGCCTAGACAAAGAAAGGCTAGGATTGCTTCTCAGAAAATAGATCGAACGGCCTAAAATTAACCTACTTAACCCACCACTGATACCTTCTCTACGGTTTCTTAACTTCTAGCTACCGTTTTTTCACACAGCTTCTTCTTTCCCCTCTCTCTCTCTATCTAGATAAGCAAAGACCCATTTCTTCTCCCTCCCTCCCTCAACCGTGTAACCTCCCATAACTGCCCACCTTCCCATTATTTAAACATTGTCCACCTTCCCATTATTTAAACAGATCTGGCGAAAGATAGAGAGAGAGTCGGAGGTAGAGATGGAAGCCGGAACAGAGATAAGGAAAATTGGCACAACAAGTGAAGCGAAATGAAAGAAGAAAGTGAGTGTTGGTTGGGGTAACCCGATTAAGAAACTTTGAATTGTTGGATGTTCTTTCCTCTTTCATACTGTTACCGTGCCATTGGCACGGGTAGGAAGTACTAGTTTATACTATGAGATCTTGATTTACATGCAATATGGCTTGTATCGCTGGCGGATCTAACCCAAGCCAAAGGAGGGGAATTGTCCCCCTTTGATTTTAAAATTTTCCTTTTTACTAGTGTAAATATTTTAATAATTTAGGGGACTTGGTGCAATTTATTAAAACTCCCCCTGCCCTTGTGTGAAGAAAAAAATGCACTATATTATTTTTTCCCCATTTTACTTTCAATGAAAATATATTTTCCACCCATTAAATAATTTTTTGGCTCCGCCACTTGTATGACAGGTTTTATGTTATGTATGTACTCTTTCGAATGCTCTTCATCATTGCATGAACCAAACATGGGCTTCTATATATGTATACGAATATGCTTGTGATTGAACCAGTCATATCAAAAACCTTCCAACTTTATTTATGTAGTTTGCCGGTGTTTTGCATTTTCTTTGTATTGGTGTACAAAGGAATTTGAAGTGTTACTTTTGTAATAGATTAAGTCATATTAATCAATAAAAAAAAAGCTTTTCCTTTCTATTGTTACTATCAACTTTATGATGATATAGGGTGTGTTTTGTAGCATTAAGCACTTAATGCTTGTCAACTATACGAAGATATAGGGTGTGTTTGGTAGCATCAAACACTTAATGCTTGTTACTGAATGACAGTCTTAGAAAACTCGAGTCTTTGTAAATAACCCATTGTCAATCTTCATGCTCAGCAGCTCTTACTCGTTAAGTGAGAATATTGATGCTTGTTCGATCAGAGGAATATGGGATGGTTGTTACAATTCAAGTCAAGGGTTCACCCTTAGTTTGAATTATTTGCACAAAAAGAAACCATTAATCAACAAGCATTATAGTAGTGCTTGATGCTACCAAGTACAGCCATAGTCTAGATTCTAAGTCATGATTTGTAGTTTGTCTTCGCCATATCATTGTGTAACCTAATAGCATTTCATGGAAGTTCTTACTGATAAATATTTTTGCTTCAATGCATGCACTTGAGACATTATTGCATGATAGCCACCGTTAGTATATGGTTATTACTGACATGTAAAAAAAGAACACGGTTATTACTATAATTCTTGACTCTTCTGCTTTACATTTTCCTAACGAGTCTAAAGACTTAGTAATCCCTCTGTCTCATTATAAATGTCACATTTTTCTTTTTGGTCTGTCCCAAAATAAATGACATTTCTAAATTAGGAAATAGATTTAGTGCAATTCTATCATTGTACATATTATGTACAAACAAATAAAGCACATTTGTTAAAACTGTTAGACTAGTCAAATGCGACATTTATTATGGGACGGAGGGAGTATATTTTTCTTCGAAATCTCTACATCCTCCCTCTTACAATAGAGATAATATCTAGCCTTTATCGTGGTGGCATACATTTAATGTTTACAAATCCCCGAATCAGGTACCACTAGGATGGAATCTGATCTTGAATTAGTGCATCTGGTAATTGTAAATGTTTATCGATCTTTCTTATTAGATTTGGTTTATCATTACATGTGTGTTGGCTTGTGAATGCTGTGAAGGGTGTGTATGACTTATGATTGTGTATATTATGAACGAAAAAAAGTTTCTGAATTATGATGGCTTAGTCATAACAGTGAGACGTTAAAAAGGGCAAGTCTTAATTGAACGTGAAAGAGAAAATGTATGCTCCTGTAGAAAAGGTAACAATCCATTACAAGATTGTTGGTTGAATAGGAATGAGCTGCTTCATAACAATTTAAGAGTTTGTAACATGACCTAAAATTTAACATATCACCTATACAAAAGCCCAATCCAAACATATCACCTATACAAAGCTGCTTCATAACAATTTAAGAGTCTTAATTGAACGTGAAAGAGAAAATGTATGCTCCTGTAGAAAAGGTAACAATCCATTACAAGATTGTTGGTTGAATAGGAATGAGCTACAAGATAATTGAAGCTTTGGATTGGGCTTTTGTATAGGTGATATGTTAAATTTTAGGTCATGTTACAAACTCTTAAATTGTTATGAAGCAGCATCCAGTCCATGCAATTTTGACGCAATTTTCATCCTGGGTCCTCCGGAAACAACCTCTTTGTTTGTGCTTTAACACAGAGGCAAGGCTGCGTACGTCCGACCCTCCTTACCCCACCGTAGGTGGGAGCCTTTGCAGCAATGGGGTAAGGTTGTTGTTGTTGTTTGTTACAAACTCTTAAATTGATTAACCTTATAGGGGGAGAGAAACCAACCTTTAATATGATTAACCAACCATACCAATAGTATAGTTTGGATTTGCACTAAACTAACTGCAATGCGAATTATGCGATCCATTGTTAAGTCTACTGTAATCCTCTCTATGTTCCTGGAAAAGACTATGTGCTTCTATATTCAAGCAAATGTGCCTTAATTTAGAACTGGGGTCCACATATTTGTGTTTTTCCTTTTGTGCTTGAATTTTCATTGATACAGAATGAAGACTAGCTTATAGTCGAAATAATCTAAGTTTTGGTTGCTAAAAATAGAATATTTTTGAAAAAAAAATACTTGTATTTATGGTTGCATAACATTAATATACTCACTGAGAGTAATACTGTGTGCACTTGCGTGCCCATTTATTCTTTTTGGCTGCTAAAAAGAGATGCCTTCTGATCTACACATGTTTATTCTAATGCATGTATGCACATTTATTCTTTCTGCTATATTATCAGTTCACAGTCCTGGAATGTTGTTTTAATTGCCTAGGCATTGGCTTACCCCTTTCATGAAAGATCGATTCTCAAGTTTAGGCAGATTTTTTTTTTTTTTTTGAGTTTTTTGTTATTAATACAGTCCAGGAAATATTTAGTCTTGGGATATCAAACATGAATGTTCTGTGCCCAAAGTAACTAATGTTGACGTATTTTTGGGTTTGATAAGAAATGCTTACTCCCTCCGTCCCGCTAGTAACCGCACTGTTACTGTTTGCGCGGGAATTAAGGAAAAAAATAATGATATAAATGTTGTGAGTGTAAAAGTAAAATAGGAGAGAGAATGAGTGGAGGGAATAGTAAATTATAATGGTGTTGTGAGTATTAAAATAATGTAGGAGAGAGAATGAGTGGAGGGAATAGTAAAGATTCTTTGCCATTTTAGGAAGTGTGCGGTTTGTAATGGGACGCCCAAAATAGAAAGTGTGCGGTTTGTAGCGGGACAGAGGGAGTATTTGTTTAGTTACATCAATGTTTACCGGTCGTTTTCTTAATATATTTTCAATGAATGGATCTGAAGATTCTTTTCAACAAATCGTCTCTAAGATATCTTGTTCAAAAGAATTAACTTCCCTTTCCCAATCTGTCCTCAGGAGCAACATACCTTGTAACTAAAAGTTTTAGCTTAAAGTTTCATCTGATCCAAAACGGTATTTCTCCTTTCGTTTTATAAATCTTTACTTGGGTTTGTACGTGCATCTAGGAAAGAAGTTAGTTTGCCTAGTTGTGTTAGTTTCACATCTAACAAATATAATAAAATGTGGTTATTACGTGATGATATTACTTAGTTATGTCCACAGTAAAAGATTTGTAGTTTATAGTTTAAGAAACATAAATTCTCAACGATCTTTAGTAATTTCAGAAATGCGCTTGAACTTTGTCAGTTGTCGCTCAAAATAATAATAAAATGTTGATGTGTGGAACTTCCTGTTGGATATGGTCTATTGAGCTCAGGGACAAGGAATGTGAAAGCATTTTTTCAAGTCAGTATTTGAAGACATTCAAGAGCATCAAGATCAAAAATGACCCCTGAAAAGATAAGTACTTCACACCTCTTTTTTCTTTGGTATTGGTGTTTTGTCCCAAAATGAATGACCATTTTGATATTAAGGGTCATTTTGAAAAGGTTGATTTTTAATAAAAAAACAAAAAAAAATCATAAATATTCTTGTTTTTCACTTTCAAACTTTAGTTTTGTAAAAATATAATGAACTATGAAAAAAAAAAAACATTTAGGGACAGTTTTTTGAAGGAAAAGTTTCAAATGGTCATTCAATTTGGGACGGATGGAGTGTGTAGTAAGTGATTTGCTCTACAAATGCCTGTTTGTTTCTTTGGGTAATATTCAGTATTCAAAACTTTGTCAGCAGCAAATGATGTTTTGATGAGAGATTAGTGATTATTTTCAAAAAAATAAGTGCCATTTTCGAAAAGAATTTGTCCCAAAATGAGCATTATTTTCCTTGTCAAGTTACATAATGCACCCCAAACACTGTGCCCGTAAGCTCATTGCTTAACTGTTAGATGCAGCTTGATGTAGTAGTGAATGTTTAAAGTACATGGAAGTGATAATAATATATTGCATTTTGCATGCAACTGAATTTTTAAATGTTGAAAATGGAATGAAAGTAATGTTTACTATGGGGATTAGTTACTTCTGACTTACAAATATATAGTAACTGAGATGATCTTTTTTTCTTTCATATTTCTGGCTTCGTGGTTAAGAAGTATGGAGTAGACAAAGTTTATACAAAGCCCTAGCAGAATAAGTTATCCCGACAAATTCTCTGTATATGTTGCAATGTCATCAGATATCGGAATACTGCATTTGTAAAAGGATCTGTTTGCTCAAAGCATTAAAGGGAGACACAGGAGATGAAGAAAGCCAAGAGGCCCGAGTAGTCTTTTTTATTGATTTAACAGGTTGACAATGCTTGTTATTTTTTATTTAATGATGAAGTTTATATACTTGTTCAATAAGGTAATTAAATTTTGAATACTCTTTGGTAATTAAATGAGTTTTATCCTCGAAGCTCTTCAAAACAGAGATCCTAATATCACGAATTTCATTCTAATTGATTTAATGTTAAAGTTCGTATTCTTCTTGTCAGGGCCGGCCCTTTAGTTAAGTTGACTAAGGTACGCCCTCGATAGTTTACTTGAACTACCAGGTTCGAACCTTACTATTTTTAGATCTTTTATTCTCCAAGTTTGGCTTCCTTGCCCATACTCCCCCAGGCAAGTTTGGACATTCTTTTTACAATATATATATCTTTTAATTATTTGCTAATATTACTACAATATATTTTAATATTTTTTTGAATTATTTACAATTATCACTAAAAAACTATTGTTGTATATCATTGAATTATATGCAACATGATCTCAACCCATCTAATAACGAAGTCGTTCAAGTGCAAGTGCAAATCTCATTTTAATAAAAAAAAAAGACGAAAATAGATATCTTCGATAAAACAATTTTAAATGTCCTGCGCGTAAGATATCAAAGGTCCCGATCAAATAGTTGGCTTTAGCCCCCAAATTGTATAGGGTCGGACCCTGATTCTTGAAAATAACTATTCAATCGATCGGCCCTAATTTTTTTGGGGGAGTAATTATTGCTTTGTTGGTGTTGTATTTTCAAACAAAATAATTAACATGATGTCAGTTCCCAAAGAAAGTGCAGAAAAGGAGAAAGATATTTAAAAGTTAAATAAAGCATGTAGGATCCATGGATAACAAGATGTCGTTGTAGTATAGTGGTAAGTATTCCCGCCTGTCACCCGGGTGACCCGGGTTCGATCCCCGGCAACGGCGATAGTTTTTTGTAATTTTAATTCCATCCCTTTCCTTGTAAATAGGAACAATATGCTGTTTCTAAAACACTTGTTTTTTGTTTTTTTGAGAAAGAGATTTTCTGGTGAGTAAAAACTAATCTGTACGTCTCACATATATTGGGTCACAAATTCAAGAACAAATAAGATTATATGGATGGTGGAGAAAACACAAGGCTTTAGTAACTGTGAACTCCACAGATGAAGCATACATCACCCTTAGGTATCAGCTACGAGAAAAGAAAAAATCTCACTTAACTGGAAAAAAACGAAAATGAAAACTGCAATACAATCCAATCAAGAAAGACGATTACAATGGCCAAATGCCCCACCGGAGAATGTCCAAGAAAGATCAGCGACGTGGTGGGCCACGGTGGTCATAGGGTGCCCAGGCACTAGGCCCATAAACATCACTGTATGCACTACCACCACCATACCTCATTTCAGGGCTTCCGCTTAACATTCCATATCCCCCAGCACCTACAATATATGAGTCAAATACTAAGTCTACGTGTTAATATTCCTTTCTGGACATTAGCTAAGAGAGGAGGAGAAAGATGACTTACCTAGTCCTCCCCTTGGTCTCCTCTCTGCACTAAGTTGCTCTGTTCGTAGCTTCTCTATTTCCCTGGCCATGGAAATAAGGTTCTTCTCCATTGCTTCCTTCTGTACCAGCTGCTCCTCATTTGCTTTCTTTTTCATTTCAAAATCTCTCCTGAGAAAAAAAATCAAATTTTATTAGTGCAACCAGTGGCGAAATCAGGAATTTATTGGAAGGGGGTCAAAATTATGATATAGTGGTATTTTATCCTAAACTTAAGGGGGTCAAAAGTGCAAAAATTACTGTTTTTAGAGGTGAAAATGTTCTTTTCATACAAAAGGTAGTAAAAATGAGGCCAAAATGCACTTTGGTGCCCAAAATTTCATTATAATCCCACATAGGGCCCTAAATATTAATGTGTCCCATATAAGTCCACTAGAATAAGCCCGTGTACGAGGACACGTTTTTTTTTTTTTCATTAAGCCCGTGTCCAAGGACACGTTTTTTTTTTTTTAATTAAAAAAAAAAAATTTTTTAAGGACAAACTGGGAAAGGGACAAAATAGTGAGAGCAAAATGGGAAATTTGGCACTTGGCACTATTCATTCAACTGTTCACACACCACTACCATTTATACTGTAGATAACTACCTATTGGCCCAACAAAGACCTAGACTAACTGGAAGTTTGAAATCTAACGGAAGTTCACATGTGCCCATCACATGGCCGAAATTGAGGGGCACGAGTGTCCTTTTAACCACTCCTAAAACCTGGTTTCATATATCAGGTTCTCTACCCCACCCACATATAAACTTCAAAACCTTTGGCTCTTTACTGTATCTTTTATCTTGTTTATATTTATAGCACCAGAAGCTGCCTCACTTTCTCCACCTCTCGCTTCATACCAAAGTACACCAATGAACTATCCGGCATATGAAAGATATGGTAATGGCATGTATCAGCAAGCTTACTATCGATAGACAGAGACATGAAAGACACAACTGGTCATAGGAAATGATGACATTGACATGATGACCCCTCTTCTAATCTTTAAGAAAAAAAATGCTACTCCCTCCGCCACGGAAGGTTTGTCTCACTTTGACTTTCATGGTCAGCTCAATCGAACTTTGACCATAATCTTATGAAAACCTAATTATCCCTATGCATTCCTAAAAATTGTTATAGATATTACTCATAATACGATGAATCAATAACAATTTTTAGAGTTGCATAGAGATAGCTAGATTTTCATAAAGTTGTGGTCAAAGTTTTATTGAGTTGACCATGAAAATCAAACTGGGACAAACTTTCGGAGACGGAGAGAGTATTTCTTAAAATAAAAAAATAAAAAAAAGTGGTTTGTAATCACTAGCTTGATAATGATAGCTGATATTTGGTAGATTAGAATTGAATTACACGCTTATTTGTTGAGTGAAGGTGAAGTGGTGTATTGCCTTTTCGTTCTCGAATTTGGGTTAGCCATATGATTCATGATTTGTTCTACAAGCCATGTTAAGTTAGAACAGGAGCTAATTTGCTGACTGAGAGTCCTACAGATCAAAATAGAAGAATCCCGAAAAGGTAATGGGGATGGTTAGAAGACACTTGTACCCCTCAGTTTTACATGTCAATTTTGGTTAGATTTTTAATGGCCAATTAAGGCTAGGACTTGGTATGGGCCGTAATGTTAGTTTTTAGACTCTGGGGGACACGTTAAAGTTTAGGACCAGGTGAAACTTTTGTCACATCAATGCGTTTTGGCCAAATGACATAATTCCAAAATCAAGGGGATAGAATGACCCCTATATAATTGCAGCTTAATAATCATGAGAACCTCGGATTTGGAAGTGGCAGGGAATAAAAGAAAGCTACTCCCTCTGTCCCAAAATGAATGTCCAAATTCAAGAACTTTTTGTCCCCAAAAAAAAAAAAAAAAAAACTTTATCCCTAAACGTGTTTTTACCAAAAAAAAATCGCTATTCATTTTATTATCGTAAAACGAAATGTTTAGAAAGTGGATAACAAGAATATTTATAGATCTTTGCCATTAATATATAAAAAAAAACTAAAAAAACAAATTTTCAGAGTGTCCCTTAAAATGAAATTTGGGCATACAATTAGGGACGGAGGGAGTAAAAAATTTAAATTTATACTAACCTCATCTCCATGAGATCTTTACGCATGCCATCAATATCAGTCGTCAACGCAACCATTTGCTCATTCTCACCTTTAGCACGGCTAATATCCTTGGTAAGCGTCTGAACTTGGGCAGACAATTCCTGACGCAAAGAATTCAGTTTCTGAGCTTCGGATCTTAACTGCACAACCTCCGCTTTCAATGGCTCAACATCTCTAAGTTCGCCCTCTAACTTCAATCCTCGGTCAATCAATTCCCTAGCCCTTGCATCTTTCTCAGCATGCAGATTGGGAATGATTTGACCCAATCTGTGGATTTCTTCTTTTACTGCAGTCAATTCCCTTTGAAGACTCACATTCTCATCAACCACGTGACTGTTCTCAGCAAGGATCCTTTGGATATCTTTGTGCTGGAGTTCGAGTTCCTCTTCAAGAGCAGCAGGGTGAGGGGGAAGGGGGACAGGTACTCGGTGTATAATTGGATAAGGGGCGTCACGGGAACTTCGGAAATTATCAGGCTGGCGATGTATACGATGTCTCCCTGACATACTGAAGATCCTGCAGTCATTATATCACAATCACCTAGAGCTTAACCATAACATTTCAAGTAGCAGGATACATGTGCATCGCACATTTCCCTAACTAGTGTCTGTTTGTGTGTGTGTGTGTGTGTATACATATACATATACATATACATACACACACTAGTTAGGGAAATGTGTGATGCACATGTTGATCAACACATCTTTGATAAATATCTGGATTCACTAAAGGAGAAAAAACTACAAAATCACGTCATACACTCCAATTACAGGGAGGGGGGGGGGGGACTACTCCCTCCATCCCAAAATGAATGTCCATTTGGGATTTAAGGCTCATTTTGAAAATGTTGATTTTTAATAAGAAAAAATCATAAACATTCTTGCTATTCACTTTCAAAATTTTAGTTTTGCAAAAATATAATGAACTATGAAAAAAATGATTTAGGGATAAAGTTATTTGAAGGTAAAGTTTCAAAAGGTCGATTATTTTGGGACAAAAAGGACATTCAATTTGGGACAGAGGGAGTACAATTCAAGACTCATTCCAAATTATTAATTTCAATTTCAAATAGGGCTGATTTCTCGAGTCTCTAATGTACATTTCCAACTCTGCTATCATAACTAAGGTCTTGATTTCCAGTTACATCAAAGATGTGTTGATCAACATGTGCATCGCACATTTCCCTAACTAGTGTGTGTATGTAAATAGATGTAGAAAGCAGTAATAATATATTACTCCCAATTTGCTTTAACTTATGCAGAGAAACTGCCAACAATGTGTGATGTTAGAAATGCCAAATTGCCAAGAAAACATGGAAAAGGGTGATTGAAAGTGATATGAGTTTATTTGGATCGAATGAAAATACAGAGTTGAAGAGAGCGGAGTAGAGGACAAAGATTCATGTCAATGATGAGGTTTATTTTCCTTTTTCCCAAATAAAAATCCCACTTATTTCTTTCTTTTTCTTTAATTATTTATTTTACATTTTTAATTGTTCTTTTTTTCATCATCTCATATTTTTTCCTTTTTAAAAATTCTTTTTTTTTTTCAAAATTATCTTCCCACCTTTTTTTCTTTCAAATTACTACTTAAAACTTTTTTCCCCCCACATCTTTTCTTTGACAATTACATATGACGATTTATGTTAGCCAACCCCAATTCATTTATAAATAAGGCTTTGTTATTGTTTTTGTAAACATTCAAATACAGAACATCTATGTCATCCCGACATGCCCCATATATTAAAGGAAAAATTCTACCGCACGCCTGCACTGTTATATGGTAATGAGTGTTGGGCCGTGAAACAAAGTCACATTCATAAGATAAATGTAGCGGAGATGCGTATAATACGATGAATGTGTGGTTACAGAAGAAGGAAGAATAGGTTTAGTAATGAGGTGATTAGGGGAAAAGTGGGAGTTACACCAATTGAAGATACAATGAGGGATAATCGCCTAAGGTGGTTTGCTCATATGAGACAAATACCGAGTGATACAACGGTTAGAAGGCCTGAAAAGTGGAGAAGTAATAAAATGGTGAGTGATAGGGGAACGCCTAAGAAAACTTGGATAAGGGTGATTGAGAACGACATGAGTTTATTGGGATTAGATAAAAATATGGCGTTGAAAAGACTAGAGTGGTGGGAAAAATTAATGTGGGTGAGGGAGGTTGACTTTTCTCCCTTTTTTATTTTCTATATTATATTATATATTATTTTTTCTTCTTTACTTTTTCCAAATTGTATTCCCATCTAGTTTTATTATTATTATTATATTATTATTTTTCTCTCCCTCTCTCTCCCTTTTCTTCCTCACATTTTTTATTTCACGATGTTATATGAGGATTTATGTTAACCAAACCCAAACTATTTTGGAACTAAGTCTGTTGCTGTTGTTGTTGTTGTTGTATACAAAACATCTCATCTAGTATAACATATGTGTGAATACCAATGTTTCCCAGCATACACTAGGCCTATTGCATCATCAAGACCACAACCATATTTCTTTTCTTTGAAATTAGAAGGAAATCAACTCATTCCCCTTCGTTGTCATCGGACCTCCAGCAACCATGGTGTATCTCATCATCACAAGCTCGTCTCTTCCTATTAACCTCAAACAATTAGATTCATTGTCATAAAAGGCATGCCTACACCCAAGGCTCGTCCAAGCTCATGCTGAGCACCTCACTAGACCTAGGCCCACCCCATCCTTAAAGCTTGAGCCTATGAAAGTTTCAAACTTGTTATTGATACACCATTATATATACTATCAATAACAATTTTTTGATGTTGATCCGGATAATTAAATTAACCTACAATTATTGCTCAAAGTATATTCGTTTTAACAACAAAAAAAAAAGTAGGAACATCATCTTGGGACGAAGGGAGTACATGGTAGGACCACATCGACATGATGCTATGTTACGACCTTGCGAACATTGTATCAATTTAATAAGAAAAGGAATGGAACAAATTTGTAAAAGATTCAAAACCGTTGTAACTACAATTTTCATTCAATCATGACTTGAAGCCACATGGTGCAGTGGTATTTGAAGGTCGTACCATACCATCAGGTCAAGTGGTACCCTGTTTCACCAGCAAAAAATTAAAAAAATCACCTAGGCTTCAGATTTTAAGCACATCCTAAAAAACGTTAATTATCTTCAAATTTTCTTACCATTAGTTAGATTTCTTTCAATTGTGCGAGCGTTGATACTGATATGGTTAGATGACAATAATATACTTCCTTATGTCTCAAAATGATTGTTCGAATTAACCCGTCAAACTCTTTATGATTAGGATTTGTTTGCTTGTTCTTCTTGAAATTGCAAGATAATATTTGCTCCTTCATAAACGAAACAAGGCTTTTGGGATAAATCAAAAAGGAGGGTGGATTATATTTTTGGGAGGAGGGAATATAATGAATGCTTACAATAACATGAATTTCAACATAGACTAAAATTTTAAACAAAAATATTAATTAACCATGCAACAAGAAAGCCCTAGAAAAACCAAAGGGACAATCACAACAAAATTAGGGTAAATTTGCGAAATTAGGGAAAATTGCAATCTTAGGGCAATAGCTCACCGGAGGAGGAATGAGTTTCGGAGCTCTCCGCCGGCAGTGGATCAGTCGTTTGTGTTCCGCGGATCCTGTCTCCAACTGCGTACTAGTCCAGCGCCTCTCTCTCTCTCTCTCTCTCTCTCTCTCAATAAGTTAGGGCTCACCAAAGGTATGAACTAAACGGGAGTAGATGCTACAATCAAATCTCGTAGATTAAATTGCAGAAAAGTCCCGGTGGTTTGGCCAATGTACTAATAATAGCTCATTATAGTAGGTTAAATTGCAGAAAAGTCCCGGTGGTTTGGCCAATGTACTAATAATAGCTCATTATAGTATGATATTAGGCCATCTCCAACATTTTGACGTATAAATTGCACCAAAAAACTAAAATGGTGAAATTGTGCAGTTTCAGCATCAAATTTCTTTCACCATCTTCAACAGCTTGCTTCAAATTTTGCATCAAATAAGAATTTTTTCAGAATATTCTTATTATTTCATTTAATTAAAATATTTTTCATTAATCATATTTAATATTATTCAAATTATATTATATTAAATAGTATGCTATAAAACTTAAATAAGACAATTAATAACTATAAATAAATAAATTTAAAATACAAATTTATTAGAATAAACATTAAAATAGATAATTAAAATAAAATGGTTCAAAATACAATTTCAACGAAAAATTAAATTATATGACAATGATAGATGAACATTTAATTCTCTAAATTCACATATTCATCCCATAAATGTTCAATCAAGGCATATATAAGTTCAAAGTGAGCTCGTTGATCCTTGATTTATTTATGTCGCTCGAGAAATCGTCGAAATCGAGTATTTTCATTCATCATTTCTACATCGGGGGCAGGTGCATCCATTGCATCTTGAATTTCTATCGTCACATCACGTTCATCGTCAATTATCATATTTTGCATTATAATACTTGCAGTCATTATAGCATGTAAGTCATTTTTATTCCAATAGCGAACCGGTCCTGCCAGTATTGCAATCGTGATGGTAGAACTCCGTTTGCACGTTCGACGTCCTTTTTACACGATTCTTGTTTCATTGTGAAATGTTTCTTTTTAGCACCACGTGGATCATGGATAGTTTGCACAAGAGTTGCCCATTTCGGGTATATACAATGGGCTAAATAATAGCCCATGTTATATTCCTTTCAACCAATGATATAGTTTGTTGGGGTGCAATACCTTCAGCAAGATTGCAAAAAAGGTTAATGATTCTAAGAAATTTACATTATTAGAGCCGGGCATACCAAATATGCATGCTAAATCCAAAGATCGTAATCGGCAATAGCCTCGAGAATGATGGTTGGATGTTCGTTTCTTCCAGAATATTGGCCGGTCCATGTAGTTGGACAATTTTTCCAACGCAAATACATATAATCTAAGCTGCCTAACATGCCTGGAAAGCCACGTTTCTTACCAATTTCCAATAGCCTAGCAACATCATCAGTGTTAGGTGAACGTAGATACTCCCCTCCAAACACCTCGATAATACCTTGACAAAATCGGTTAAGACTCTCTATTGCAGTAGACTCTCCTATTCGAATATACTCATCAACTGCATCGCCAAGCACACCTAGTGATAGGATCCACAAAGCGGCAGTTATCTTTTGAAAAGTCAATAACCTGAGTGTACCAGCTACATTTCTTTTTTGAACAAAGTAATTGTCATGAGTTTTTATAGCATCAACTATACGAAAGAATAAATCACGAGACATTCGAAATCGACGTCGAAACCGCTCTTCCCCCATGTGGTTTTTATCTGCGAAATAATCATTGAACATTCTAAGATCACCCATTCTTTTGATTGGCCAGGAATTGAGCCCTACGGATAGTCGGAGCATGATGATTAACGAGTAATTGAGAAGCAAGTTCTCGATTCATCGAGATCTGCTTCAAAATTAGTTTGTTATCATCAGAAGAGGAGGAAGAAGACGAGTTAGATAATACTGAAAGTGATGGATCGCCAATATTGAAATTCATATTGACTTGGGTGAATAAATTTGATGTGTTAAACTTATCCACATTTTTCTTTATAAAGACCATAATTGTGCAGATGGATAAGATAAATATCTAGATATTTGTCTAGAAAATATCTGACGAATATTCTATAAATATTATATCACATTCCTATTAAAACCCACAACTCACCAGTTCTTTCTCTTTATTTATCTTCCTCCTCATTTGTGTTAAGCACACATATTTCTAAATGGCTTCAACACAAAAAAGTGCTTCTTACGTTAATGCTGAGGACATACACATTTGCAAAGTTTATATTGACATTTCCCAGAACCCAATCATAGGTACCAACCATTCGAGAGATCAATTTTGGTCTCGAATTGTGACTGAATACAACTCGACAAAAAATGCGATCATATAGGAGCGAAATCAAAGATCTCTGCAATTTTGTATGACTACCATCATTAAAGATATGGGAAAATTAAGGGGTTGTATTCATCAGATTGAAAATTTGAATCGTAGTGGTGCTTCATAAAAGGATATAGTGAGTACCTATTAATTTTAGTTTCACTAGTATATATACCGTTTTTTTATATTATTTTGTAATTGTTATCGAAAGTATTTCGAAAATTGAAATAATTTCAAAATAAAATAATTTCTTGAAAATGAAAAATCAAAAAACAAGAAGAAGATGAAGAGACGAAAAAAGATAAAAGGAAAATTAACGGAATAAAATTAACAGGACTAAGTCGAGTCTTGTGAAAACACAATCTCCGTAAGAAGAATTTGCCCTGCACTAGTGCTAATGGTAGAAACTGAAATCCTCTCGTAAGATGAAACGACTTTTTGAATCCCGATGAAAGCACTTGAAATCAGGAAACCTACGAACTAACGATGTTCGGAATTTTTGAACTTGGAGGGAGGAGAAAGCAACAATATGCTTTCAACTAACTGAACTCTCTAATACTTGATTGCTTGAATGATTTGGATGATCTAAATTAACATTATGGGGGTCTATTTATAGTTTTTGAAGTGTCACAGGTACCTGTTGAGTAATAGGCATAATTTGATCCCGGTGAATCTGGTTCGTTCGATCGCACCTGATCGATGAACCAGATTTAGCGAACCGGCCCGAACTAGTGCCAATGGGTACATCCGTACCGACCCGCACATGTACGAAGGGTCACATACCAACCAGATTCATGTACAGATCCAATCCGCGGATCGGACCCGAATTAGCCCTAAACTCGTCCTAGCCGAGTCAATCCCACACTAAACCCGGTCCAATCCAATCTGACCGAACCATGCCAGAACCGAACCAATTTCCTTCAAAATTTTAAGGCTCCAATAGCTCCTAGCGATGATGCGCCCGTGCGAAGTGCAAAGTGCGCCCTAAAACGCACAATACGTCGCGGTTGTGGAGGATACAACTTGATTGTTACCTCCTTCAAGTGAATGAGTTAAAAAACTCTCCTACCTTTTGGTTTCTAGGCAATGTGGAATATGACATTCCATATTCACAAACTCTTCATAAACCCATTTCAAATTACATACTTTGAGCATTAATTTATCATTCACCACAAATTGGTTTTGAGAAAATAAATATATCACGTTAATCTACTCCAAATGTAGATTATAAATATGTAATTTATTTTTCATTTACACAAAATGAAAATACATTTAATTTCAGTCAAATATTGGTCAAACCAATATTTCCAACAATCCCCCACATGAATGACAATTAATGCATGCATGAATGCATATTCGTTCAGAAATCCCGGCGAACTATTATTGCATTGGGATAGATAGCTTGTGGCCTTGAATCTTCCCTAGTAAGATACTATCGGATATACTAGCCTTTTAGTAGCACAATGCTTTGAACCAACTTGACTGTATAGTGTATACCGAGACAATAGTATTTACACAATAATAACTCTAACACGTTTTGTTCTCATTTTTTTATCCATTTCGGCCCTGGACCGTATCTCATTCATAAGTGTTTCATTTAGAAGCGGCCCTTATTACTTCTCACTTATATAGGTGATCTCCTATAAAGAGTATCCTGCTACTCCACCGCGTAGGTATAGGAATCATTAAAAGTTTTCTCAACTTAACCTCACCACTGTTGTAAGTGCATACACTTGGACTGTTCTAGGAATGAGTATGAAAAGGTTTCAAGTGTTTCTACTGAACTCTCAAAACTTAGTTGTCTCTTTGAACCAAGGGCTTGGGATCTCCAATTCTCAAGGTAGAGTGTCCGCTAAGAAAGTTCTTTTGCTGTGGCATTTAAACTCATTCCTCTTAACAACGTAAACATTTGATCTCTGCTTATACCTTTAGTAAGAGGATTCGCTAGATTATCCTTTTACTTCACATAGTCAACAGCGATAATTCCATTAGAGATCAATTGTCTGATGGTATTATGTCTACGGCGTATATGTCTAGACTTACCACTACACATACTACTATGTGCTCTTCCTATTGTTGACTAGCTATCACAATATATTGGTACATCAGGCACAGGTTTATTCCAACGAGGAATATCTTCCAAAAGATTCTTTAGCCACTCAGCTTCTTCTCCAGCTTTGTCTAGGGCTATAAACTCAAATTCTATCGTTGATCGAGCTATGCAAGTTTGTTTGGAAGATTTTCATGACACCGCTCCTCCACCTATTGTGAAAATATATCCACTTGTGGACTTGGAGCCTTTTGTGTCAGATATCCAATTAGCATCACAGTATCCTTCTAATACTGTTGGATATCTTCTATAAAGTAACCCACAATTCATTGTATATTTTAGATACCTCAATACTCTCGTTAAGGCTTTCCAATGATCATTACTAGGATTACTTGTGAACCTACTCAGTTTGCTCACTAAATATGCGATGTTTGGACGTGTACAGTTTGTTAAGTACATTAGACTTCCAATTATCCTAGCATATTCCAGTTGAGAAACTGGTTCACCGACGTTCTTGACTAAGTGTAGACTCATGTCTACTGGAGTCTTAGCCGGTAGACTGTCAATGGCATTAAATTTCCGAAGAACATTTTCAAGATAATGGGACTGTGATAGGATTATTCCTTCTAATGTTTTAGAAATCTTTATTCCTAATATAACATCAGCTAATCCCATATCCTTCATGTCAAAGTTTTTCTTTAATATGGTCTTAGTATTCATGATCAATTCATGAGTATTACCCATTATCAACATGTCGTCTACATAAAGACAGACTATTACAAATGATTCATATGTCCCTTTAATATAGACACACTTGTCAAATTTATTTATCTTGAATCCATTTGACAACATTGTTCGGTCAAACTTCTCATGCCATTGTTTAGGTGCTTGTTTTAGTCCGTACAATGACTTTACAAGTTTACATACCTTTTGCTCTTTTCCAGGAGTAACAAACCCTTCAGGTTCAGGTTGTTCCATGTAAATCTTGTTGGTCCCAAAGGTGGCAACAAGGGTGAAAATACAGCTAGAGGGGGG
Source organism: Adenophora triphylla var. japonica (assembly GCA_022495995.1). Classification (NCBI taxonomy): domain Eukaryota; kingdom Viridiplantae; phylum Streptophyta; class Magnoliopsida; order Asterales; family Campanulaceae; genus Adenophora; species Adenophora triphylla. The sequence goes on along the minus strand of JAFEMH010000453.1, from coordinate 572,973 downwards.
GGGGGGTGAATAGCTGTTTAAAATTTTTCGCCCTCTTTTAAAAACTAAACCTCTTGCTTACAAAATCCTCTTGCAGTTGATAATAGACTGCAAGTGATAGTGTAAAATGCACAGCGGAATATTTAGAGTTACAAAGTGGTTTTGTTAGAGGAGGTTTGTAAAGCGGTTTTAATAAAGTAGTTGGTACGTGCGGTTTACAAACAAGTGAGGTTTTGACAATGTTAACTCCAAACACTATTTCACAATAATGGATATCTAAATAAAGATCAAACAGAGACAAAGATAAATAATTAGTAAGCACAAGAAATATAATTGCAGAAAGTAAGAACACGCTATTTGGAGTGGTTCAATCGATAAACAATCTACGTCCACTACCAAGATGGTTAGTCTTGGATTTCTAAGAGAGATTTTATATTAAGTATTTGAGAGATTACAAAGTACAATAAAATCTTTACTATGAAGAACAAATCCAAAACTATAACCAGTGTATCTCAAGTGTTTAATCTATGTGATTAGAACAAATGAGGTGTGTGTGTGAGAACAAGATCAAGGCTCTTTAAATGTGAGATGTAGAACACAATGATTCTTGAATTGTGTTAAGGCTTGATTTCTGGGCTAGGAATATTTCTTGAAGTATGAAGATGAAGATTCAAAGGGTTGAAGAATTTATGAGCAGAGCTTCAACTTCTATGAACACAACAATTTCAAATTTTCAAGCAATCTTCAAATGGTGAAGATTAGGGGTATTTATACCCAAGCATCAAGAATGTAGCCGTTGGATACACGGTTTGAAGGACAGTACTTGATGCAATCTTAGTGGTCCACAAAGCAACCACTTTTGTCCTTTGAGTACGGTAGTTGCAGATAAAGCTGATAATGCTCCAGCTGCAAGCAATGAGGTTTGGACACCTGTCACCTTTTCAAGATCCTTGCAGATTTTCTCTGACTTTGAATCACGTGACAAGATAAGGTGGTTGACATTGGGTATTGCTGATGTGGATTATAATGACAAAAGGTGGTTTACTTCAAGTCTCAATCATTGGAGCGATCTACGGGTAGACGCGGTTTGAGGAGCGGTTTTGCTACACCAGTGAGGTTGCATGGAGTGCGGTTGATGATGAACCGCAAGGTGCGGTTCAGAGGGCGGTTGCATGCGGTTGGTTCAAGGGTAGTTTCAAACAAAGCTAAAGGCGGTTTTGCTAGGGCGGTTGGAAGAAGCGGTTTGAAACATTGAACTGCAACTCTCAAATCCAATGAGTCTTGTACCAGTCTTCAAGCCTAAATTTAACCTAATCTATAAAATGGACTTAACTAAAAAATTGAAGTCTAAGCTTCATTACATAGGGTCCTAAAGTCCTTAAATTAGACAGGAGGTTATGGTATCAATCAAATCTAATACAAAATAGGAGGGTTAAAACATGCATACCCAACAATCTCCCCCTATTTGATTGATGCCATTACCTACTATAACTAAAGCAAACATTGTACTTGGTAAAAACATGTCCATAAGAATTAACATGGTAATTCATGTCCCAAGTCAATGCACACACTTAGCTTAAGCTATAGATTTCTTTACTTTCTAAGAGATAAAAACTTACAATATGAAAAGTAGAGAAATGCATTCAGTGCACTTAAGAAATATGAGTTTGAGTTCAAAGTGCGGTTTAAACTGAATGTTTAAACTTCAATTCAAAAAATATGATTTTAAGTTGAAAAATATTTGAATGAGGTTTTAAAACCATAAGAGGTTTCATTGTTCTACAAACAAGCGCTTTGATATGAACAAGGTTTTGGAACCAATGATGCATTTTTCATTACTACCAATGCGGTTACACTTACAATGGTAGAGAAGCAAAATACAAAGGATTCAAAAAAAAAACAAAAGAAAGTTGGACAAAGGAATTAGCAATGGAGTGTGGTCCAACAAAACAAAAAAGAGTTCAGCAAAAAGGATGAAGAAGTTACAAAAGAGAAGTCCTAATGCTGACGCGGTTGATGATGCGATTGATGATGGCGCGGTTGATGTTGATGGCGTGCTTGCTCTCTAGGTTGATTGACTTCTTGGCCGGGCAATGCGGTTCTCAAGGTCTCGAAAGCCGAGCTTTCGCCTCCGATATTTCTTCCGAGGGCTCTAAGGTCTTCACTGCCTAGCAAGGGTAGTCTCAACTGCTCGTAGTGCGGTTGCGTAATCAGCAGCAATGTTCCAACAAAGATCAACAGATCTAGTGTTTCCATCAACACTTTCCTTGATCTCGAGTAGTGAATCCTTCAATGCAGTGTCTTCAAAGAATTGTAGAATGTGAAGATCTCATCCCGAATGGCTACCGTTTGAGTAGAGAGAGCATCTCTAAGCGGTTCCAGATCAACAGCCACATTCAGTTGGACTTCAATTCCTTGATGGAGTTGTCAAGCTTGAGGTTGAAGCCTGCGCCTGAGATTCTCAAATCAAGGAAATGTCATCATCAAAATTCTTTACTGCTCCTTGATACTTGTCTCCCACTATGTTGAGGTCAACATTGATTCTTTCTTTGAGGGAGTCCAGCTCGGAAAAGATTTTGAGCCGCAGTCATCCAACGCGGTTTGAGAAGTGGGCGGCCTGGTAGAGGCTTCTTCAGCGGTGCTGAGGATGGGAATCTTCAAGTGGTTTTCATGAAGGATACCGGGCGAGTTGGTTGAGGAGACAAACTCATTAGATAGTAGGGAGAGCATCTCTTGGAGTTGAGTCTTTGAAACCGCATCTCCCGTGGCATTTTAGCACTCCTTTGGCTAAGTCTTCCTTGAAACCTTGGAAGCACTCAAGAGGCTGCGGTTTTAACGGCTTCAAATGGCGGTTTGGATAGAGGAACTTCTCTCCCCCTTAATGGTATCAATCAAAAAGGTTTTAAGATTTGCCAATTCTAGGGCTTGAGCATCCACCTTGGCTAGAAGGGTTTGGTTGGAAGCGGTTAGGGAATTATTAGAGGCCTCAAGAGCGGCATTTGAAGCGGTTAGCTTGATCATGTGGCCTTGGTTTAAGAGAAGTTGGCCTTGGATAAGATTAAGGGTTGAAAGAATTTGGGAGTAATCTGTTGGAGGTGCGGTTTGAGTGGAAGGAGTTTGGATAAATGAGGGTAGCGGTTGAGATTGTGTTGTAGGAGCGGTTTGAGGTAAAGGATTCAGAAGGGTTTGGAAAAGGCGGGTGGCGGGGGACGTGAAAGGTGAAGCGGTTGAGGAGGAATTGGTTGTGTTTGGGGTAAAGGGATAGAAGCGGTTGGGATAGGTATTGAGGGGATTGGTGCGGTTGAGATAGGTGCGGTTGGAGGAGGTGGAATGATAACATTTGGAATAGCAGAAGTTATAGGGTTGGAATTTGATGAAGAACTGGTATGAGAGGTATGGACGAGTAAAGAGGAGGTTCTTTGCGGTTGAGTGGGTGCGGTTTCGGGAATGGGTGAGGTTTGATGAGGCGGAGTAGGAAGGCGGTCAGGAGTAGGTGATTTATGAGGAGGAGAATTTTCAGGAGGAGGGGTATTGACTCGGTTTGGGGAAGGAGTTACATCGCGGTTAAGGTTAGAGATTGAGATGGCTGGGGTGTGATGTGAGTAAGGTGGTGATTGGGCGCGGTTTGAAGTAGGTGACTTGGAGCGGTTGGAAAGTTGAGGTGAGGCAGTTGGGGTGTTGGATTGGTTAGAGGAAGAATTTGATTTGGAAGTGGATTGGGATGAGGAATGTGAAGAGGATGAAGGGGATGAAGGTGGGGTAGGTTGTTTGGAAACACGGTGCAAAAAGCGTTTGGGGCCTTTGGATGGTGTTCTTTTCTGGGCAATCTGCTTAACCCTTTTTGGTTTCTCCCCCTGAGCGGTTGCAGCTCTTTGCGGTTGAGGAGGAGAGAGCGGTTTAGGTGATAGGGTTTTGGCTGGTGAGGAATGATGGGAGCGGTTTGGAGAGTGAGGTGGTGTTGGAATAAGTGTTTGGGTTTGGGGCAGTTTTGAAGGAGGCGGTTGGGGAATTGGATCCTTGGACTTTCCTTTGTTAGCTTCCCTCTCAGCTCTTTCTCTTTCCAATCTCTCAAACTCAGCTTTGTAAAAGATTGTCAGCTCCTCATCAGTCATTTGGGCCAGATCAATCTGAGTCTGCTTGGCCTTCTTAGCCCTTGCCACCAGTGGAGGAATGGAGTTATCCTCTTCCTCTTCTTCATTCTCATCAATGAGGGACATTTTCTTTGTCTCTTTCTCTTTCCTTGGTTTCTTTTGGCTTGGGCCTGCATCAGCTGAACCACGCGGTTTAGAGGGTGCGGTTGAGGTTGGCTTAGGGAGCGGTTCTGCAGGGGCCTTTCTCTTCCTTGAGGCCTTCTTTATTGCTTTTCCCAGAGCGGTTGAGGTAGTAGCAGGAGTCATCTCAACATAGAGCTCCTTATCCTTAGAGGTATCAGCATCATACGAGCCTTATAATCATCATTCCCAAGAGCGTGCGAATGAGTGCATTGCCTTGAGGCGAAAAGGATTCTTCCAATCCCGGTGGATAGATAGTGCAGGGTGGCAATCCACGAGCTCCTCCAGGATGTTGATAGTTCCCAAAGATTGCGGTTAGCACTCTTCCAAAAGGTCTCCACCTTATCTTCTCATTCTTAACCTTCGGTGATACGCATCTATCTGGCTGGCAAGCTCTCTCATCAAGATCTTGGGCCAATGAAGCTTCATGCCGTTGTAGATGGCACAGCGGTATTGCCATTGATGAGAGGTGAAGTTGTTGTGGTTTCAGTCTTCCCACAAACCGACTTCCCAACTAGGTAGCACGGGTGGCTCATCGGCTCACCAAAATCTTTCTGGCGTAGTCTTGTAATTGCCGGTAAGAGAATCCGGCTTTCCGGTCGGTGTAGAACATGTAGCATCCTGGACTTCTTGGGAAACCTCAAGCTGGAGCACCGAGACACATGGAAGCCAAAAGTACTCCCGATATCCAAATAGTCAATGGATACTCTGAATTCTTCTACAACTCCCACCAAGTTAGGAATCTTGGAACCATCGAAAGCTCGAGTCTCTCCCTTCACGGCGGTTTCATAAAATTGGTCAATGAAGGAGGGGATGGTATAGGTTTGATTTTTGTTGAATAGGGGAAGGATTCCGAAGCTTGCATCTTCCTCATCATCTCTCTTCCCGAGCATCGGACCGCAACTCTGGTTCATTTATCTCCCAACCTGGCAGGAAATACTTGGTATTCTAAAAATAAAACACACAAGTTAGAACACTTTAACACAATCACAGTTCCCATGCGGTTGGTGCACACATGCGGTTGGCAATAGTGCGGTTTTGGAAATGAAAATTTCCAACCTCAAGGAAACTGTGAACACAGGTAGGAAAACAAATAGAAAAATACAAAAGTATATTTACTTAGTACGTGGCATTGTAATCCAAGATTATCCCACACTGCAAGCGGTGCTTAGAGAGGAAGGTTATGGTGTCCAGCCTATATACTTAGTAACACTTAAGTAATTTTAGCATGCGGTTTCAAAAGAATATGCGGTTTTGAAAACATGTCATGCGGTTCTGAGATTGCGGTGGAAGAACCACAAACACATGCGGTTTTAACAATGCGGTTTTGAAACAAACATAAGTAATTATATGTGCGGTTTCATAACATGCGGTTCCATGAATGATGCGGTTCAAACAAGCAATATAGGCAAATTTTTCAGAAATTTTCTAAGTATGGAAAAACAAGATTAAAAGTTAGGGCAAACCAAAACATAAAAACTTTCTGAAAAAGATGATGAACAGTAACTTGAGTGCATGAAGAACACGAAGAACATCAAGAACAAAGATTTTGAAAAAGTTAACCAAAATGAACAAATAACATGTCAAAATGATCACATTGAAGCGGTAGATTACTAATATAACAATAAAATTATCTACTTTACTCAGAATCACCCGGAAAATGAGCAAATCATAAAGTGGGTTTTCGAAACAAAAATCTTCAAAAGTTCAAAATCAGTGTCCTAGATGATCATTGATCATAAAATAAAGTATATAATCCTAATCTAGTCAAGATTCCGAACATAACCCAACAAATTTCATGCAAAATGGTTAAGAAATGAAGAACATATGAACAAAAGTTAGGTTATGGTGTTCGAAGCTTAAAAGGTTCATCAATGGCGGATATGAGCAAGTTAAACAAGTATGTTTGCAGAAAAGTAAGAGGATTAAAGTTTAAGAAATCATACCATGTCTTCAATGGGTTTGGGAGCCATTGATGAAGAAAAACTTAGAAATTTATGAGGATATGAAGAATAAGTTTGGTGAACTCGACGAGATAGTACGATGACGAGAGGAAGAAGACGGTGAAAAGTTTGAAAAGGTGAGTTGTGTCTTCTATTTATAGGAAAGGATTAGGGTTTGGCGGATGAAAGGACACATTAGCTTCACCAACTCGGTGAATCATTGCAAATTAGCACCCTTTCGGCTTCACACATCACCCAATGACGGGTGACATGAAGGCCATTTAATGCTAATGTTCCCTTGGCATTAAATGCTCTCAAAATTTAAATTTTCGTGGGAAAACATTTGCAAATAAACCCTTAAAGAAAAAGATAAGGGTGAAAAATAAATAAAAAGAATTTGAGCAGGTTTTTTTTTTTTTTTTTTTTTTTTTTTTATCATAAGCAAAAGTTAGAAATTACTCCAAGTTGAAACGCGGTTGAGGTCAGCGGTTGAGGCTGCGGCATGCGGTTTAAGTGAAGCGGTTGGCTGCAGTGCGGTTGGAAATCCTTGCGGTTTGATGCACGCTGTTTCAACATGGCCTTGAAACTATACTCAACACCCAAGTTAGCTTAAAAAGAATGGAATTTATTTAAGTTCAAGCATACCCATTTCTCCTCTGAGGAAAGAAAACCTCTTGGAGTCAAGAGCTTTTGTGAGGATGTCAGCAATCTGGTTGTCTGTCCCCACGTACTCTAAATGGATATTCCTCTTCTCCACATGGTCTTTGAGGAAATGATACTTGATATCAATATGCTTGGTCTTGGAATGCATGACGGGGTTGTTGGAGGCTGAAATAGTTGAAGTGTTGTCACACATGATGGGGCAATTCCCTTCATGGATTCCATAGTCTACCAGCTATTTGCTTCATCCAAAGGATTTGACAACAACTACTACCGGCAATATACTCGGCCTGCGTGGTTGACATCAAACCGAAGCTTGCTTCTTGGCTGGCCCAAGCAACTAGTCTATTCCCGAGGAAATGACAAGTACCACTAGTGCGTTTCCTGTCAATAGTACAAGCTGCATAATCTGCATCTGAATAACCTACAAGATCGAAGTTCGAATCTTTGGAATACCAAAGTCCAAGGTTAGTAGTTCCGGATAAATAGCGGATTATACGCTTGGCTGCAATAAGATGTGCTTCTCTAGGATGCGCTTGATAGCGAGCACATACACAGACACTAAACATGATATCTGGCCTACTAGCAGTTAAGTAAAGCAATGAGCCGATCATACCTCGATATAAAGTTTGATCAACCTTCTTACCTTTGAGATCCTTATCTAGCTTATTGCCGGTTGCCATAGGAGTATCATATGCTTTAGCATTTTCTAATCCAAACTTCTTTATTAGCTCCTTGGTGTACTTGGCTTGGCTGATGAAGATACCTTCTTCGCATTGCTTGATTTGAAGCCCGAGGAAGAATGTTAATTCTCCCATCATGCTCATCTCAAACTTGCTTTTCATTAGCTTTTCGAAACGCTTACAAAGTAACTCATTAGTAGAACCAAAAATAATATCATCGACATAAATTTGAACAAGTAAAGTATGCTCATTATATTTGGCAATAAAAAGAGTTGTATCAATTTTACCACGTTTAAATCCTTTTTCTAGTAGAAATTTAGAAAGAGTCTCATACCATGCCCTTGGAGCTTGCTTAAGTCCATACAAAGCTTTTTGGAGTTTGAAGACATGATTGGGAAATTTGGAGTCTTCAAATCCAGGTGGTTGGGCAACATACACGGTCTCTTGCAGTTCGCCGTTGAGGAATGCACTCTTTACGTCCATTTGATATAACTTGAAACGCTTGAAAGAGGCGTAGGCTAAGAAGATTACGATAGCTTCCAATCTTGCAACTGGAGCAAAGGTTTCGTCATAATCAATTCCTTCTTCTTGCCTATATCCTTGTCCAACCAACCTTGCTTTATTCCTAGTGATGCTTCCATTCTCATCCATCTTATTCCTAAATACCCACTTAGTTCCTATCACTCCTTGATCCTGAGGTCTAGGCACCAAAGTCCAGACCTTGCATCTTTCAAACTGGTTGAGTTCTTCTTGCATAGCAACAACCCAATTGGAATCTTGGAGTGCTTCATCAATCTTCTTGGGTTCAACTTGAGACAAAAGTGAAGTATGCTCGTCATAATTCGATCTCCTTGTTTGAACACCGGAAAAGCAGATCACCAATCACATTTGTGAGGGGTGGCTAGCGACTTCACGAACCTCTAGGGGTAAGTCTGGTTGGATCGAGGTTTGCTTGAAGATCTTCAATTGGAACATCGTTAGATCCTTCGGCGAAGTCATGGAATGTAAGTTGACGAAGAGGTTCTATAAGCTGGATAGGGAATTCCTAACTTCATCTTCCCTTGCGATTGCATCCGGAGAGGGATCTTCGGTGCGGTTTCAAAATTGCGGTTTTGGGGAATTTCGGTTGAGGGTCTTGGATTTTGCGGTTGAGGTTCGGGTGCGGTTTGAGATGGTTCACTGGTTCATTATGCTCAACAAAATCATCGGCAACATTTGGAGCCAAATGTGGCTCAAGGAGAGAATGCTCATCAAAAGTAACATGGACGAGACTCTACTATTTTTAAACTAGTTTTATTGAAAACACGAAAAGCTTTAGAATGTTTAGCATACCCAACAAAAATACCTTCGTCGGCCTTGGCTCCGAATTTACCTCTATTTTCTCTTCCGTTGTAGAGGACAAAGCATTTGCGGCCAAAGATCTTGAAGAATGCAATGTTGGGGGTTCTTCCTCGCCAAAGCTCATAGGGAGTCTTGTTATAGGTTTTGTTGATGAGGGAGCGGTTTTGAGTGAAGCATGCGGTATTGATTGCTTCGACCCAAAAATGCGAGGTAGCTTCGCTTCGAGATATCATTGTCTTTCCGGCCTCAATCAACGTCCTATTCTTCCTTTCCACAACCCCATTTTGTTGTGGAACACCGGTGTGGAAAAATTGTGATCAATCCCGTGGTCATCACAATCTTGAGCAACACCGTTGTTCTTAAATTGATTCCATTATACGATCGAACACTAACGATTTCGTCTTCTTTTTGAGTTTGGAGCCGTCTAAAGAGTGCGGTGAGAATCTCATAACAATCATCTTTGGAAATCATCATCTCAACCCACGTATATCTTGAGTAATCATCCACCACCACTAAGGTATATCTATTTCCTCCAATGCTGGCAGTGGTTACGGGTCCAAACAAATCCATGTGAAGCGAGTTGTAAGCATCTTGAAGTTGAAGGAGCGGTCTTCTTTGGTGAAAGACGACGCGGTTGCTTACCAAGCTGGCATGCACTGCATTTCTCTGGATGGTGGTCAGCCACTTTGGGTAAACCACGGACGAGGTTTTCCCTACCAATCTTTGTAAGATACTTGAAGTTCAAGTGGCTCAACCTCTTGTGCCATAGCCAACTATTTTTGCTCACATTCTTAGCTACAAAACAGAGATTAGTAATACTACATGCAGAATTTAGATCAATAATGTAAATATTACTCTTACGAATCCCTGTGAGTAGGGTGACGCCGGAAATGCTATCTTTGATAAAGCAATTTGATGACGTGAAGTTGCAAAGCATTCCTTTGTCGCAAAATTGAGAAATTGAAAGGAGGTTGTGCTTGAGTCCATCGACGAGAGAAACCTTCTCAATAGTTAGGTTTCCTCTCCTAATCACACCATATCCAATGGTCTTGCCTTTGTTGTTGTCACCAAAGGTTACAGACGGACCACTCGCTTCAACGACATCTTCAAGTAATGATCTATCTCCAGTCATATGTCTTGGCGACCAGCTGTCAAGATACCATTCATTATCCTTGGAGTGACCGGCCATGAAGCGAGAGGACCTGAAATGTAAACATTAAGAACGAGGTCCCCCTTTATTCCTTGGGTCTGAAGTTAGCAACCCTTTACGACCCACACCTTGCTTGAGAAGGAGGTTTACTCTTCTGGCATTGGATGTGAACCGCAAAAGGCATTCTGCGGCCTTGTGACCTAAACCATCACACACGTAACATTTATAATAGCTACAAGCTTCATGAGGTTTTACTAACTCCTTACTCTTCTTAGGAGTTGCATGCGGTTTTGGACAAGGAAGCGGTTTGGGAGGTGCGGTTCCGGCTAACATTCCAGTGATACAAAGGGAACGAGGCTTTGGTTTGACCACGTATTTCACAGGAACGCTATTCCTGCTTTTGAAGGCGGGGAGGAGCGGTCGAAGAAGAAGCGCGGTCGAGACATCCGGAAGTTAGCAGAACCGCCTTTTCCACCGTAAGCGGTTGGAGCAGGGATTCTACCAATTCCATAAGCCATTTCCTCTTCAGTGCTTCCATAGAATTCTTAGGTTTTAACACGTAATTCTTCCCATATTGCTTTCCTTTAGGGTAGACATAATTTACTTGTCTTGCTTTACCCTTACCCTTAGCATGCTTCTCCTCGGGAATTTCTTTAGTCGGTTAAAATTCCTCATCCTTTTTACTCGAGGATGCACACTTCTCCTCTTCCTCGAGATCCAAACCCTAGACCATCCTTAGTTCCAGGAGGAACTTGGAAGTCCAAGATCTTATCCTTGGTGGATTGAGACTTGAGCCACGAATCAATAATCTTTTGGCGATCATCGATTTGGGTTACCAAGTCATCATTCTGAGTTGAAGTGCGGCAACCTTAGTTTCAAGGATGCGGTTTTGATCAGCAAGAGGAGTCATCTTGTTTGATTTGGTCCTTAAGATTAGAAATTTCGAGACCTCATCACGAGTTTTCTCCGTCTTGTACGGATTAAGTTCATCATGAGCTAAGCTTAAGGCTTTCTTAAGATTTGAGAATTGATGGATCACCATTTCAGCTTCCTTGAACATCTTTTCATGTTCCATGGGAGAAACTTCTTCCACCACCTTTTTCAAAATTTTCTTTGGAATAGCTTTTGAAGGTGGAGCGGTTTTAGATGAGAAAATGGGACGTGAATACGAACAATTTCCTATCTTAACGCTAGGAGTAAGTTTAATATCATCATCCAATTTATAATTTGGAAGTTTTGCAAAAACCTCCTTTTCCTCCATATCATGCAACTCAAATGATTCAGGATCCGAGTCATCGAAGCGTTCGCAACTAAGCAGAGGTTAACCTCTTCGGTTTCACCGTCACTTCCATCCTCGTAACTGCTTTCAATCCAAGTTGCTAATTCCTTGGAATTCTCTTCCTCCTCAAAGAACCATTCCCTTACGATGAGAAAATTCTGAAGGAAAAGTTTTCTTTTCATATATTCATATTTAGGCCGTGGACACTCGTATGCAAAGTGGCCAGTTTCCCTACGATTGTAGCATACCAAGTCACTCTTCTTCTTTGTATCTGCAGCCCTAGAAAATGTTGCAGGAGGTTTGCCTTTTGAAAATGATTTTGTGAAAGGTTTTGAGGATTTTCTAAATTTTTGGAATCTTTTCACAAACATGGCAAAATCATCATCATCCATGTGAGATAACCACATTTTCCCTCTTTCAACCCACTAAATTTGAGTCTTAATATCTCATTCATCCATTAACCATTTTGAACACATAAATATTTGATTTCAATGTTCTCATGTAGTAGAACGCAAACCCACATTCAATTTGGTCATTTAACAAATAACCCATTTAAGAAAAATTCTCAAATTTCCTTCACACCCACTTATATTTTCCAACATAAACCGCCAACCAAACTTCCCAAAAAATGCAATATTGAACAACTGAGGATCACAAAAATTCATAGATGATTTTATAGGTAATGATAGAAAATAAAAACGAAAATTCAAGGCTCTCACTAATGAGATAATGCAAAGACTCTCACTAAAAAGAGAAGAAAATAACAACAAACACCAATTTAACAACATTTTTCTATAATTATTTAAAATCAAAGATGAAAAATAAATAAGAATCAAAATATAGAAATAATTCAAATATGAGAATAGATTAAGAGAGGGAGAGATATTTGGATTTGAAATTCAAATTCAATACAGACTGAACGGTATAAACCCAGGTACGAATGTAGGTTATAACCGTGCAAACCCAATGGATTGGGCCCAAAATATAATACATAAAAGTCTCGAATACGACATAGGGAGTGGGTCTTTCCTACCTAGGCTCATCATGTCTCCTCATCATCTCTCACTACGTTGACCTAGACATAGCAGAGCGAGTAATGACTAAGGCACAAAACTCACCTATGTCGACAAGGAACTCCTTGTATGCCGACCAAGGCAGCAAAGCCGATGAGGGCTTCATCAAGTGACGACCAGAGGCCTACTCGGTCATTATCATGATAAGGAAATGGGCTTCCCTATCCTTGCTCCCCTCTTCCTCGACATTCATGCATGTCGACTAACACTTTATGCCGAGGAGCACGCCTTATAGGCACACGTACAAAAGGCAATACTAATCCTACTCAAACAAGGATTGTGGGAAGTTATAATCCCAATAGGATTATAACCTTCCTCTCACACAACTTTCTATTCAAATATGGACTTTATATCCTACACCTATAAATACAATCCATAATTCACACAATTGGGGTAACACATCTTTTGACTCAAAACTTTTATCAATTGATTTGCTCTCTACAACGCAAATACTTACTCTCACGCCGGAAGGCCTTCGCCGGTGAAGCCCCGACTTAGTTTACGTGTTTGTTCATCTTTTTCAGGCTATTCAAACATTCAGGATACAACCTGTCACTGGATTTGGGCTGATCCGAACATTTTTGGCATCATCAGTTTGGTTCAATTGTCGAGAAATGATCATTTTTAGCCTTTGAATAGCCGGAAAATATTTTGCTCCGTTTTCCTAATCCTAATGAAAGAAGGACACACTGCTAGCATAACTCCTGATCAGGAGAATCCACTTGTGGAAGAGACTCATGGCAACACTAGGACTGCTTTTCCTCTTGCCAATGGGGAACTACCATCTCCTCCACCATTGAACGATGGGCTGTGTTGGTGTAGTGTCCTAGGCGTTTAGTTATGTTTGACTTATTACTTAAATCGCTATGTAATCGTCTTTATCATTTATTATAAAGAAAGTTTATTTGGTTCATTATATGTTTACATGTTTATTATATTGAACTACGTCCCTAGTTATTGTGAGTAACTAGTATAAGTTGGTAATGGATAATCATGGAGATGATTATATGCATGTGATGCACATTACACTTATGGATACTTACTAGAGAACAAGTATTGGACATGACCTACCGATGAGATTTATGACATGGTCTATAGTCATATGTGTCATGATTAAATCTCATGATAGTCGTGTCATTGAATCCTTTGAACATGAGATTATCATCGTCTTCCACATGATGAACATTTTGTTTGATATAGTCTAACACTATCTTTAATCAGATAGCAATAAGGGCTATGTTAGCACGATTGGATTCTTGTAGGGAAGAATGATAAGTCAAGATGGGATTTGTCCCTCTCTGTGTGAGAGAGACGTTTGCTTGGGCCCCTTGATGAATGATGTTGATGAAATGTGTGGCCACACTCAAGTGATTTGATAGAGATCAAATGCATTTGGATTATCAACATATTTGAAATCGAGAAAGCATTGAACGGTATGAGTTGACATGGACCATGACTATGTTCAATTTGACATCATGGACAAAGGGATTGTGGCATTGATCTATCAAGGAATCAAGCTTTGATGTTATATTTAATTGGGTGGACATAATGACTTGCTAGAAGTCACTTATGTCTTGTGAGGTTGATGTTTCAACTCACTACCAACATGAAATATAATTCCTAAAGGGTCACACACAAAAGAACGGATTGAAAATGGCTAAAGGGGTGAATTCTGGGCTCAGGGGACGACTCGTCCCCTATGGGATGACTCGTGCCCAAGGGGGACAACTCGTGCCCAATTGGCCCAACTATTCCCCAAGGCAGGGACGAATCTATCAGAGTGCATGCATTATGGGATGACTCGTGCCCCTTGGGACGACTCGTGCTCACGAGTCGTGCCCCTGGGGACGACTCGTCCTGGCGGCGCTGGAAACCCGTTTTGGCTTGGAAAAATGACTCTTTTACCTAAAGGTTAGAGATTTATAACAAGTATAAATAGAATCCTTTTATCCCAGCCATATGCGACAAAAATTAGAGTTTTTGAAACACTAATTGGTTGATTTTGATTATGAATCAAAGATCAAATTTCATAGATTCATTCTACCAAACAACCATTGATTATTGAAAAGTGTTTCAATAATCGGGGATCATCTAGCAATCCAACAAGAAGTGTTCTTGGTCCGTTCGCGTGTGGATTACCGATAGAGGGTGATTAATTTATCACCAAAAGCTTGAAGACCTTCAATCGTTGATTCATCACAAGGAGAAGATCAAAAACTTCATCAACGTTTTTGAGATTCGTTTTGACATTTGCTATTGAAGTTTCGTTTTGAACAAGCTTAATCGCATTCAAGGTATGTAAATCTATTTCATGTTTCTAATCTCTTCATTCTAGACGGATCAAGGGCTAGGGTTTTGTTGTTGTATAAATATTTTCCGCTGCGTTTGTAACCCCAAAACCCAACAAGGCTGCCCCCACTAGGAATCAATCTGCGTTCTAGTGGACAACCAATAACCGAGGTAATTCTGCCAAACCCTCCTCATTGTCGGCACCGAGGAACTCCTGCTGGCAGTCAAACGAGGAGGAATGCCGCCCATGGGGGTAGTGGGGCTTCCCTCTCCCCCCCCCCCATAGATTGACCGCAGAACACTCTTGCATCAACATATGGAAACTTTGCAACACATTTATAAAACACAAAATGCCTTGCTGCAACTGAATCCTGAGCACTCCCTAGCTGAATTAATAAGGCCTACGAGGAATGGAAATTCCCTTGGAGGGGAAAGTCATCTTGACAGGCGTGGTAGTCGGGGGAATAGAAAAAATTTTCCTCCAGGCCAAAATCCCTCTCATCATGACACTGCTGGTAGGCCCAAGCAGAAAACCCTCAAAGACGTCCCTCCTCGTCATAAGGCTTCTGGAAATGGAAACGCACGAAATAATGAAGATTTTAGAAATCATCTGAACCATCAGAGGGACCAGGAGGTTAATTATGTTGATTTGAGAGCAAGGCTTAGTCAGGCAAGGCAAAAACCCCCTCATCATTATAATCCCTCTCCTCGGCACATGAGTCATGTTAGACCTAGGAGCCCTCCTCAGCATAAGGGGTCTCCTCGTCACAGGTCTCCTCATCGTCCATAAATGGTACCTAGAAGGGACAGAACACCATCTGAACATGGGGACAATCACTAGGAACATGAGGAACAAAGTAGAGTGAATAGGCACAAAAATAAATAAATGACCCATCGCAGTTCTCACTACAGCTCAGGGATCGATGCTAGGGATATTCTCCTCCTGAAAAATAGGATTGATGAAATGGAAATGGGGAGTAAGGAAGCGGATGATGATGATACCAGTGCCACTCATCCTTTCTCCCAGAGGATTAATGATCCACCTCCCAATCCTGTTCTTAAAATCCCATGTTTTGAAAAATATGCGGGAACCACAGACGGACGGGATCATGTGCAAAGTTTTAAATCCACCATGGCCCTTCTCACCAAGGCATATGATATTCTCTGCAAGTCTTTCGCAGGTACCTTCTCCGGAGCAGCTTTGTCCTGGTTCCGTGAGCAAAAGAAGGAAAGCATCGATAACTGGAAAATCATGAGTAGGAGGTTCCTGGACCACTTTGCAGCAACTGGGAAGAGAAAGAAAAGACTGACAGACCTTGCTAACATTGATCAAGGGAAGAACGAAACAACTTTGAGTTATTACAATCGGTTCAGAGCTATGGCTGACCAGGTAGAGGAAAGCCTAACTGACCGGGAGGTGATCATTTGCTTCAACTCCGAACTGAGGTCCGGACAATTAATCTATGAACTCTCTACCAGGGAGCCTAAGTCGAAGTCTAATCTATATAACGTGGCATACGCCATAGCTATGGCAGAGGAGAAAAGTAAGAAGTGGTCTGAGAAATTGGAAGCAGACGTAGCTGGCGCCAACCACGCTTCGAACGGAAGTAACTACAAGGGGAAGAATAGAACTCGGGCTACTGAAAAAAACTGAGGTTTTCACCCCCTCACCAAACCTATAACAGAGATCATGCAGTTGGTGAATCTGCCAAGTCCCCGACCCATTGACGAAAGAACCAATTACACCAGTGACAACTCCAAGTATTATGCCTTTCACAAAGACCACGGACACGATACGGAGAATTGCATCTCCCTTAAGAGAATGATCCAGAGATGGGTAGATGAGGGAAAACTTTATCGCTATGTTATGAGAAAGTATAACAAGCGAAGAAGAAAGGATGACGATGACAAAGATGATGAAAGGGAAGACAGGCCTCCTAGGGATAAAATCCATGTTATAAGGGAGGAGACTGTTTCCAATAAGAAATTGAAAGACCAGATACACGAGCTAAGTAAAGTCTACCACATCCCTGCCTGGCTGCATAAGGAAGAGGAAGTCATCAGCTTCTCTCCCAATGAGCTGGCTGGAAGCCGCGCAGCTCGAGAACAACCCCTGGTAATCAAAGGGAGGATTGATAACTGTGAATCCGTAAGGCTCTTTATAGACTCGAGGGCTTACAGGGACATTCTATACTATTCTACCTTCCAGAAGATGAATCTGAAGGATAGCATGTTGGAGCCATACTCTGGAAGACTAGAAGGCTTCACCAACCATAAAGTCATCGCCATGGGGACAATTGATTTATTACTGGAAGTGGGTGAACATCCATTCCGAGCTGAGGCTACAGTAACATTCGTGGTCATGGACCTGGCAAGTGACTACCACGCCATCCTAGGCATTCCAAGTAAAGACAAACTTGGGTTGGTCCCCTCCCTCCCTCACCAACGAGATAAATTCCCAACTCATGCTGGAATCGAATGCGTGAGGGCGTCCTCCAAGGACTTCTTGGAGCATGTGATGAGGAGCAGAAAAACATCCAGAAAGGTGGAGGTAGAAACACCAGACGAAAATTTGAAAATCTCTAAGTGAGTAAAGACTACCAGCACTAGATATCACGAACACAATGATACAGTTCTGTCCGTCCCGGATATAGCCCCTCATCTCGTCAGCGGCCAGAACTCGGGGGCCAACTTGACTTGAGACAAGGAGAGCTTCCATACGTAGACGAACTAGTTGAGATGGAAGACCTAGACATGAATGGTGAAGAAGGTAGAAGGCTTAGAGAGATAATCATTGAAATTTGCAATTTCGGGACAGTCCAAAAATGGAACCCATAGATGAACTAGAGGAAATCATACTCAATACTGGAGGAAATCATACTCAATACTAATTTCCCATTCTGGGGGCCAGCTCTCCCCAGAAAAAAGGAAGGAAATCATCACCATTCTGAAAAATAATCTAAATGTATTTTCATGTAGGGTCGAGGATATAAGAGGAATAAAGGAAGAGGTGGCTGTCCACAAGTTGTAAGTCGACCCGTCTGCTAAACCTATCAAGCAGACAAGGAGAATTTTTGCAAACGATAAAAAAGATGCCATCAAGGAGGAAGTACAGAAACTGCTAAGTGCAGGAATTATCAAGGAAATAACTTATCATGTTTGGTTGGCCAACGTAGTGAAGGTCAAGAATCAGAACGGGAAGTGGCGAATGTATGTAGATTTCACAGATCTCAGCAAAGTTTGCCCGAAAGACAGTTATCCTCTCACTAGAATTGACAAGTTGGTAGACTCCATTGCTGGACACAAAACCCTCAGTTTTTTAGACGCCTATTCTGGTTATCACCAGATAAAAATGACAAAGGGAGATATTGAGAAAACAGCCTTCCAGGCAGCTGGAGAAATTTATTGTTACACTATGATGCCCTTCGGGCTCAAGAATGCATGCGCAACCTACCAGCGCATGGTAAACAAATTGTTCGGGGAGCAAATAGGCTGTAACATGTAAGCCTACATAGACGACATGGTAATCAAGACTAGGAATGGCAATCACGCCCAAGACTTGGAGGAAACTTTTGACAACCTACGAGCTAATAGCATGAAATTGAATCTAAGCAAGTGTGTTTTTGGGGTGACTGCCAGAAAGTTCGTAGGTTTTATGGTATCACAAAGAGGAATTGAGGCAAATTCAGAGAAAATCAAAGCCTTGATAGACATAAAAGAACCTAGCAGCATCAAGTAGGTTCAAAGGATGAATGAAAGAATAGCAGCCCTTGGGAGATTTATTGCTAAGTCTACGAAAAAATTGCTACCTTTATTTAAAGTCTTAAAGGGGACTATAGACACCCCATTCTGAACCAATAATTACATGATAACACTACTCTTCGTCTCTCTTTTATGTTTTGATGAAAGCATATCAGTTTCGTCATGTTTCGTTAAGTTTCTAACTAACCTCGTTAGTTTTGGACCTAACTGACTAACAGAATAACTGAAGAGGACAAAATAGTCAACCGACTAGTTGTCTCGCACGAGACATACGTGTCTCGCACGAGACAACCCCTCTCCAAGATATGCAGAATCCCAATCCTTCTCCATTTCAAACTCTTTTCTTGATAAACCTTATCAATCCGGTTCTCCAATCATATCTGAATTCTGGAACCTTCCTAGGAGTGTTTTACCTCTCCACCTCTACCTCTTAAACCCCTATAAATACCTGATGACTTTCAGTATTTTGGAGGTCCCCGATCAATGATCGAAAACACACAACATACATATTTTGTTGGTTTCTCTCCCTGAAATATTCCTACAAAATTACCCTAAAATCACCCCCTAAATCACCTAAAAGTTTGTTTATCAACCTTGTTGATCAACAAACATCTAAGCCCGAATCAAGGATTGAGGCGAAGCTCTGTTTGCATCAAGATTTGACTCTCCTATTGAGTCGAAACTCTGCCCGAATCACTTCTCGACCGAGAATCCATCTTAGAACCACGTTCTAAATCAAATATCCCCAAACACTAGGTAAACTCCTATACTTTTACTCTCTTCTTCTCAATCCCTCTCTATTGGCTTTTAGAGTAGTGTAATCCCATCAAAAGGATTAGCCTAGAGTCCTTCAATCGATGAAGGTGATCTCGAAGCATACAATTCGACATTCCTAATCAAGAAATTGATTAGGGTTTTCATGTTCTTGTTAAATTAGAAAGATTGATAATACTTGATTGGCAAGACCGATCTTCGGATCGGGTGGAATGGATGCTCCTTGACCTACCCATTTCATAACTTAACCCCCGAACCCTTGAATCTCTTGAAAATAAACAAAAAGATTTTTCTTATTGTTTTTCTAAATAAATAATAAGTGACGACTCCTAAATGTTAAAAAATTCGCGCATCGCTATAGTGGCGACTCCGCTGAGGATAATTAAGAAAGAGGGTTAGACTTGCGTTACAATTGAGTATTATTAATCTTTTTATTTTTCTGTAAAAATTTAATTTTTCTGGATTTTTTAGAATTTTTCTGTACTGTTTTCGTCAAAAAAAAAAATTACTGTCCGAATACTTATTCAGCGCGGGATAAACTTATCTCGCGTGAGATTAACTTGCGGTTTTACAAACAAACATTTCTTCCACTTTGGCGGCGGCGTCAGTAGCATTAAAAAAACAAAAAAAAAAACAGTTTCAGAAACTTCAAAAAAAATTCAGAAAAGTCAAAATAAATGTTATTCTATTTTGCTTGCACTAACTTTATTTTGCAGGGTAGAATAATTAATTTATATTTGAACTATATACTTGCGTGAGATTGAATTTTTTAAATTTTTACCGGTCATCGGTTGACTCGGGCATTGTAATTAATTAATTTAATTCTTTCTCTCTCTCTTTTATGTGGAACTACGACGGCCCGAGTCTTCCTAATTTGGGAGAAACGTAGGCAACCACTTGGTGCGGCCACTATCTATTTTTCTTTAGCTTTCAAAAAAAAATTTCTATTTTACTCTATCACCTAGATCGAATCTCACACACGCGCACTCATATTATAACTGTCATTGCACTTCATACCCTGATTAAACCCGGGACCCACACTAAGGACGGATGACGATAACCACCTAGTCGCCGGTCTCTTCGAAGTTGGATCATCCCACTCCGCGTATTCAATCCATCTAGATTGTCATATCGCGGGGAGCCTAGCCTTCCAGCCCTGCATCACCACATATCATATAGATTGACTTTTTAAGACACTCCGTGACCGATCGGTTTGATCTTGGAGTCCTTGTAATTCCTTGTCAAGATCGTTTTGTGCAATAATCCATGGTGATGGATGTGGTTTTACCCATCTAAAAGATATATTTCCTAGCTTATTTGATGCTCGAAACCTTGAGAATTTAATGTATTTCGTAGTGTTTTGAAAGTACAGGGGTTGAAGTGCAATTACTGACAAAACGGAGGATTTGAGCGTACTTTGGAAGTTTTTGGATCAAATTGCAATTCTGAAAAATATGGGACAAAATTGACATTTCAAAGTTCAAGGGCAAAAACGTAAATCTTGGAAGTTCAGGGACTAAACTGGAAATATGAAAAATTTGGAGGAATTTGATTTAATAAAATTCATGGGCTAAAGTGAAAAATAAAATTTCAAGGATCGAGGTGCAAAAGAATTTTTTATAGTGATTAAAGTGCGACGGTGCAATTCGAGACGAACCGAATACAAATTGGTCCAAACTACGAGGCCAAGGCATGGGGTGGTGGCCGGCCAAATGCAAGGATTGCACAGGCTGGCCGAGCAATGCAAGGTCAGAAATGGGGCCAAGGTTGAGCATGGCTGGGCCTAGGGAAGTATGGCTGGATTGGGCCTGGGACAAGGAAAAATGGGCGGTCGCTGATTGTCCTTGGGCGGCCGCACAAATGGTAAAGCCATGGCCGAGAATCCTTCTGTATTCATGGGCGCTTGCGCAGGCCGTTTTGGGCGACCGCCCACCAAGCTTTACCAACGGATTTTATTCCGTCACAAATAAGGAAAACGAATCGGCAACAGATTTTTAGCAGATTTGTGCCGAATTTTCTGCAGATTTTCTATTTTGACTAGAATTTTGACCAGATTTTGGTTTCCAAAAAGGATTTTCACCTCCCTCTTCCTATAAAAAGAACCCTAGACTAGTTTTTGTATCATCTTTGGATCTTTTTGATCTTTTGATCTTTTTAATCTTTTATTTTTCTCATTCTCTCTCTATATTTTCTTTCTCTTTATCATAGTATAAGTTTTTATTTATTTTTGAAGATTAAAGAACAAGGTTTTGCTTTATTTATTTTAATGGCCATTCAAGGCTAATTTATTTGATTCGTGGATTGAGGTGAGTAACAATTTGATCTTTATGCTAAGGTTTTAATTCTTCCTATCTCTTTCGTTCTTGTTCTTCTCAACGGTTTTAATTATAGTTCTTGAGATCAATTGTATTGACCTAGCGGAATATACTTTTGATATCTTGAATTAATTTTGATACAAACTATTGCACTAGCGTGGATGATTTGTAATTTGACCATTGTTGAGAAGAATAGATTCAATTGAGGACCTAACGGAAATCAAACGAATCTAGGTTCCATTGTTCTTAAGTTTTTAATTGAAATTCTTGAATGTTTATATTGACCTAGCAGAATATATAAACAAGATAGAGTTATTAGGGTTCTAATGTTCTTATTGACCTAGCGAAATATATGAACATCTTAACCCTATATTTTTGTGAACGAACCCAAGAATGAGATTGAATCCTTTTTACATGAAATAAAAAGCATAAAGTGATAATTGTTATGATCCCCAATCCATGAATCCCTTGTCTCTTGATATCTTTAATTTATTTATTTTTTGCTTTCTTAGTTTAATAGTTCAACCAATCAAAACCCCTTTTCCTTTGTTTCTTTTTACACTAATTAAATCAATTTGTTCAACACACAAATCTCTGTGGATTCGACCCTTGCTTGTGCATACTACTACATCGGTAACTTGTACACTTGCAATGTATTTTTATTACAAGAGGATTTTTATCCATCACATGGAAAAGAAATCAAAAAATTGTCGCTTCGAAATTGTCGCTTCGGAAATGTCCCTAAAATTGTCCCTTCGGATTTGTCCCTATAAAGAGAAAAATTTCTCACCAAAATTATTGCACAAAACTTGATATTACTTGGGATGACTTTGACCCCTAGGTCCCTAGGTTTGGATTTTGAATATTAGAAACCCCCAAAACGGATTTTCTGTCCGACCAAAATTAGGACTAAAATCAGAAAAAATGTGACTTTCCGTGGTGTTGTCTCGCGCGAGATTACTTGTCCCGTGCGAGATAAGCGTTCAGTCTTTTCGTGTTTTGGCCAAAACCTTCAAACCCTCAAGCCTTCATTCACCCTACTCAGCCGACTTGTTGGGACTCGATCATGGTTTAACACGGTTGCTACACGTCTAGGTTCTTCGCCAAAGCTCGACACAATGTCTGCTTCTCCTCCTACTATCGAGGCCGAAATAAACAAAGCTAATGCCCAACTCATCCAAGCCCTGCTTAAGATGGATGAACAAAGTAAGAAAATCGATGAGCAAAATGCCCAAATGGCCACCCTCATGCAAGAGCTCCATGACATGAAAGTCAAGAAAGGAAGAAAGCAAAAGCAGAAAGAGGAATCCTCCTCCAATGAAGAGGAATCCTACACCAAAAAGAATAAGATACCCAAGAAGTCAAGCAAGAAAAAAGAAGAATCCGATTCCTCCTCTTCCTCATCCTCCTCCGATGATGAGGGACATACCTCCAAGGGTGCTAAGACTAAGAAGGAAGGTAGCGACAAACTACTAAACTTGGTGACCATGTTACTAAGAACTACCTTGAGAAGAAACTTGCGACCCTTGTGTTGGTCCCAAAGGTGGCAACAAGGGTGAAAATACAGCTAGAGGGGGGGGGGTGAATAGCTGTCTAAAATTTTTTGCCCTCTTTTAAAGACTGAACCTCTTGCTTACAAAATCCTCTTGCAGTTGATAATAGACTGCAAGTGATAGTGTAAAATGCACAGCGGAATAATAGAGTGTATAGCGATTTTGAGAGGCGGTTTGTAAAATGCGGTTTTGGTGGTGCGGTTTTGGGAAGTGCAGTTTTACAAACACATGTGGTTTTGACTTTGTTAACTCCAAACACTATTTCACAATAATGGATAGCTAAATAAAGATCAAACAGAGACAAAGATAAATAATTAGCAAGCACAAGAAATATAAATGCAAAAAGTAAGAACACGCTATTTGGAGTGGTTCAATCGATAAACGATCTACGTCCACTACCAAGATGGTTAGTCTTGGATTTCTAAGAGAGATTTTATATTAAGTATTGTGAGATTACAAAGTACAATAAAATCTTTTCTATGAAGAACAAATCCAAAACTATAACCAGTGTATCTCAAGTGTTTAATCTATGTGATTAGAACAAGTGAGGTGAGTGTGTGAGAACAAGATCAAGGCTCTTTAGATCTGTGAGATGTAGAGCACAATGATTCTTGATTGTGTTAAGGCTTGATTTCTGGGCTAGGAATATTTCTTGAAGTATGAAGATGAAGATTCAAAGGGTTGAATAATTTCTGGGCAGAGCTTCAGCTTCTATGAACACAGTACTTTCAAATTCTCAAGCAATCTTCAAATGGTGAAGATTGGGGGTATTTATACCCAAGCATCAAGAAACTAGCCGTTGGATACAAACGTTGTAAGGACAAGACTTGATGCAATCCTATTGGTCCACAAAGAACCACTTTTGTCCTTTGGTACATTTGCTGCCAGATAAAGCTGATCAGGCTCCAGCTGCAAGCAATGAGGTTAGGACACCTGTCACCTTTTCAAGATCCTTGCAGATCTTTTCTGACATTGAATCACGTGACAAGATATGGTGGTTGACTTTTGATATTGCTGACGTGGATTCCAACGGATAAAAAGTTGTTCACTTCAAATAGCCAATCATTGGATGCGGTTGGTGAGACGCGGTTAGGAACATGCGGTTTTGCTACACCAGGAGGTTGCATGGATGCGGTTGCACATGAACTGCACAGGTGCGGTTCAAGGGCGGTTGCATGCGGTTGGTTCAATAGGCAGATTCAAGGTGGAATTACACTTACGGTTTACAAGTGCGGTTCATAGGGCGGTTTTGAATACTGCTGGATCTGCAACCTTGCTTCCAATGAGTCTTGTGCCATACTTCAAGCCTAAGATTAACCTATTCTATAAAATGGACTTAGCTAAAAAATTGAAGTCTAAGCTTCATTACATAGGGTCCTAAAGTCCTTAAAATAGATAGGAGGTTATGGTATCAATCAAATCTAATACAAAATAGGAGGGTTAAAACATGCATACCCAACACCTTGACACTTCAAAAGGATCATTCGTCCCATTTGATCCCGATGCTCTTCAACAATCCATCACCAAGTTTCCTCGCAAGTACAAAATGCTTGATATTGCCAAGTTTAATGGTACTACTTGTCCTCGAGCTCATGTTGAGACCTACACTTGGGCTATGCTTTCAATGGGCGTTGATAACACAATCTTCGCCCAATGATTTCCTAAAACTTTGGAGGGTGCTGTAAGAGATTGGTACATGTCTCTTCCTACGACTACAAGGCTTGACTGGTCGTCTGCATGTTTAGTCTTCCAAAGCAGTTTGAACACAACTCCACTTACCGCCCTACTAGGAGGAATCTTGAACAAACCAAGCAACATGCCAATGAGTCTTTTGCTGAATTTGCTAGAAGATGGAGACTCAAACTTACTGAAATTATCGAAAGACCTACTCTCAAAGAACAAATCCACATCGTCCTTCAATGCCTTCGTGATGAATTTCAAGATAAGCTTGCCGATAACTACTTTCCTAGTTTCAATGAACTCCATGAGTCCGGAATTAGGATTGATGACTTCCTAAAAAGCAAAAAGAAGGAAAGTACTTTCCGCTACAACAAGCCGACCACGAGTAAGGATGCTTCAGTCAATGCTATTGCATTCAACCGCCCCAACACCGGCAAGTATTCTACTGTTGCTCCTCCTGAAAAGAAAAAGAGACACTATGACAAAATTGAAGGAATCACTCAAGAAGAGCTCTTCGATGTGCTTGTCAAGAATGAAAAGATTAAACCAAGGGAAGGTGGTCCTCCTAAGGATATGGGTCCGAATCAGGCTCATCACTTATTCAGAAAGTACCACAACTTCACTGGCCACGACACCAACATCTGCCATCACTTGAAGGACATCATACAAGACCTCTTTGACAATGGAGATCTAGAACGTCCCAACGTCATCAACAATCCTCTCCCTCGTAATCCATGAAGAAGATGAAGCTCCGAGAAGAAGTCTACACTTACCACTTTGGGGCTACAACCATCCTCTCTCTTTCTCCTTTGATAGAAGTAGATTAGGTTTTAAATTTCCAAGTATGAACTCGAAGAGTCGTTCTGTCTTTCTAGTACTCCTCACCTCCCCTAGTTTGTGTCATCTAAACTATCGAGTCTGTTCTTAAATTTCTTCGATTAATCAAAGTAATTTTCTTTTCCTAAACACTTTCCCTAAGGTTGTTCTACCTCATGAATATCATTTAACTCATGCAAAGTAATGGACCCTCCATTCCCTAAATCATCGCAAAAAATAGAGACTTCTAAGCGAGTTTAAGAAGAAAGTTATCCTTAGGAGGCTTAAGGGCTAAACATTACCCCTACTGAAAGTCAAAAGTCAACAAACGAAGAAAGCCAAAGGTGCTGCTGTCAACCTTCATTCCAAGAAGAGTGGGGCTACTCAATTCAAAGCTTTGAGAGTACAAAAAAAAAAACCAAAAAAAAAAAATCAAAAAAACTCTCAAGCTTCCATCACCCCCATAACAAAGGTGAAAATTCAAATGCATGAAGGACTCTCCCACAAAGAAGAGTAGTCAAGTGATACCAACAAAAGAAAAGAGGATTCCTCAATAGCCTCTTACAACAAGTGAAGAAGACTTTCAGTATCAAAAAAAATGTGTTTACCCTTAAGTCATACTAATGATTGGCTTTCTTCTCAAACTTATTTAGAAATTTCTAGATGATGCACGGTTCACTAATAGGTAGAAAAACTTTTCTAGATCCTTGAGCCAAGTAACGTTTCTTGTTGAGTTTAGGGGCTTTCTGTTAGCCACTCTCATACACACTCTTGAAATCCAAGCATCAAAACTGGGGCTTCCTAACCTTTCCTCCCCCAGTCAATCTCTACTTCAACTCTTCAAAATAATCAAATCTGCATTTGGAGCTTTCCTCTTTGCTTCTCATTCCCATCATTAGAGAATACACTTCTTCAAAGAATTAATGCTTGGATCGCTTTCCAAAGAATAGAGTCCGTCTCTCCTCAACTAACTTGAGATCTCATCTCTCTCTCCTCAATAAGATTCTCTCATCTGAGTTCTCTTCGAGTAACATACTACTTTAAAAAAAAAAAGACGCAAAAGAGATGCCCGCTAGATTGAAAACCCGAAAGGGCGGTCTAGGCAAAAACCAGGGTGCGTCACTAAGAAAAAAAAATCAAAGGACAAAGGGAGGCTTTTCCTCAACCTTCTTCATCGAGCATCATTCGATCTTCTTCAAAACAAATCAACAAGGAGAGCCTTCTTCAATCATCGTCAAATCAAGAGAGCAGACTCACAAGCCTGTTCACAAAGTCATCTACCACTTGCAAGCAACTTGGGGCTTGAGACACCAAAGGGCCTTGGACACAAAGCCGTTACGACAGTCGACAGATTTGTAGTCGTTTGCCTCCTAGAGACACGATCCAAAGGAGAAATCAAGAATGAAGATTCGTAAAAAGCCTAGATGTGTTCACAAAAGGTTACTCATCAAAACTCTACAACAATGAAGAAACAGTACAGCCTCGCTGACTAGCAACAGATTCTACATAAACCTGATTTGGTCCCAACTTGTCAAACACAAGTTCACTCATACACTTCACCCCTCTCAAATATAAATCCATACAAATGTCCCTACATTTCCATATACCATATACTCCTACATAAACTCACCACCAAAATGTCCGACCGGCCATTTACACGAACAGGCATGAGCACCACCACGTAAGTCCAGTCCAACAACTAAAATTTGAAAAAAATATATTTGGAATCTTTATGTGCTGACATGTACAAAAAGGTAAGAATCTTTCCGGTCCATTCGAGATCCGCATGCATATATCCTTGCATTACAGGAGCCGACAAAACCTCCACCTTAACCGACAACTTCAAAGTCTGTGAAGGCAGCAAACTTCAAGTCCGTGGCCTCGGCAACAACTTAAAGTCTGTGACGGCAGCAAACTTCAAGTCCGTGACCTCGACAACCACAACAAAGTCTGCGACCGCAGCAAACTTCAAAGTCCGTGACCTCGGCAACGTCAACAAAGTCTGCGACCGCAGCAAACTTCGAAGTCCGTGACCTCGGCGACTGTAAGTGCTCCAATTTGAGCTTGTTAGCATTTTCGTTAGAAAATTAACGAAAGTTATAACATTACTAACATTCCTAACACTCCTAACTTTTCTAACAAAGAAAGGGTAAAATGGGCATTGCCATTTAAAGTTAAACCAAGAAAAGAATCTCAAAAAGCAAAAGAAATTGGAAAAATCCGAATTAAGAAAGTTGAAAAACAGCAATCAGTTTGAATTTTCTGAAAATATTCCTCCTGTCCAACAGCCTACACTGTAGCAGATGAACAGTGCACGCGTCGAACCCTATCCGCGCGGATATGATTGACACTCACAGTGTCCTATAAATTGAACCCTCCTCTCTCAGTTTACACAACACAATTGGATCACAACAACGAAACTCTGGCGAAATATAGAGAGAAAACAGTGGGAATCCCTAGATTGCCACCATTTTCTCTTGAATATTTCCCAATCCCACTCCAAACACTCTCAAATCATCCTTAAACACACACAAGCTCAAGCTTAAACCACCACCAAAGAGGAGGATTAGAGAGAAAACATAGAGGACTTAAGTGTTATCTACTTGTTTTCTCTTTGACCAACTCTATCATCAAACTCTAAGCACATTCAAGCCTCAAATCAAACTCAAAC
The DNA here is from genome assembly GCA_022495995.1 of Adenophora triphylla var. japonica. Taxonomy (NCBI): domain Eukaryota; kingdom Viridiplantae; phylum Streptophyta; class Magnoliopsida; order Asterales; family Campanulaceae; genus Adenophora; species Adenophora triphylla. Next base: position 544,734 of record JAFEMH010000453.1, on the reverse strand, counting down.
ACAAATCCAAGCACCAAATCTTGATACTCCTCAAGTCAAACACCAAATCTTGATACTCCTCAAGTCAAATTCCAAGCCTAGGAAGATAGGGTGTCACCATTGGTAAAGCCCTCCTTCTCAAAACCCTAAAATTCTCTTTTAACTTCTTGTTCATCTTGTTCTTCCTACTTGGATCTACTTGATGTCTAGTTTAACTTAAGTTTTGACCCAAGATGGTCATCTTGAAGTTCATCTTCATGAATGACCATCTCAAATGGTCTACATTTTAAATCTCTAAATTGATTTTTCTCTTTAATTTCATTTCTACAAAATATTCCCTTTCCCTTTGCAAAGGACATGTTTAAACCCCATAAATTCCCCAAGGATGACTTGAATATGATAACCACTTAACAAAAAGTAGTGGTATCAAGTATAGGGATGAAAATGGGGTGAACATAGATGCAAGTCCCCCAAAAATCACATTTTCCCTCAAGAACATCTTGCTGTCCAGTAGCATTGTTCTGAGACCTCAGTCCATTTTCCTATTTTTTGGACCCAGTAAAACTTGGAATTGGGTGTTGACTACAAAATACTTTTTGTAGCCAACATCCAGATCTTTCCAGAAATATTTTTATTTTATTTTTTGGGTGAGTAAAACTCCGTTTTACAAATTTTCTTTTAAAGGCTAGTTCATCAGCTTCTGGAAATCCAGATCTCATATATGAGATTTCCAGAAGGTTTTGACCCTTCAAATCTTTTCCAAAATGGAAAATTCTTTCGCAAAAATCTTATTTAAGGAGTCTAGAAAAACTTTCATTCTCTGATTTTATCAATATTATGAAGTTTTAAGACCCTTGAATACATTTCAAAATCAGGTGTCTGCTGCCTTTGTCCTTCTGGCAGAAGTGACTTTCAACTTCAAAAGGTCTTTTGAGTACCAAATCTCAAACCAAAAATCCTCCAAAAAATCATGGGATCAGTTTAAGGTCTTAAAAAGAGATCCCAATTTTTACTTTTCTCAGTTTCAAATTATTTTGGTCAAAACACACACACACACACACACACACACACAACAAAAGGATTTCAAATGTTTGGAAGACTCGTTTTACGAGGCGTTCCGGGTGATCACTAACGTTCTTCCCGGCGCGTAACGTGACCTCCGAACCTAAATCTCTGATCTCGGGCTTTTTTCAAAGTTTTGGCCCTCAAAATTAAAATGGCGTGGCGACTCCGTTTGATCTTTCACAAAAAAAAATCGGGTACATCACAGTGGCGACTCCGCTGGGGAAGAACAAGTTTTATCTTTTCAAAAACAAAAAAAAAGAAAAACTTTTGAGGGTCAAACTTCCGTCTCAACATTTGAAAATCCTTTGTTTTGTGTGTGTTGATTTTTGCACATTTTTGTGTTTGTTTTGGCCGCCTCGGAAAAGTCAAAATTTTGACTGTCGGAAATCATGTCCCTAATTGTTGGAATTTTTGTGCTTATGTGCTTATTTGTTAATAGAATTTTCAAAAAAAAAAAATTCAAAAAAAAAAGATTTTTCAAAAAAAAAAGAAAATTTTCAAAAAAAAATCATGCATCATGTCTTTTAAGACACATAAAAATTTCTATTTTACTCAGAAAAAGAAGATAGACTGCTTGCACACTACGCACACGTTGACCGTACACTGCACACTACGTCCTTAACCCGGGGAAATCCTTGTCGCGGTCCGTTTGGTCTTATTACGCCTCTCGGACGAGCACAGGACTACCCAAACATCCCATGGAGCCTCGTGTCGACCATGCACTTGTCCGTGACACACCTTGTCCGAGACCCGGTTGGTTTTTAGTTTGGTCTGTGTCATGCCCTGTCTGTGTATAGACCTTTCCTTTCAAGCCTTTGTCGGCATACCGACTCAATATCTTTCGGGTCCCTAATCAGTCGAAGTCATGCCGGTTTTCCGCCGCAGACTTTGACCAAGATATTGACCGGCGCCTTGACTTTGGCTCGGATCGGCACAAATTATACACCGACTTCCAAAGATGACACTGAGTCATCAAGGATTAACGGTTATTCCATGCCTAATTACGGCCTAACTGACGACAAGTCAAGATCAACAGTGGGCACTTATCAGTCCAAATCATGCCGACTTTTTGTCGAGCCCTCGGACACGATCTAGACTTCGACGTCAGCTTTGTCCGTAATTTACATCGAATGCTCGTTAAGACTCGATTACCCGCCAGGCTTCTAGGATTGTTTTCTTTTCGGTCGGTGGAACCCGCTTGCCCTATAGGACTCTCGCCCGGGGCTGTCCACCCTGGGAGGTCGAAATACAGGTGGAATACGAGGGGCTTATAGACGTAGTGACGGGGCCCACTGATCCAGGAATCAGAGTAGTTTGAAAAGAAAAAGAAGAGCAATCTTTTCCAACCGATTAGGTTAATAAAACGTGTTTTAAGTAAACATGAACAAATAACTGCATGTTGCATGAGCCTAAAGCCCAAACACCTACCCTCCTTTAAATCCCACCATCTGAACCCTCGTGTCTTTCCCCCGCAGCTTCGCACAAAGCTTGGTTTCGGGCACCGGGTCACCGTTTAGTCAGTTGGGAAGAGTCAAGTGCATCGTCAGCTTCACCGTTTGTTCCGACTCCGGGTTTCAGAATGTCTGCATCAGCTGGTAACGATGGGGACAACGTCACCCCTCCTCCCGGGACTCCTCAGATAGAACAGCAGTGGAATCGGTTAGCGAGAGATGAGAGTGCGACAGGAAGCACAGCTGAATAACCTTATGGAGGCTATCAAGAGCCATGGTTTGGCCGCCAGCCTCAATCCCGATGGCACCTTCACTGTGGAAGAAGAGGATGACCCCAATCCCAATCTCGGTCGCCCCGACCACTCCAGGATGCCACCACCAACCTCTTTCGGAGCTACCAGAACCCATGCTCCTCGATCTCTAGGTCAGTCGGCTCCCCAACTGCAGACCACTGGATCCGTGCAGCCTGACGGGACGAGCCAGTTCGCAATGCCTCAGTGGGGACAAAGTCAGTACGGAATGCCTTCCCATGGTTGGGGATACCCCGGAATGCCACAAAGAAATTGGGATCCCGCCTCGGTTTGGGACCAATCAATCCGGACTTTTGCAACGGTTTGGAATGCCACCACGGTTTGGTTCGGGGCAACGGTCAGAGCCCCTCCTTAGAATGATGCTAGCTCACCTTGCTCCTCACACAGCTTCCGCAAACCCATTTCTCACTCAGGGTTCAATGGGTTACCAAGCCCCCATCCCAGTTTCATCGTAATCACCAGACCACAATATCCTCTCGGTTATGCATCCTCGCCACAACCAGCCATGCAATTCAACAACCGGGGACAAGCCCGCACTTAAGCCTACTTATGGGTCTCACTCCGGAAATCCAAGCCATCCGGCTACCTCAGATCTGCCTCCATCTTCCCCGATTGGAAGCCAACGGCAAGTCGCTGGATTCTATCCCTTTGCCCAAGCTCCTACCTACACTCCCAGGGAAATTTGGGCCAAGGACGGGTTTTCACCTATGCTCCGGATATGGTATTCCTTCCACCAATGCACCACCAACAGCTAGTCCTCTTCCTAGCTCAAATATCGGCTCAGAATTCCCGCTCCACCTTTGGATCCCCAATTGGCTTGGTTTATGGAGCAACACAAGGAAATGAAAGCACAGATTGCCGAATTGATCGCCAAAAAGAACACCGCTCTTCGGCCTACGTATCCCGACTCGATTGTCCCCCGCCTCACAAGTTTGTGATGCCCACTCTGGAATTGTTTGACGGAGTGCATGCCCTAAAACTCACTTGGACACCTATACTTTGGCAATGAAGGCTAAGGGATGCACAAACCAAAGAAGTTGGCCGATTACTTTAGTCTCTCTTTGAAGTCGGGGGCTTTGAAATGGTTTTTCCGATTGCGGCACGAAGCTAGGGCTACTTGGGAACAGATTACCAAGCACTTTCACGTATAAGTATAAAGCCAACTTGGAATGGGAGACAAACAGAGTTGACTCGCAAACAACGATGCAAATACTCTAATGAGAATATTGGGGATTTCTATAAGAGGTGGAACTTAAAGCTCGGTGAAATGGCCATTCCTCCTCTCGACGAGGAGCAAGCTTAGACATCTTTCGCTCATGCTTGAAGCCGCATTTGAGAGCTTCCCTCACCCACTTCCCCTACGCCGACTTGCGTGCAATGGTTAATTCCGGGCTAAGTTTGAAAAGGCTTACAATCAAGCACCGACCGCCGCACTCGCCTACGTATATCGGGCTCCTCCCTCCAACACTACTCTCGCTTTCGCTAAAGGCAAAGAGGCGATCGGCTACGCGGGACAAGATCAGAATAATGCCACTTCCTTTGTTCCCAAGAAGCTCGATGCATCCAGATCCGGCTCCAAGACTTGAGAAACCTTGGGATGCCTTTAAGTGATATCTTTAGAGGATTGGTAAAAGAAGGTTTGCTCCGGCCTTTGGATAATTATCGCCCAAGAAACCCCAACGCTCCTTTGGATACCTCCAAGCATTGTGCCTTTCATCGCACCATGGGCACTGACGGATGATTGCGTCCCCGAAAAAGGCCATTCAAGGGTTGATTGAGCAAGGGAGGTTAGAGATGCCTGAAGGCCCTAATACTATCAATAACCCGCTCCCTAACAACATGAGTGTCAACATGATCGAGTTTGGTGGTTCAAGCCTTGTGGGCATAATGGAATTTGACTCGCCCTCGTGAGGTCGGTGAATCAGCCATCGCAGCGATGAAAGTGTTTGGATTAAGAAAGAGATTGCCAAGGAAATCCCGATGGAAAGATCTCGCAATAGCTCCCTGCTCCGGCCGTCGAAGAATAGATGCATGGTTCAACAAAGAAAGAGCGGCTAGACTGGGGCTACCTATCTTTAAAATAGTCTTTTGAGTCAACCTTCGTAGGGTCTAGTACTTTTCTTTCACCTAAGTCCTTCCTGGACATTTGTCGTTGTAGTCCATTTTGGACATAGTGGTTAAATGCCTAACTTTTAATATAAGCCTTTTTTCTCTTCTTGCTAGACTCGAGACATCACTTGCGCACCCACGTTACACTTAATTAAAATGATTTTATCCAAAATGATCACTTGTGCTGCTCAACCACTAATTCATTGAAATGATTAATATTTAAATTAATCGGAGTGAGAAAATCAATTGATATCCTTCCCAAATTGGGGCTTACCAACTCCCCATCTTGCATCTCATATGCTCACATCCCTTTCATCATCATCCCCTCGTTGCTCGATGAATTTGCATGAATCTTTTCTCATTTAAAGCTTAAGCAAACAATGAAGACTTAATCTCGTTTAGGTCATCCGGTAGGGATTGCGGTTGAAGCCTTTCACCCATAGGAAAGCCATTACCTCACCCTCACTAAACAATACCCTTTCATTTCAAGATCGGCGTGTTTTGAAACCCGGTTTAGCCATCATTTTTGCTCCTTACTGAGAGAAAGTCCAAGCGAGCCCGAGAAGTTAGCTTCGAGAGTCGGCGATGCGCAAAATATCTCAAGCCATGAAGGAAGGACAAAGATAATCCTCAACTCCTCAGGAGGCTCTCCAAGTCAAAAAAAAAAAAAAAAAAAAACAAAAAAAAAACAAAAAAAAAAACAAAAAAAAAACAAAAAAAAACAAAAAAAAAACAAAAAAAAAAAAAGAGAAGAACTATCGATCCTCAAAAGTCCCCCGACTTCTCAAGAAGCCCTCCAATGATCAAAAAGGAGCCTGAATTCTCGCAAGATCGCAAAAGGTTGTCGATAGCTCGGACTTCCTCTCACCATTACCTTAAATCAATCCTAAGCCATCCTCTCGATTTTAGAGGATACTCCCATTACCCTCGCCTTCAGCCAAAGTCAAAATTTGACCTCTCATTCTTAGAGGCACTTAATCTTTCCCGCCGTAGATTTCCCAAACACATCCCTGCAAGCTAACCTCTCATCTTTAGAGGTTCAACAAGAAAGGCCCACCGACCTCTCACTTTAAGAGGTCATAACTTCCAAAATTACCCAATGGCCGATCGAAGCCCGGAAACCCACCGCAATTCCTATCTGGATAGCAATTTCATCGTAAAATCTTTAAGATCTAAATCAAATTAATGCTTCATTGCTTGCTTAAATCGGAATCTAATTCATCTTGGTTCAAAATTATCAATCAAAGATTGTGCAAATTCAAACCTGATGTGAGCATATTTCATTTCTCCTCACAAACACTTGCCGTGGATGTCCCACTGGGGCTTCGCATCCGTGTCTTTCATGGACACTCTAAGGGGATATGTTATTCAATCCTCCAAATCCTCAAAATCCCCAAAGGTCCTCAGATCCTCGAATTTCAACATTCGTTCTCTTTTCATTCGGGATAAGCCCGAACTACGGCGACCCGAGCTCTTCATAATGGAGGGAACGTAGGCAACCGTAAATGGTCCTGGCCGAAATCACAAACAAATCTCAAAAAAAAAAAAAAAAAAAATCCGGTCTCATCAAGGATCGTCCCTATACACTTTCCGCCCTTCCGAGCTTGATTCTCGATATCACTTGGTTTCTCCTTGTGATTAATCAACATATTTGTTCATATCGATTTAGGGATTGAATAACCCGAACATTAACAAAGGGTTTTAAGCAGCTTTGTGATCATCACGTATAAGACAAGTTTTCAAGTGTCTCGCGAGTCTTCTCTTTCTACATCATAGGGAAATAGAGCCAAACACTCGTCTTTCCGTCGCCAGGGGCTTCCATACACTTTTCCACACCTTGTGATGCTTATACTCTCTCAAAAGAGTCAAACCTAAAGCGAGTGTGTATACACAAAATCGGGATTCATTCCCACTTTTCGAAAGATGTGCCCCTGCACGTAAACATTTCGAGTCTTGTCCATTGGGTGGTTGACTAAGATCTGAAAAGATGGGTGCCTCCTCGGTCACATGACGACTCTGTCTACGCAAGATCGCTATGAATTTCTTCACGCCGGGGCTTGCTAAGCGGTTCTCCTGTGTTCTTCTGTATCAGCTCTTCAAGTTGGGGCTTCTATAGTCATCTTTGGGTCCACATTGGGTTCTTCACTACGAGATAGACTCGCCAAGTCGCTTCTTCAAAATCTGGACTTTGCCTACTCAGGATCCGGGGGCTTTGTCGAGATGGTCTTTTGGACCCGAATTTTATCAAGAAAGAATTTCAGCTTCAGAACTTGGTAGACGGCAGCTTCCTGTAGCATCGGAATTCAAGATCAGGGTTTCTCCCGGCATTAGCAATTCCATCAAATCATTCTCCGAACACGGTTTCGGCCAAAGTCACAGCTCACCCAAATGAAAGAAGCGTCGCTCATATCGACGTGCCCCAGAGCCTGTCAGCATCAGCTTCAGATGACCAAGAATGAGGGAAAATTTCAACCAAAACCCGGGATCCGAATCCAATCTCATCAAAATTGAGGTCCATGTGATACTGTCAACAAAACCTCATCAACAACCGCTGTTTAAACCGCGATCGAGGGCTCTCACCTCCCCCACTTGCTCAAAGCCTGTCCCAAACAGTCTCCAAACACATACATCCCGACGCATCCCCTTTCATCACCATGAATCCCCGCCAAAAAATCTCCCAAGGGCTCATGTGGCATGCACAAAATTTGAATCAATAGGAAAAATCCTAAGTGATTGAAGATCATAAATCATAATTTCCCTGCCAAAAGCTTAGGCTAAGTACATCTTCGAAAGCAAGTAAATGCATCATCACAATCATTTTTGGCTCTATACATGCATCTGTCATCGTGAATGTTATATATGCATCTTCCTCTTCACTAACGAATGCAGGAATTCAAACGTGAAATCAAATCCCCCTTTTCGGCAAGGATGATCTTCACCTAAGACGACCTCAAAAGGATGAAAACATCCCCCAACATCCACAAACATATGAAGACCGCCTCCAGTGTCTACAAATCGGTCAGAGACGCCAAGTTCTCCAATACAATTCGGTCAGAGACGCCAAGTTCTTCAATACAATTCGGTCAGAGACGCCAAGCTCTCCAATACAGTTCGGTCAGAGACGCCAAGTTCTCCAATACAGTTCGGTCAAGGACGCCAAGTTCTCAAAATGCAAATCGGTCAGGGACGCCAAGTTCTCAAATACAAATCGGTCAGGGACGCCAAGTTCTCAAATACAATGCGGTCAGAGACACCAAGTTCTCAAAAGCAAGAAGTCCCAATGTGAAGACAAGCTCAACAACCTCTACAAGGTTGACGATCACCAGCAAGATGCAGACTCAACCAAACTCCTCCTTCAGGTCAAAATGCCTCCAAAGATAGCAAATCGTCAGCAGAAACCGTCCCACGAACGGCAACCTAACAACTCTTCATCAACATCAGCCGTAGCCTCAGTCCTTCCGACAGCTACAGGTAAGCACAGCACAGGTATGAAAGCATATCTTAGTCAACTACTTTTCTAAAAAAGAACATTATCATCAAATCTTAGGGTGACTTCCCAAAAAACAGTCAAACCTCGGGTGACTCCCAAATACTGTCAAACCATCAAAGACCATCCCCAGCAATTTTCGAACTACGTCCAGGCTTGATTCCCACTCAGGATACGTAGGCAGCCTACCATAGGTCCAGCCGCTTGACCAGCACGGTCACCCTTTTCCCCGATAGTTCTCATAAGCCCGAATCTTCCCCAGCGAGAACACCTTCAAATAGTCTCCCTCAGGTACAAAACCTCAACTTAGGATCATACTCCTGAACTAAGTTCCCATTTAGGTTCATACTCCTGAACTAAACCTTGACTTAGAATCATACTCCTGAACTAGGTCCCCATTTAGGTCCATACTCCTGAACCGAACCCCAACTTAGGATCATACTCCTGAACTAATTTCTCATTTAGGTCCATACTCCTGAACCAAACCTCAACTTAGGATCATACTCCTGAACTAAGTTCCCATTTAGGTTCATACTCCTGAACTAAACCTTGACTTAGAATCATACTCCTGAACTAGGTCCCCATTTAGGTTCATACTCCTGAACTAAACTCCAACTTAGGCTAACAAAATCCCCAGCGAAGTTAACAGAATCCCGCTTCTTTTCCCATTATCCTCAAAGCAAAGAAAAGTAAGACCGATCCCTTCAAATCAAGGTTCGAGGCACCTAAAACGCCATCATCAAGGTTCGAGGCACCTAAAATGCCATCATCAAGGTTCGAGGCACCTAAAACGCTATCACTTCGATTTCAACACACAACACGAGGAAAGCGACAAATCGTAATCATCCTCTAATTCGACAAACCGAAATTATTACCCGGGCGACTTCCCAAAAATAGTCAAACCATAGGGCGACTTCCCAAAAATAGTCAGATCTTAGGGCGACCTCCAAAAGTCAAAACCTTAGGGTGACTTCCCAAAAACAGTCAAATCATAGGGTGACTTCCCAAAAATAGTCAGATCTTAGGGCGACTTCCCCAAAACAGTCAAAACCTTAGGGTGACTTCCCAAAAACAGTCAGATCATAGGGTGACTTCCCAAAAATAGTCAGATCTCAGGGCGACTTCCCAAAAATAGTCAGATCATAGGGTGACTTCCCAAAAATAGTCAGATTTTAGGGCGACTTCCCCAAAATAGTCGAACCATAGGGTGACTTCCCAAAACAGTCAAAACCTTAGGGTGACTTCCCAAAAACAGTCAGATCATAGGGTGACTTCCCAAAAATAGTCAGATCTCAGGGCGACTTCCCAAAAATAGTCAGATCATAGGGTGACTTCCCAAAAATAGTCAGATCTCAGGGCGACTTCCCAAAAATAGTCAGATCATAGGGTGACTTCCCAAAAATAGTCAGATTTTAGGGCGACTTCCCCAAAATAGTCGAACCATAGGGTGACTTCCCAAAAACAGTCAAAACCTTAGGGTGACTTCCCAAAAACAGTCAGATCATAGGGTGACTTCCCAAAAATAGTCAGATCTCAGGGCGACTTCCCAAAATAGTCGGAGATCATAGGGTGACTTCCCAAAAATAGTCAGATCTCAGGGCGACTTCCCAAAAATAGTCAGATCATAGGGTGACTTCCCAAAAATAGTCATATTTTAGGGCGACTTCCCCAAAATAGTCGAACCATAGGGCGACTTCCCAAAAATAGTCAGATCTTAGGGCGACTTCCCCAAAACAGTCAAAACCTTAGGGTGACTTCCCAAAAACAGTCAGATCATAGGGTGACTTCCCAAAAATAGTCAGATCTCAGGGCGACTTCCCAAAAATAGTCAGATCATAGGGTGACTTCCCAAAAATAGTCAGATTTTAGGGCGACTTCCCCAAAATAGTCGAACCATAGGACGACTTCCCAAAAACAGTCAAAACCTTAGGGTGACTTCCCCAAAATAGTCGAACCATAGGGCGACTTCCCAAAAACAGTCAAAACCTTAGGGCCCAAAAATAGTCAGATCATAGGGTGACTTCCCAAAAATAGTCAGATCTCAGGGCGACTTCCCAAAAATAGTCCGATCTTAGGGTTAAACACTCGAACTACGACTGGCTTGATTCCTCTTAAGGATACGTAGGTAGCCTATCATTAGGTTCAGCCATCAGACCAAAAATGGTCATTTCCTATCCCCGGCAGAGCGGATATACAATTTCAGTCATCAGACCAAAACGGTCATCTTTTACCCCCAGCAGAGTTTCTTTCAGCAAACGACTGCAGAACTCATCAAGGTTCGAGGCACCTAAAATGCCATCATCCCAGGGTCAAAGTCCCGAACTACGGTCGGCTTGATTCCCACTAGGGATACGTATGTAGCCTATCGCTAGGTTCAGCCACTTGATCACTTGATCATCCTGTCAAATATGGAGCCTTACTCTTATCGACGACCCCGCTTCCTTCGAAAGCACCGTCGCCGAGGGGCTACTGTAAGTGCTCCAATTTGAGCTTGTTAGCATTTTCGTTAGAAAATTAACAAAAGTTATAACATTACTAACATTCCTAACACTCCTAACTTTTCTAACAAAGTAAGGGTAAAATGGGCATTGCCATTTAAAGTTAAACCAAGAAAAGAATCTCAAAAAGCAAAAGAAATTGGAAAAATCCGAATTAAGAAAGTTGAAAAACAGCAATCAGTTTGAATTTTCTGAAAATATTCCTCCTGTCCAACAGCCTACACTGTAGCAGATGAACAGTGCACGCGTCGAACCCTATCCGCGCAGATGATTGACACTCACAGTGTCCTATAAATTGAACCCTCCTCTCTCAGTTTACACAACACAATTGGATCACAGCAACGAAACTCTGGCGAAATATAGAGAGAAAACAGTGGGAATCCCTAGATTGCCACCATTTTCTCTTGAATATTTCCCAATCCCACTCCAAACACTCTCAAATCATCCTTAAACACACACAAGCTCAAGCTTAAACCACCACCAAAGAGGAGGATTAGAGAGAAAACATAGAGGACTTAAGTGTTATCTACTTGTTTTCTCTTTGACCAACTCTATCATCAAACTCTAAGCACATTCAAGCCTCAAATCAAACTCAAACACAAATCCAAGCACCAAATCTTGATACTCCTCAAGTCAAACACCAAATCTTGATACTCCTCAAGTCAAATTCCAAGCCTAGGAAGATAGGGTGTCACCATTGGTAAAGCCCTCCTTCTCAAAACCCTAAAATTCTCTTTTAACTTTTTGTTCATCTTGTTCTTCCTACTTGAATCTACTTGATGTCTAGTTTAACTTAAGTTTTGACCCAAGATGGTCATCTTGAAGTTCATCTTCATGAATGACCATCTCAAATGGTCTACATTTTAAATCTCTAAATTGATTTTTCTCTTTAATTTCATTTCTACAAAATATCCCCTTTCCCTTTGCAAAGGACATGTTTAAACCCCATAAATTCCCCAAGGATGACTTGAATATGATAACCACTTAACAAAAAGTAGTGGTATCAAGTCTAGGGATGAAAATGGGGTGAACATAGATGCAAGTCCCCCAAAAATCACATTTTCCCTCAAGAACATCTTGCTGTCCAGTAGCATTATTCTGAGACCTCAGTCCATTTTCCTATTTTTTGGACCCAGTAAAACTTGGAATTGGGTGTTGACTACAAAATACTTTTTGTATAAAACATCCAGATATTTCCAGAAATATTTTTATTTTATTTTTTGGGTGAGTAAAACTCCGTTTTCCAAATTTTCTTTTAAAGGCTAGTTCATCAGCTTCTGGAAATCCAGATCTCATATCTGAGATTTCCAGAAGGTTTTGACCCCTCAAATCTTTTCCAAAATGGAAAATTCCATCGCACAAAGCTTATTTAAGGAGTCTAGAAAAACTTTCATTCTCTGAGTTTATCAATATTATGAAGTTTTAAGACCCTTGAATACATTTCAAAATAAGGTGTCTGCTGCCTTTGTCCTTCTGGCAGAAGTGACTTTCAACTTCAAAAGGTCTTTTGAGTACCAAATCTCAAACCAAAAATCCTCCAAAAAATCATGGGATCATTTTAAGGTCTTAAAAAGAGATCCCAATTTTTACTTTTCTCAGTTTCAAATTATTTTGGTCAAAACACACACACACACACACACACAACAAAAGGATTTCAAATGTTTGGAAGACTCGTTTTACGAGGCGTTCCGGGTGAACACTAACGTTCTTCCCGGCGCGTAACGTGACCTCCGAACCTAAATCTCTGATCTTGGGCTTTTTTCAAAGTTTTGGCCCTCAAAATTAAAATGGCGTGGCGACTCCGTTTGATCTTTCACAAAAAAAAAATCGGGTACATCACAGCGACGTCAACAAAGTCTGTGACGGCAGCAAACTTCAAGACCGTGACCTCGGCAATAACCACAACAAGAGTCTGTGACGGCAGCAACAACAACAAAGTTCGTGACCTCGACACAATGGCAACGTCAGTAACCTCGGGCGGCGCACTTCAACAACTTCATCAACAAACAGGTATCTTCAGAATTGGGTCAAGTCCTTGATTCCTCAGTATGATTTTACCTTTTCAAAAAAAATCCCTCTTCGCTTTTCAAAAATGCTTTTCAAAATACCTAAAATAGCCTTTTTAGTGTTTTGGAGTCGAACTACGTTTGGTCTGATTCTCTCTTAGATATACGTAGGCAGTCGTGCGACACGACCATCCCAATGTTCAGAATGATGTCTTTTCTATCGACGACATGAATTCTTCCATAAGTCTTGTCGCCGAGGGGCTCTGTAGACACCACATTCTGAACCAATAATTACATGATTACACTACTCTTCGTCTCTCTTTTATGTTTTTATGAAAGCATATCAGTTTCGTCATGTTTCGTTAAGTTTCTAACTAACCTCGTTAGTTTTGGACCTAACTGACTAACAGAATAACTGAAGAGGACAAAATAGTCAACCGACTAGTTGTCTCGCACGAGACATACGTGTCTCGCACGAGACAACCCCTCTGCAGGATATGCAGAATCACAATCCTTCTCCGTTTCAAACTCTTTTCTTGACAAACCTTATCAATCCGGTTCTCCAATCATATTTGAGTTCTGGAATCTTCCTAGGAGTGTTTTACCTCTCCACCTCTACCTCTTAAATCCCTATAAATACCTGATGACTTTCAGTATTTTGGAGGTCCCCGATCCACGATCGAAAACACACAACACACATATTTTGTTGGTTTCTCTCCCTGAAAGATTCCTACAAAATTACCCTAAAATCACCCCCTAAATCATCTAAAAGTTTGTTTATCAACCTTGTTGATCAACAAACATCAAAGCCCGAATCAAGAATTGAGGCGAAGCTCTATCCGCATCAAGATTTGACTCTCCTATTGAGTCGAAACTCTGCCCGAATCACTTCTCGACCAAGAATTCATCTTAGAACCACGTTCTAAATCAAATATCCCCAAACACTAGGTAAACTCCTATACTTTTACTCTCTTCTTCTCAATCCCTCTCTATTGGCTTTTAGAGTAGTGTAATCGCATCAAAAAGATTAGCCTAGAGTCCCTTCAATCGATGAAGGTGATCTCGAAGCATACAATCCGACATTCCTAATCAAGAAATTGATTAGGGTTTTCTTGTTCTTGTTAAATTAGAAAGGTTTTTCTTATTGTTTTCCTAAATAAATAATAAGTGGCGACTCCTAAATGTTAAAAAATTCGCGCATCGCTACAGGGACCAAGAGCTTCTCCTAGACAACTAAATGCTCAGAATCATTCAAACAGTTGAAGGAATACTTGGGATCCCCTCCTTTGTTGAGCAGCCCTGTCAGATAAATTTCGAACATGCAAGGGGGATCCCAGATAACAGTATTTGCAGAGTTCTTTCATCTCAAGGCCTTTCTTAAGATGTAGGACTCGAGATTGTAATTTATTTTATTTAAGTAATGATTCTTATTTAAATTGCGTGAGATTGGTTTTTTGATTAAAGACCGGTCCATGGAGGATTCGGGAGTTGTAAATTCAATTTAATTTAATTTATTTATTCTCTTTCTCTTTATGTGGAACTACGACGACCCGAGTCTTCCTAATTTGAGAGAAACGTAGGCAACCACTTGGTGCGGCCATTATCTGTTTTTCTTTTAGTTTTCAAAAAAAAAACTTTCTATTTTACCCTATCACCTAGAACTGACTCTCACACACGTGCACATCATGATATAACTGTCATTGCACTACATACCTTTGATAAAACCCGGGACCCACACTAAGGACGGATGACGGTAATCACCTAATCGCCGGTCTCTCCAAAGTTGGATCATCCTACCTCGTGTTTTCAATCCACCTAGATTGTCAATATTGCGAGGAGCCTAGCCGTAGACCCTGCATCAACCACATATCATGTAGATTTACTTTTTAGGACACTCCGTGGCCGGTCGGTTTGATATTGGAGTCTTTGTAATCCCTTGTCAAGATCGTTTTTATTACGCAAAAGAAATCAATAAATTGTCACTTTGGATTTGTCCCTTCGAAAATGTCCCTATGATTGTCCCTTCGGATTTGCCCCTAAAGAAAAAAATTTCTTACCAAATTTATTGCGCAAAACTCGATGTTACTTGAGATAACTTCGACCCTTAGGTCCTAAGGTTTGGATTTTGAATGTTAGAAATCCCCAAAACGGATTTTTCGTCCGACCAAAATTAGGATTAAAATCAGAAAAAATGTGACTTCAAGTGGTGTTGTCTCGCGCGAGACTACTTGTCCCGTGCGAGACAAGTGTTCTGTCTTTTTGTGTTTTGGCAAAAACCTTCAAGCCTTCATCCACCCTATTCAGTCGATTTGTTGGAACTCGATCATGGTTTAACACAGTTGCTACACATCTAGGTTCATCGCTAAAGCTCGACACAATGTCTACCTCTCTTCTTGTCACCGAAGGCGAAATCAAGGAAACTAAGGCCGAACTCATCGAAGCCCTGCTTAGGATAGATGAACAAAGTAAGAAAATTGATGAACAAAATGCCCAAATGGCCGACCTCATGCAAGAGCTCAACGAGATGAAAGTCAAGAAAGGAAGAAAGCAAAAGAAGAAAGATGGATCCTCCTCTGATGAAGAGGAATCCTACCCCAAGAAGTCAAGCAAGAAAGAGAAAGAATCCAATTCATCCTCTTCATCTTCCTCCTCCAATGATGAGGGACATATCTCCAAGGGTACTAAGACCAAGAAGGAAGGTAGTGATGAAACTACTTGTTCCCGAGCTCATGTTGAGACCTACACTTGGGATCATTCATCCCTACTTGTCCCCGAGCTCATGTAACTAAGAACTACCCTGAGAAGAAACTTGCAACCCTTGTTACTTCAAAGGGATCATTCGTCCCATTTGATCCCGATGCTCTTCAACAATCCATCACCATGTTTCCTCGCAAGTACAAGACACCTGATATTGCCAAGTTTAATGGCACTACTTATCCCCGAGCTCATGTTGAGACCTACACTTGAGCTATGCTTTCAATGGGCATTGATAACAAAATCTTGGCCCAATGCTTTCCTCAAACTTTGGAGGGTGCTGCAAGGGATTGGTACATGTCTCTTCCTGTGACTACAAGACTTGCTGGTCGTCTGCATGTTTAGTCTTCCAAAGGCAGTTTGAAGACAACTCCACTTACCCTCCTACTAGGAGGGATCTTGAACAAACCAAGCAATATGAAAATGACTCTTTTGCTGAATTTGCTAAAAGATGGAGACTCAAACTTACTGAAATTGTTGAAAGACCTACTCTCAAAGAGCAAATCCACATCTTCCTCCAATACCTCCGTGATGAATTTCAAGAGAAGCTCGCCGGTAATTACTTTCTTAGTTTCAATGAACTTCATGAGTCCGGAATTAGGATTGATGACTTCCTAAAAAGTAAAAAGAAGAAAAGTACTTTTCGCTACAACAACCCACCACGAGTAAGGATGCTTCAGTCAATACTATTGCATTCAACCGCCCAACACCAGCAAGTATTCTGCTGTTCCTCCTCCCGAAAAGAAAAAGAGGCACTATGACAAACTTGAAGGAATCACTCAAGAAGAACTCTTCGATGTGCTTGTCAAGAATGAAAAGGTCAAACCAAGGGATGGTGGTCCTCCTAGGGATATGGGTCCTAATCATGCTCATCACTTATTCTGCAAATATCACAACTTCACCGGCCACGACACCAACACTTGCCACCACTTGAAGGACATCATTCAAGACCTCTTTGACAATTGAGAGTTAGAACGTCCCAACGTCATCACCAATCCTCTCCCTCATAATACATGAAGAAGATGAAGCTCCAAGAAGAAATTTACCACTTTGGGGCTACAACTATCCTCTCTCTCTCCTTTAATAGAAGTAGATTAGTATGTTTATTTATTTATTTATTTGTTTATTTATTTATTTATTTATTTATTATTTATTTATTTATTATTATTATTTATTTATTTATTTATTTATTTTTCGCGATGACATATGAGGATTCATGTTAGCCGACCCCAAATTATTTTGGGACTAAGGCTTTGTTGTTGTTGTTGTTGTTGAACTCTAAGAGTCGTTCTGTCTTTCTAGTACTTCTCACCTCCTCTAGTTTGTGTCATCTAAACTATCAAGTATGTTTTTAATTTCTCCGTTAATCAAAGTCATTTCCTTTTCCTAAACACTTTCCCTAAGGTTGTTCTACCTCATGAGTATCATTTAATTCATGCAAAATAATGGACCCTCCATTCCCTAAATTATCGCAAAAAAAAATAATTCTAAACGAGTTTAAGAAGAAAGTTATCATTAGAAGGCTTAAGGGCTAAACATTACCCCTACTGAAAGTCAAAGGTCAACAAATGAAGAAAGCCAAATGTGCTGCTGTCAACCTTCATTCCAAGAAGAGTGAGGCTACACAATTCAAAGCTTTGAGAGTACAAAAAAAAAACTCTCAAGCTTTCATCACCCTCACAAACAAAGGTGAAACTTCAAATGCATGAAGGACTCTCCTACAAAGAAGAGGAGTCAAGTGATACCAACAAAAGAAATGAAGATTACTCTACATCCTCTTATAACAAGTGAAGAAGACTTTCAGTATCAATAAAAATGTTTACCCTTAAGTCATACTAATGGTTGGCTTTCTTCTCAAACTTATTTAGAAATTTCTAGATGATGCACAGTTCATTAAAAGGTAGAAAATTTTTTCTAGATCTTTGAGCTAAGTAGCGTTTCTTGTTGAGTCTAGAGGCTTCCTGTTAGCCACTCTCATACACACTCTTGAAATCCAAGCATCAAAACTGGGGCTTCCTAACCTTTCCTCCCCCAGTAAATCTCTACCTCAACTCTTCAAAATAATCAAATCTGCATTAGGAGCTTTCCTCTTTACTTCTCACTCTCATCAATAGAGAATACACTTGTCCAAAGAGTCAATGCTTGGATCACCTTCCAAAGAATAGAGCTCGTCTCTCCTCAACTAACTTGAGATCTCATTTCTCTCTCCTCAATAAGATTTTCTCCACTGAGTTCTCTTCGAGTTAACATACTATTTTCAAAAAAAAAAGGAAAAAAAAAGACGCAAAAGAGATGCCCGCTAGATTGAAAATCCGAAAGGGCGGTCTAGGAAAAAACCAGGGTGCGTCACCAAAAAAAAATCAAGGACAAAGGGAGACTATTTTTCAACCTTCTTCATCGAACATCATTCGATCCTCTTCAAATAAAATCAACAAGAAGAGCCTTCTTCGATCATCTTCAAATCAAGAGAGCAGCCTCACAATTCTGTTCACAAAATCAACTACCACATTCAAGCAACTTGGGACTTGAGACAGGAAAGAGACTTAGACATAAAATCATTAAGACAGTCGACAGATTTGTAGTCGTTTGCCTCCTAGAGACACAATTTAAGAGAGAATTAAGAATGAAGATTTGCAACAGGCCTAGATGTGTCACACAAGGTTACTCATCGAAATTCTACAACAATGAAGAAATAGTACAGTACTCTCGCATGAGACAACCTCGCCGACTAGCAACAGATTCTGCATAAACCTGATTGATCCTAACTTGTCAAACACAAGTTCACTCATATAGTTCACCCATCTCAAATATAAATCCATACAAATGCCCCTACATGTCCATATACCATATACTCATACATAAACTCATCACCAAAATGACCAACTGGCCATTTATACGAACAGACGTGGGCACCACCACATAAGTCCAGTTAAACAACTAAAATCTGAAAAATCTATTTGGAATCTTTATGTGCTAACATGTACAGAAAGGTAAGAATTATTCGGGTCCATCCGAGACCAGCATGCATATATCCTTGCATTACAGGAGCCGACAGGACCTCCACCTCAACCGACAACTTCAAAGTCTGCGACAGCAGCAACGACAACAAAGTCTGTGACCTCGGCAACAACAGTGACACTTGTGACCTCATGTGGAGCATCAACAAAATCTACGACCTCAGCAAACTTCAAAGTCCGTTACCTCGGCAACGTCAACAAAGTCTGTGACCTCAGCAGCTTTAGAGTCCGTGACCTCGGCAAGAACGGCAACGTCAGTAACCTCGGGCGGCGCATCATCAAAAACGAATATTTTCAGAATTGGGTCAAGTCCTTGATTCCTCTGTATGAATTTATTCATGGTTCGAAATCACTCAAACAACCTCAACTACGTCAGTAACCTCGGGCGGCGCACTTCAACAACTTCATCAACAAACAGGTATATTCAGAATTGGGTTATGTCTTGATTCCTCAGTATGAGTTTACCTTTTCAAAAAAAAAATCTTCTACTTATAAAATGCTTTTCAAAATACCTAAACCAGCCTTTTAAGTGTTTTGGAGTCGAACTACGTTTTGGTCTGATTCTCCGATAGAGATACATAGGCAGCCGTGCGGCACGACCATCCCAATGTTCAGAATGATGTATTTTCTATCGACGACATGACTTCTTCCATAAGTCTTGTCGCCGATGGGCTCTATAGACACCCCATTCTGAACCAATAATTACATGATTACACTACTCTTTGTCTCTCTTTTGTGTTTTGATGAAAGCATATTAGTTTCGTCATGTTTCATTAAGTTTCTAACTAACTTTGTTAGTTTTGGACCTAACTGACTAACTGAATAACTGAAGATGACAGAATAGTCAATTGACTAGTTGTCCCGCGCGGGACATACGTGTCTCGCGCGAGACATCTCCTCTGCGGAATGTGCAGATTCACTTCCCTTGTCGATTTCGACCTCTTTTCTTGATAAACACTTATCCAATCTGGGTCTCTACTGATTGTAGAGTTCTGGAAGCTTCTTTAGGAGATATCCTAAATCCCTTGAGTCTCCTAATCTTGGTGACCAAATAAATCAATCCCTATAAATACTAGTTGACTTTCAGTATTTTGGAGGACAGACACAAAAGGGGAGGAGACACTAGAACCACGTTCTAAACCAAATACTCCTTAAATTCATTTTTTATCATCTTCCTACGAAGATATCGAACCTCTGTCGAGGTTATTCATTAAAATCACTCAAGAACACAAGGTAAACTCCTATACTTTCATATTCTTCTTCTCAATTCCTCTAATTGCTTTTAGAGTAGTGTAATCCCATCAAAAGAGTTAGCCTAGAGTCCCTTCAATCCATAAGGTGATCACAAAGCATACAATCCGATATTCCTAATTAAGAAATTAATTAGGGTTTTCTTGTTCTTATTTAATTATTATATTGTTTTGATTGATAATACTCAATTGGCAAGATTATCTTCAGATTGGGTGGAATGGGTGCTCCACGACCTTCCCATCCCATAAATGAACCCCCGAACCTTCGAATCTTTTTAAATTATCAAAAAGGTTTTTCTTATTGTTTTCCTAAATAAATAATAAGTGGCGACTCTGTGTTCATTAAAATGACATCGCTACAGTATCAGGAAAGTCAAGAAAGGAAAAGTAAAACGACGAGAAGGTTTACCTCGCTAATAAGGAGGCCCTTCCTGTCGGTTAAATGCTCTTTGCTCGGTTTGTTATCCAAAAAGTGATCGAGCAGCTCCTCTTCCATGGAACGGTGGACAATGGGCTGGCCAAGCCTAAGTTTTGGACCCTTTCTGGCCAACACATCAAGGGCCTTGAAGGTAGGGTAAACCGTCCATTCCTCCGCCACCTTCTCGGCCTCAGCGTACATTTTCACGTGCCGGGCAGTCAGTTCATCCAAGGAGGAACCTACATCAACCCTTTTCGAGGATGGATCCTCTTGTGGGGCTTCAGTACTTGGCCTTTTTTTGGCCAGGAGTTCTCTGGGCATCCTCTGGTTCCTCGATCTCAGCTAGACCGGCTTGCCTCAGAGCCACCTCGGCTCCAGGGACCAGGACCTGGGAGCTATGTCCCTCCTCGACTTGGGCTTCTCGTCCTTCATTGCCTTCCTTGGTGGAGGCACCAGCACCCCCCCACGGGCTTCAAAGGTAGAGCCCCAATGTCCTTGGTGGAAAGAACATCCTGACGAACGACAGCGTCATCACGTCTTTTATTTCGGGCAGAGGACCGGGAAGTCCTCCTCTTCAGCTTCATTAGTGCCTGAGGATCCAAAACTCCTCCTCCATCTTCTTTACTTTCTCCTCGGTTAAATCTGTGAAAGACGAGGAAGCCAAGTTAGTCAAAAGACGACGAGAAAAAACAAAGCAAAATTACAATACAAGTATAAAAGACCAGGAAAGAAGAAATTTACAGCCGGGAATGCCATCCTTGGCAAGAAATCTGTCATCATATATCTTGGAAATATCACATTCATCATGGAAAATCATGTCGGGGTGCACCCTCCAGTCTGGGAATCTGTTCCCTCTCACGACGGGGATGAAGGGCACCAAGCCGTCCAAGGGCCCCGACATGATGCCGACCTGAACATAGTACCTCTGGTCGGTCTCCAAGCTCGACCAACACAGGGTTCCCACCTCGGAAAACTGCCTTAATCTCTCTATCAATTGTCCTCTCCACTTAGGCCTCCACACCTGCTCGGGCACTCCAGGAAATTTCGAGGGAGCAGCAAACTCACAGCCTTGTCGGTTTCTACCCTAATAATGTGGTTGTTCCACCCCGACACTTTTCTAGACATAGGGTAGATAAGCTTGGGTTGATTGGGATCACTCCTCACCACAATCACCCTTGTATCTTCCTTATAGCTAACATTAAAAAAGTGATGGAAGGCGGACTGGCAGGGTTCAAAGCCTAGACTACGGTATAAGATGATAAAGCCAGTGAGGAACCTCACGACATTGGCACCAATCATTGCAGGAACCGCCTGTATATCCTTTAGGAATTCACATATGAATGGGTCAAGGGGAAGACGGAGGTCGAGCTAGAACTGTTTATAATAGAAATGGACATAATTGAGGCTATACAAAGAGTCCTTCATCTTCTTCTTGTCTTTTACAGGAGCACCGGGGAGATAACTAAGGCGGTATTCATCCCTCGACACTCTGTATTTGGAATGCAATTCCTCGATCATTGGCTCCCCGGCTCTAGTGGGTTTAGGCCTAGAGGTGTATGCTCTACTTCGGTTGGACCTCCCTCGTCCTCTACCTCGGCCCCCAACATGGGCTCCCTCGACAAAGGTGTCCACAATCCTCCCAGATGTCGAGGGACCAGTAGGACGAGAAATACTATCTCCTCTTCCCGTCATAGCTGCAAAAATGAAAGAACAAGGATCAGAATTTGGCCAAGGCAAAAACTGAGAAACGAGGACGAGGGAGCATTCCTCCTCGTCCAAATAAACTAATGTCGAGGAGGGATACTTACCCAACATAGGACGCTCCAAGTGATTGGACTTCAGGTAATAAATATTGATGTGATCTATGATTTAGGACCAACCGTGAAACAACATAATATTTGGGGAATCAACGCTAAGTCGGTCAATCCTAAATCGACTAGGATAACCGACATCGGTCCTAGGACTTTGATACCTCGTCAGAATCTCCCCTATCTCATTCAAGCTCAACATCATCCATGGCACATCAACTCTTTGGTAGATTCTAAGGTTTTGGGTGTGATAACAGTACAAGGCATGGGGGTTACTTTTCCATGTTCTGGCCATGGCTACGAACGAGGAAAGCACAAAAAATTGCTCAAGGAAAGCTTCAAAAACAAGTATAACAATGGCGATCTCCAAGAACCCACCAAGAACAGAAATCACCAAAACTCAGAAATTCGAAATCGAACATAAGAAATAAAGATAAAATGGAAGAAATTATACTTGATTCAAAGTATGATGGATAGAAGCACGAACAAATCAAGCACAAAGGACAGAAATGGACAACGAAATCAAGAACACAAACTTGCGATTTCAAGCTTATGGGTCTCTCTCCAAACTGAACAGTGATAAAAGATTGCAAATGAGATAGATTTTGGCTTTTATACCCAGGTTTAAACGGGTACGGGTCAAAGAAACGGGTAAAGAGCCGCCTCCTCCTCTCCATATTAATGTTCTGGCGAGTTCCAAGAATAATGTCTCGTCAATAATGGGGCGCATTCCCCAACGTGTAATAATCGGCGGATAAAATGATTACGCCTCGTGATTCGTAAAATCCCGTTCGTATCCGTTTAAACCGAGGTCGAACACCACTTCCTCCTAGGCCAAGCCGAGCTAGGAAGTCGGGGTCCAATAAACGGTATAAACCAAAGTACGAACGTGGGTCATAACAGGGCAAGGGCCAATGGATTGAGCCCAAAATATAATCCATACAAGTCTCGAATACGACATAGGGAGTGGGCCTTCCCTACCTAGGCTCGTCATGCCTCCTCGTCATCTCTCACTATGTTGACCTATATATAGAAGAGCGAGTAATGACTAAGGTATATAACTCACCTATGTCGACAAGGCACTCCTCGTATGCCGACCAAAGCAACAACAAAGCCGACGAGGGCTTCATCAAGTGACGACTAGAGGCCACCTCGGTCATTATTAGGACAAGGAAATGGGCTTCCCTATCATTGCTCCCCTCTTCCTCGACATTCATGCATATCGACCAACACTTTATGTCGAGGAGCACACCTCCTAGGCACACGTACAAAATGCAATACTAATCCTACTCAAACAAGGATTGTGGGAAGTTATAATTCCAATATGATTTTAACCTTCCTCTCACACAACTTTCTATTCAAAGATGAACTCTATATCATACACATATAAATACAAGCCATAATTCACACAATTGGGATAACGCATCTTTTGACTCCAAGCTTTTGTCAATTGATTTGCTCTCTACAACACAAATAATTACTCTTACGCCGGAGGGCATTCGGCGGTGAATTCCCGACTTAGTTTACGTGTTTGTTCATCCTTTTCAGGCTATTCAAAAATACATAATACAACATGCCGCTGTATTTGTGCTGATTCGAACATTTTTGGCATTATCAGAGACGAACGTATGAAATTTTTGAACAAAATCAATCTTTCAAACTCTTGGATTTTGAAATCAAAATCAAAAGTTACAAATCCTCAATTCTTCTTAAGAAATGAGAAATTAAATGCAAATCAAGGTTTCAAAAAGTGCTAGGCGGATGCTAAGCGGCGGAGTCGGGTCTAGCGCCTAGGGGCCTAAGCGGGGCCGAGAAATTAGACAAATTTTAAATATATTTCATAAAATTTATATATATATCCAAAAAATAGTGTCACTTTTTTTATTATTTGTCAAAAATAAATTATATTTTTTATACAAAATAAAAAATCTAATCCAATTTTGCAATCCTAACATTTTAATAAATAATATTTTTTATATATAATTATATATATCCAAAAAATAGTGCCACTCATGTTTCCTAAACATGAGTTGAGGCTTCACTCCAAGGCCCAAACCCAAAGCCCACCCTCAAAGCCCATTCCATTCAGCTTAAATGTCCAAAATCGCTCAACCCGCCTAGCTCCGCCTAACTCCTCTAGCTCCGCCCAGCGCCTAATCTCCCCGCCTTGACGTAAATCGCGGCGCCCGGCCACCACCTAGCGCCTAGGCCGCTTTTTAGAACACTGATGCAAATTAAAAAAAACAAATATAAAAAGTAAGACAAAATCTTACAAAAAATGCATTTTTTGTAAGCTAAAAAAAACGTGTTTTGTTTTTCTCGCTAGAGTCAGTGTTAGTATAAAAAAATGTTAGTGTAAACAGTGCTAATGTATGTATTATTAAATGACAGTGTAAAAAAGTGTCAGTTTTAGTGTAACAAAATGTCAGTGTAAAGAGTGTCAATTCATGTATTGTTAAGTGTCAGTGTAAAAAAGTGCCAGCGTTAGTGTAGAAAAGTGCCGGTGTTAGTGTCAGTTCATGTATCATTAAGTGCCAGTGTAAAAAGTGTCAGTGTTAGTGTAAAAAAGTGTCAGTGTTAATGTAAAAAAGTCTCAATGTTAGTGTAAAAAATATCAGTGTAAAGATTGACATTATATGTATTATTAAATGTCAGTATAAAAGAGTGTCAGTGTAGGATAAAAAAGTGTTAGTGTTAGTATAAAAAAAATGTCAGTGAAAAAGAGTGTCAGTATATGTATTATTAAGTGTCAGTGTAAAAATGGTTTTTCCTTAATCTTAAAAAATATAGTTTTTTATAAGAACAACTCAAAAAATAATCCCTAATTTTGTATTTATTAATTGATAAATTACTAATTTTGTATTTATTAATTGATAAATTATTAATTATTAAATGCAAAATTTGGAATTTGATAAATTAATCAATACAATAGAAGAATAGAAGATGATCCGAAGAATTGAAGGAATTAAAGATTTGATCGGAAGGAATCTCTCTCAGGAAGAAGATAGTTACAAACTACAATTCCATTATAATAATATATACAGTAATAAATTAGTATTCAAGGTATTACAATACTGGAGTATAATTTTTTTTTTTTAACTATTTGGGGTAAAATATTTTAACCAATTTATGAGTTGGTCTTATGAAAAACTAGTTTTTTCTTAAGATATGAAAAAACGTGTTTTCAAATTAAGCGGTGGCAATTTTGTAAATACTGGCAACCATGTTCAAAATAAACGGTGGCATTTTTGTAATTACTGGTTTCCCCGTTTATGCCAGTGTCTGTTTAACAGGCCGGTGTGATAAAGTGCGTCCATGTATCACAAAATGCCGGTGAAAAAGTGCCGGTACCAATTTAACAAAGTGCCGGTGTAGCACCGGCACTTTGTTAAGCGGCACTTGGCACTTTTATACGGGCACTTTTATATCCATGAACTGACACTCTTCACACTGGCACTCTGTTACACTAACACTGGCACTCTGTTACATTAATATTTTCTTTGGCTCTCAAAAACACAAGCACTGGCATTCAAAAAACATGGGTGGCATTCAAAATCACGTAAGCGGCACTCAAATACACATAGATCGGCACTAAAAACACCGGTAAACATTTTTGCCTTGGTGGCATTCAAACAAACATGGTGGCATTCAAAATTACAAGAACTGGCATTCAAAAATACATTGACACTCAGTTACACACTTACTGGCACTCTTTTATACACTAACTGGCATTCCAAAATACATGAACTGGCACTTGATTATACACTAACGGGCACTTGATTATACACTAACGGGCACTCAATTTTACACCAACGGGCACTTGATTATACATGAACTGGCATTCATAAAAACAAAAACTGGCATTACTTTGAATTGGAACGGGCACATTTTATACTCAAATCAACAGAGGACCGGCACAGCGTGATCATAGACGAACAACAACAATCATCGTTTGAATCAGTTTCTTCACATTCAACATTTTGAACCTCAATTTCTGCTTAATTAGAATTTCTCCACCATCCATGCATCATAAATTGAAGCAATAAAAACCGTTCGAAATAGCTGAAGGTGAAGGAGGAGGTCAGGGAGGATTCCGGTGAAGGAGAGATTGGATCTCCGGTGGCCAGGGTTGGTGATCCGGCAGCAGAGACGAGGGGATTTGAAGGGCGTATTGAGCCAATTGATTGATCTGGCGTTAATAGCGTCGGCCGGGGTTAGACTGGTTGCCGCAAAGACGCCGGGGCCGGAGAAGAGGGTGAGGATTGGTTGAGGAAGGTCGCCGGCAAGGGAGAGCTTGAGGAAGACGATTGCGGAGCTCTCTGGTTTGCGTCTCTCTGATTTGCGTCTAGAGAGAGAGAGAATGTAGTGAGAGAACTTTGCGTCTGAGAGAGAAGAAGAAGGTTTAAAAACACGTTTTTTTGTAAGCTTACAAAAAAACGCGTTTTTTGTGAGTTTTTGGCCCAATTTATAGGCTTAACTTACAAAATAAAATACAAAAGAGAACCCTTAATATTTAATAGTATTTGTGATACCTATGATACTATTAAACAGGGTAACAAATATTATCTCTAATGGTAGGTGTAAAATTAATAAGTCATTTTTTTTTTGTTTTATTGAAATTCTTTTTAGTATTTTTAATAATTAAATATATACTAGTGTGAAATAATAATTGAATACCAATTAAATATAAAATGAAGTAAAATAAAATATTTTAATAAATAAAAAATTATTTCATTTTCCATTGACAAATTAATAATTTAATTTTGTGTTTTATGAATATACAAAAAATAAAACAAAATAAATTGTAATTATTAAATAAATAATTAAATGATATAAAAAAATACTTGACAAAGTGAAGTAGTTAAAAAAGTATCAAATTTGATAACTTCCCTAATTTTTCATCAAAATAGCATTTGATATGCTAGCTTCTTATGTGGATAGTATAAATTTGATTTTGATATGCCATTAGGCTATTAACAAATTTAAGTGTCTCTATTTAGGTCGCTGCTCGCCAGTTCGACTTATTCGCCGGCTTAACTTTTAGGGACTGCTCAAGGGAGCTTTACAGTCGATCCATTAGCTGACCCTAAACCATTGGTTTCTTACTTTCTTGTACGCTGGTTTCCACTACAATACTAGTAATCAATCAATAATCCTTAGTTTGCTTACAATTTAACACTCCACTTTATAAAAAGTAAATGTATGGAATAAGAGCTATAGATATATAAGCAGGGTAATAAATGTATTTTCTTTTGTCCGTTTCAAAATAAAATTTGTAATTTTTTAATTAAGAATATAATTTTAGTATAATTTTATCATTGTACAAATAATATATAAACAATTAATCAAATGCTTTAAATATTTATAAGTCAAATGCGACATTTATTATAAGACGAAGGAATAAGAAATTAATTTTCTAAAATGCAATATTTATTATAGGGCGAAAGGAATAAGAAATTAATTTTCTAAGATGCCAAATATGAAATTATTTACTCAAAATAATATGTACAATATAACCTCTTTAATTAATACTCGATAAATTAATAAAATCTGTAAAATATAAAATTGTCCGATCCCGACTTGGGCCAATTGAAAAAATTATGAAAATCGTTAAAATAATAAGATAATAATTTTTCGATAGGCCCCTTTATAATATTAGGTCCCACAAAAATTATAAATTAATAATTCTTAGAAACTTGAGAAAATAATTATTACAATTTAGTTAAAATAACTTTATAGTTGTTTGTTTCAAGAATACATTGAATTTATCTATTTTTCTTGTGTACAATAAATTCAAAATTAACAACAACTTCCGATTCATTTCAACTTATTATTTACCTACAATGAATTTAGTTTATATGGAATTTTATATGGAAATCTGAAATTCGTCAAATCGACTAAAAACAATTTAAATTAATAATTATCAATTTATCAATAAATTAATAACTCTATAAATTAATAAATTATACCGATCTCGACATTAATAATTTATAAAGTTTTTAACTTTATACTCCCCGCGTCCCATTACAATAGGTATAAAACGAGTTTTGCAAAAAAATTAATTAAAGTGTATAATTGAGTAAGTGTTGTGAGTATAAAAAGTGAGGCAGGAGAGATAAAGTGAAATAGAGAATAATTAGTGAATACTCCCTCCGTCCCACGTGAATGCAAACTTTTTCTATTTTGATCCGTCTCACGTAAATGTAAACTGTCCAAAATGGAAACAAATTTATTATTTTATATTCACCCTATCCCACCCACTCATTCTCTCTCTTCATTTTTCATCATACAATTTATTCAACCAACCTACTATTAACTCCACTCATTCTCTCTCTTCATTTCCTACCACACATTTTCATTATCTTAATAATATTTCTTACCACCAAATGATTTATATTCACATGGGACAGAGGGAGTATATAATATAAGTATAATAAGTGAGTTCTATTAATAAACAAGTATTGAAAACTTTCCTTTTTGATCTTATGCCTTTTATAATAATACACTAAAATGGGTTTTTTATGCCTTTTATAATAGGAGGGAGGGAGTATGCTTTTTGTATCTAAATGCTCCAATGTGATATTTGAATCGGCCAATGAGCTCTTGCTTTTATTTTTTTTTTTGATACCCAGGTTCTCAGTTTTGTCGGACTAATTCTGGATCATCAGGTATTGGCCCCTCAGTATGCTGGTGGAGGTAAATCGCGGGATGTGCCCTATACAGCTAGGGTGACAGTACCCCTTATACTCCAAAGCCCCAAGGGAGCCCTCCTACAAGGCATTTACATCACTCTTACATCACCAGATTGTTTGCTCCAATGCTCTGCCGAGGCAATTACATCACTCTTACAACACCACCGTCGCTCCCACTCCTGCCAAGATTCGAACTTCCCACACTGAGGATACAAGCCCAGCAATGCTGCTTCCTTAACTGTACGGATGTGCCCCGGGAGGCTCCAAAGGACCCTGAAACCCAAGGTAGGAATTAAACCACAGAGATTCCCCTTGAGGAGAATCGAACCGGTGACCTCCCCTTCGGGAGGCCACCTACATACCATTGGGCCAAGGCCACTTTGGTGGCCAATGAGCTCTTGCTCATTCGACATTTGATGCCTCTTTCAGTACAATACAATTTCTAACACTTTGAAGTGTCATTCTTTTAATAAATTAAATTATTTATTAATAAAAACCCCAATTTTTTTTTTTTGAAAAAGTGATATTTGATACGAAAAAACAAAAAACAAAATTCTTTATAACGTTATTAATTTGAGTAAATATCTGTTATAACGGATCTACGTATAAGACAAAAAATAAATCAATCAAACAACACAACGATATACGTGTTTAACCAAATTGGCTAAGTACACGGACAGAGTGCAAGAATATTATATTTAATCGGCAATCACTGAATACAATCTCTAATCTAATGTACGAATTCTTGATCACAAGAATTCACAACTATGCAAACCCTTAATCTAGAGAAAACAGACAAGCAAGAATAACCCTTGAAACAAATAGAATTATTGATCTCTATCAAACTAGGAATTACATACAAAAAACTGTTAGGGAATAGAGATTTTTATACTGCCTATTCCTAACCCTGCACAAAAACTGCCGTTGATCAGGCCCGAAACGAGCTGGGTGCGATCGCCCCTCCTAGAGGACGCGGTCGCCCCCTTTGTCCAGCGCTCGGTCGCTCCACCCAGCGCGCGATCAACCCGTAATGGCAGAAACTTTGTGCGAACGCTCCCCTTGCATGGCGCGGTCGCCCCTTTACGTGATGTCACAGAAATTACTAATTTTTCCTTGTTCGATCCCCTAATTTGTTCCCAATTTAGATGGCTTCAAACCCAACAAATCTCTACCTTGATATCTAACCTCTCGATCACAGGACCATAACTCCCATCTGCCTTAGATGTGTTACGCCAAATACCAAACTTGTCCTTCATACAACCAAAATGTGTACACCAAAATTTTGCCCCTACAAGCAAACAAACGTGTCTTCCAAGACACCCAAATTGTGTTTCGTCGAATACGCCAATGTATCTTCAAGACACCTAAATGTATTCCCCTGGACACCCAAATTGTGATTCGCTGAGCACACCAATTTGTCTCCAAGACACCCGAATGTACCACTATAGTAGCACTCAAAATTGCCACAACTGAAAATTAGGGAAATCCAGTCAACATTGGATCTCGCCAACTCTAACAGATGAAGCGGCCATATCAGCGGAATCCCAAACAGTACGTACCTTTTCCTTGATTCCTTCCTCGCTTCCCAATTGTGTGTGTTGACTCACTAACCGTAGCTTGCCCAATTTAACTACACCTTGAGTAACTTGCTGCTCCACCCGTTTGTCAACCACCCCACACAAAGTCATGCAACATGTTTCCTTCAGATGTATCTACCATACCCTCTATTGTACGATGCTCGACACCCGAGCCTAAAAACGTAAAACCCTGGATGACGTACAAGGAACCTTGTTTTATCCCTTTCAGAATTACGCTCGAACCCCTGCAGATATTTATTGCTCCACCTTCACCTTTGAAGCTATATCCCATCTTGTCTAGCTGACTAAGCGATATCAGATTAATCGTTACTTTAAAAACATGCCTAACATTGTTCAACGTACAAAAATTACCACCCAAAATTCGCAAACGGATGGAACCCATGCCAACAACCTTACAGATAGAACCATTAGCAATATAAATATCACCCCCTTTCGTGTTCTCGTACGTTGCAAATCATTCTATGCACGAACACATGTGATAAGAAGCCCCAGAATCAAGAATCAATGTATCTTTCATATCTTTGTCTTCATTGGTTACTAGAGCATAGTACTCCTCACCGTCATCTGCTATAGCTGCAGTTGACCCAAATTGCTCGCTCTTATTCAGCTTGGTACATTCCCGTTTCCAATGTCCCTTATCCTTGTAGTAACTGCAGAGATCTCCAAGTCTTGGACCCCTTTTAGAAAAACCCTTGTTTCTCCTACCTTGGCCCCTATTGCTTTCTGCAAACAATTCTACTGACTGAGATTCTATTGATATACCCACTCGCCTGCGGTACAGATATCTGGTTTTGAGATTATTTTTAACCTCTTCCAAAGTAACCGATCCTTACCATTAATGAAGAAATCCACGAATCCCTCATAGAACATTGCATTGGTAAGAAGACCAACAATATAAGAGCATCATCATCATCTTCAATATTAACATCAATATTACGCAATTCAAGTAATAAAGATGTAAACCGATATATGTGATCCCTAATGGGCGTATCTTCCATCATTCGAAGAGAATACAACTCTGCTTATTGTTCAATGATCGTGTCATATATATATCTTTCAATGCAAGCCACAGAGCACCTCCGAAATCAGTATATGCAATATCCGCCAGAACATCATCATCTAGACACTTGATAATTTTAGAGTGGGCTCTCTTATCTAATGTGATCAAGTCTACTGCTTCATTCTCAGCTGCCTTACCCGAAATTTCTGCCATTGCAGTCGCGACAGCACATGTGGAAACTGCTACTACTTTGCATTTGAATCCCGACGATCCCTGATTGCAGCAGCCACCGGAGCACACAAACATTTGTCTCTCAACAAGGCCTTTATCTTGATTTGCCAAATAGAAGAACTCTTATTCACATTGAACCTGTCAACTGGTGATTCGATTCCTGATCACATCTTTTTTTTTTTTTTTGTAGCAGAAAACTCATAGACCTTTATCAACCTAAGCAGACTCTGATACCATTTTGTTATAACTGATTAATGTAGATGACAAAAAATAAATAAATCATATAATTGAACACATTTTTTCTGAATTTATAGGCGTAAATATTTTGATTCATATAAAATATAGTTATATTATTGAAAAAATTATGGTGCCTTATCAAATAAAAATATAAATAAAAAAAAATTGACGAATTAGTATTTACCTGTTGAGAATGATAAAAGTGAAAAAGTAACTGAGATTGATTGGACTTGGGAGGAGGGTTGAGGAAATGAAGATGTAAGAGCATGCACAATGGTGAGTGAAATTTTCACTCACCGGATGAGCGAAACTCGTGTTTGAGCGAATTTTCGCTCACAAAAACTAATATCCTGCAGTGGTGAGCGAAATTTTTGTTCAAAACATTTTTATAATTAATAAATAAAATATTTATTTTATTTATAAATTAGTTTTTTTTATTCGTTCACATTACAAAATAATCTATATTTTTTAAAATTATATTTTATTGTAATTGTATTTTTTTTATAAAAAACACTGATAAATAAACATCAAGTTGGATATGACAAATCAACTTTAACAGCTATAATTTATTGGATTTCCGACTCTTGACAAATAATGGAGATGAGTTGAAATTAAAGCTGACCGTGACAAATCATACACGGGGTGAATTTTGGGAGAAGTTGATAGGATTTGAGCTTTGAGAGTAGTTTTGGAAGTTGTTTTGACGGTAATTGTTTGTGAAATTTGGATCAGTAACCAACATTTCTTCGAGCCAAGCTTGATTAGAATTATATCCGAAATTATTTTCGTAATTATCCATAATAAAAAACTCAAAAGAATTTTTTTTTAAACTTAAGTTTAATGAGAGAAAGTAGGGAAGAAGAGGTGTGAATAACCTATACAATATTAGACTCTATTTATAGACGAAAAAAAAATTATGAACTTTTTTTATATACTCCCTCCGTCCAGTTACATACTTCACACTTTTTATTTTGGACGTCCAATTACATACTTCACACTTTGTCTCCTAAATTATTTTAATACTCACAACACCATTATAATTTACTATTCCCTCCACTCATTCTCTCTCCTATTTTACTTTTACACTCACAACATTATATCATTATTTTTTTCCTTAATCCACGCGTGAACAGTAACCGTGAAGTATGTACTTGGACGGAGGGAGTATTGCATAAACGACGATGTTTGGGGTAAATCAAAATTAAAAAATAAACTTTTAATTCGTTTTGAGTTCGAACACATTTTTGCTCTCGATTTCGTTCAAATTTTGAGTGAAACAGTTTCGCTCAAGGGTCTGAGTGAAAATTCGCTCACCATTGCACCAGTTAATTGCAGCAGTTGAGGGAATTTTCACTCTTCAATTTTGCACATGCTCTAAATATTGAGAAAGTGCGAAGAAGACTCACGCACCAAAAATCGTGTCATTTTTCAAAGCAAATACTCCCTCCGTTTCACGTAAATGCAAACTTATTTCTATTTTGGTCCGTTTCACGTAAATGCAAACTTTCCAAAATGAAAATAAATATTTCACTTTTACACTTACATCATTCTCTCTCCTCACTATTCCTCCCACTCATTCTCTCTTCTATTTAATTTTTCATACTCACAGCATTTAACTTTTTCTTTTTTTTACATCACTTTTCCTTAATTCTCACACCCAAAAAGTTGGTTTATATTCACGTGAGACGGAGGGAGTACGTGTCATTAAACAGTAGACCAGGATTTTGATAGCTAAGCATGCTACGTAGGATCGGTGTTCATTTTCGCTGAGTTTTTTTAAAAAAAAAAAAAAAAAAAAAAAAACTCAACGAAAATGAAGCCCAATACCTCATGACCTCTCCCTCCATGTCGGCTTTAACTTTTCTCTAGATTCTTGTGCGGGCTATATTAAAGCAGCCCAATACCTCATGAGGTAATAGCCCATCAACAGCCATAATACGGAGTAGTGAGCAAGCCCATTTTAGGTTTTCCACCGCTTCAGCCTAAAACGCTTATTAAATCGCGGAGGACGTGTAGCTATCACACGGTTTAAAACTTCACGTTTCTGAAACGGGATAGCGGTTACAATTTCGCTTTATCTTTCATATTGGTATTTGGTACTTTACGAGAAACTCTTCCGAACGGACCAAATCCTAGATTGGCCCTCCAAGTTCTATGAAATAACACATTAGTACCCGTAGTTAGTGGATGTACGAAAGGAACCTTGCAATACGTAATTGTTTTGAATGCACTACTTCATTTCCTTTTTACTCTTATAATTTTAATGTATAAACTAAGTCACACACTCACACATATCATAATCTTCTTCCTATCTTTTTCATTTCAAAAATTTAATTTTTAACCAGAGTTTTAGTCGGTGCCTAATTGCTTAGATAACAACATAAGATTTATTTGATTGAGTAATTATAATAGGTACAAGTTTTTTTTTTTTTTTTTTTGAAATTACATATACAAGTAAAAAATGGTTTAGTAATGTTATTTGTAACATAATTATTTTTCAAATTGATTATAAGTTTCTTCAAAAAAAAAAAGAAAAAGAGTATACTTTAATCTTTGCAACTTTAATGAGTGATTCCATAATTTATTTTTCTTCTAGTAGAGTAGAAGTAATCACAATTTTTATTTGAAATTATGTGGCTTTACAACAGTAGTATAATGAATTACTACTTCAAATATTTTTGTGTGTAAACAACTGAGATGAGAGATGAATGTCTTAGGTTTTTCAGATGAAATTCATTTTTTATTTATCAAAATGTGAAGCATATGGATGACACGATTAAAAATGTGATTTTCAATAAATTATTTGATTTCCAAATTTTTGAGATATAACGTCATAAAATTTTGAGGAAAAAAAAGGAATAAAGTGGAACCGAAAGGAATAAAAGTGTTACAAGGGTGAACAATTACAGAAAAAAATATAAATACAATTTATAAACAAAAAACTGAAAATACAAAAGGAGAAGAAGTTGAATTTGCTGCACGAGCCCAATGAAACCACTGTCTCCTTAAGATATATTCGATCCCTCACCGAGTGTGCTTGAGTTTTTCTTGGATCGCTTGTCTCCCAGGATAGAACGTGCGGATCGGGGGCACTTTGCACCTAAGTTCTCGGCGAGCTGAATAGAGCTTGGACAATATCACCTCTTCTTCTATAATGCAACTAGGAGGCCAAGGAAGAAGATGACAAAATGCAACAAAGGAGGATGGAGGAAGATTGCAGGAGAAAAGTGTTTTCTTTTCTTGGATTTTTGTATCAAACTTTTCCAAAAGTATTTTCAAACTGTTTCAAATTCCATTATAAAGCCTTAGAAATTAACCATGAATATTTGGATTTAATATGAGATTAATAACAATTAATCCGAAAATAAACTCCATTAAAACTGAAAATATTAACCCATTTTCAGTTTTTATATTCATTTCAAAGGCTGTTAAAATTTGGAATTAAATCAGTCATAAATGTCCAGGACCTGCTCGACCGAGTCTTATAGCCTGCTCGGCCGAACAAAGCTCTACTCGGCCGAGCAAGGCATATGCCTCGACCGAGCATGGCTTTTCCAAAAACTTTGTTTTCTGCCATGCTGTGCTCGGCCGAGTCAACCACTCTGCTCGGCCGAGCACCTCAGAAAACTTCAAGACCATTTTTGATTGACAAAATCAACATTTATTTGGTCAAATTCTTGGAGCATTATTATTTAATTCATTCAAAAACCATTTTGAATAATTAAATATTTTATTTCACAACCACAAACCCAATTAAGTAATTTGACAAAATTACCCTTTAGAAATTAAACCATTAATTTCCTTCAAAACAAACTATTTTTCCAACAATCCCCCACTTGAAGGAAATTCATGAGGATAGGTAATAAAGTCCGGCAGTCGAAAACCTGCATAGGATAGGTAGGGGTTTGCCCTTTGAACATTTCCTTGTAAAAGCATATTTACTCTACTCGCTAATCAGTAGACACGATGTCCTTGAACTGCTAGCTTTTTGTGTAGCCGATCATATACTTTACACAGGTATCTCCCTAACACAATTCAGCTCTCATAGATGTGTCCATTCATGGCCCTGGATCACAATGCCTAGTTCTGCGAAAAGGTCTAAGAATTGAGCCTTACACAATTCTTCTCGAAGCGGCCTCTACTTCTTTCTCACATAGGTGATTCTTTTAAGTAAACCATTTTACTTCTCATGAGAATCATTAAAATCCGTAGGCTTAACCTCATTCATCTCGGGATGTCACTTTAAGGAATGAGTATAGGGTTGACCCCCACAGTGACGCTACAAGTCTATTAACAGTTAGGTTGTCCCTTTGAACCTAGATCTTGGGATCTCCAGTCAACTAGGTTGGGTTTTCCGCTGCGTTTAACTTCTCAAGAGGCTTTAAACCCATTCCCAATGTCAACCTTGCAACTATCTCTTTACTTAACCCTTTGGTTAACGGATCCGCCAAATTATCTTTTGACCTCACATAGTCAATAGATATGGTGCCAGTTGCAAGTAGTTGTTTAATGGTATTATGTCTTCGACGTATATGTCTAGACTTACCATTATACATATGACTTTGTGCCCTACCAATCGCAGATTGGCTATCGCAATGTATACTAATTGCGGGCACGGGCTTTTCCCATCTTGGAATATCTTCTAGAAATTGGCGTAGCCATTCGGCTTCTTTACCACATTTATCTAATGCTATAAACTCAGATTCCATGGTTGATCTGGCTATAACAGTTTGCTTAGAAGATTTCCATGATATAGCTGCACCTGCTAATGTGAATAAATATCCACTTGTAGACCTTGAGTCTTTGATATCTGATATCCAATTAGCATCACTATATCCTTCTATCATAGCTGGATGTCTAGTGTAATGTAATCCAAAATCACGAGTATATCTTAAGTACCTTAGTACTCTTACTATACCCTTCCAATGATTTGTTCCAGGATTACTTGTATACCGGCTTAACTTGCTAACCGTATAAGCAATATCCGGCCTAATACAACTCATCAAGTACATTAGACTTCCGATAATTCTTGAATACTCTAATTGACTATAATATGTTTGTCCCTACTTAGCTACCAATCTTGGCCATTCCCATTTGTCCCAAGTTGTCTGTCCCCACTTCAATTTATTTGGTCTCTATTTTGTTGTTGGTCTTCATTTTGATAGCAAATAATATTGTGTATCATGGGGACTTTCTTGCGGTCCCTAATTTTAATATGTTTGTCCCTATTTAGCTACCAACCTTGGCCATTCCCATTTGTCCCAAGTTGTCTGTCACTATTTTAATTTATTCTAGTAGT
The DNA here is from genome assembly GCA_022495995.1 of Adenophora triphylla var. japonica. Classification (NCBI taxonomy): domain Eukaryota; kingdom Viridiplantae; phylum Streptophyta; class Magnoliopsida; order Asterales; family Campanulaceae; genus Adenophora; species Adenophora triphylla. The sequence continues at coordinate 507,524 of JAFEMH010000453.1, read as the reverse complement.
GTCTCTCCTCCCACTCACAACACCTACTTTAATAACATTATTCCTTATTTTCCATTCTCAACAGTAAAGGGATAATGTTTCCTGGGACGGAGGGAGTATAGTTTAAGAATATCAACAAATCAATTGCAAGGGTTATTTCGAGATTAAGAAGTATAATTTTTTACATGTATCCTTAGACTAGGAAATCATGTTGATACAATATTACTCAGGAGCAATCTTCATTTATCAAGGACTACAATTTTTTGGTTCATAATCTCGCTAATTAAACACGTAAGAGGCAATGGTATACAAACAAATTTTTTGGGTTGATATGAACCATTTTATAGGAGAATGGAGGGGAGGGGGAAGTGAATTTAATGAAGGTTGTTCTCCTTTTTTGTTAATTTATTATTTCTCTAAATTTTCTCTTTATAAATTTAAATTAAAAAGAAATCATCTTATGTTTTTGTGAATGCAAATGATTTGTCGTTTCATAAGAAAAATTGTTAACAAAATGTGGATATAATTTTTCGGTAATAAATATGTGAGAGAAGAGAGACATTTGCTAATTTTAGGAAGATAGATGAATTTATGATAGGTGGATGGGGGTGGGGGTATGGGAAGGGAGAAATGTGAAGTTTACAATTTATTACTTTCAACTTTTTTTTATTAATATTTCTCCATATATGGAGTTGCAATCATTTAAAAGAAAATTTTATTTATTTAATTATTTAAGTCATTATTAGATTTATTCATAATTTATTTTTCAACATAGGGATAAAGTTGTAATATTTTGAATATGTTACAACAATATATAAAAGTTGTAATTTACGAAATAATAATTGGTCTTTACTGGGGACGAAAAAATTGAGGTTTTTGATTGTGTAAAAAAAAATGGGTTCCCTATTTCGTTTATTATTTATAAACTAATGCTCATTGGTTTAATATATACTATGTGTTTAATGTATTTAAGTATTTTCGATTCAATTTTGGCCAACAGGAGGGATTGAACTCCAGACCTCTAAGACGAAAAGACTTAGGCCCCGTTTGATATCACTTATCCGGAGGTGTTTATGACTTATGACTTTTCGTAAGTCAATTTTGTATTGTTTGATTTTCATTTTTGTAAAATAAGTCATAAGTCATGTACAAGTCAATTAAAGCACAAATCCCTTATAAGTCATAAGCAGTAGGGAAAGTGCTGAGATCAAAAAAGCACTTGTGAACAGTAAAGTATTTACAGTAAAAATAATAATAATAATAAAATAATAATAATAATAATAATAATAATGAAATAATAAAAAAAGTAATAAAATAATAAAAATAATAATAATAAATAAAAAAATTAATAATAATAATAATAAAATAATAATAATAAAAAAAATATTAATAAAAAAATAAAATAAAAAAATAAAATAAAAAAATAAAAAATAAAAAAATAATTAAAAATAATAAATAATAATAATAATAATGAAATAATAAAAAATAAAAAAAGTAATAAATAATAATAAAAAATAATTAAAAAATTAATAATAATAATTTTAAAAAAATAAAAATAATAATAATAAAAAACCAATAAAACAATAATAATAATAATAATAATAATAATAATAATAATAATAATAATAATAATAATAATAATAATAATAATAATAATAATAATAATAATAATAATAATAATAATAATAATAATAATAATAATAATAATAATAATAATAAAACGGGCCCTTAAACCACCCACTCAAACAGCATCAATCACCAGCTCATCAGTCATAAGTCATCAGTCATAAGTTGTCAGTCATAAGTAATAAGTCATCAGCAAATATCAATAAGCTAAATCAAACGGGCCCTTAAACCACCCACTCAAGATATTGTTTGGATACAAGTCCTTTAGCAAATGAGAAATACTTTAGTGTATTGATATGGGTGGATTAAATATTTCTAGGGGCAATTAACAAATGATCTCTCACCTAACAAATAATATCCGATAAATTGTTATACAGAAATGATTCTTAATTTTTTTAAAATGGAGTTAGTTGTAGGAAGTGTGTATGTTATATAGTACGTTAGTGACATTCAGGTATGCAATCTCATCTTTCAGTGGTTAAAATGATATTTGGTTAGAGAAAATTATTTACCTAATCGTATTTGCTGTTGTTTTCTTTGTTATTTATTTTTTTATATTTACGTTAAAAATCACTATTTTATATTATATTTTTTAATTTTAAATGATACTACCTCCGTCCCACCTCAATTGATCCACTTTCCTTTTTGGGACGTCCCACCTCAATTGATCCATTCCTTAAATGGAAAGTTTTCCATATATTTATACCCTTATCATCTCCATATATTTACAAAAAAACCATTCATTATACCCACTTTAACTTACTATTCCTCCCACTCATTCTCTCTCCTATTAAATATTTTTAACTTTTACATTCTCTCTCCTATTTCCTACCACACATTTAACTTTTACATTCTCTCTCCTCTAATTTCTAGCCACTTTAATAATTTTTCTTAAAAACCGTGTCCCACCTCAATGGACCAATTGAGGTGAGACGGAGGGAGTATTTGATTATATATATTGTTATACTAATTTTGATTTAATATAAATTATGTTATTTTCGTGCATCGCATGGGTGTACTGCTAGTTTTAATAAAATGCGGAGAAAGTGTGGTAAACACGGAGAAAGTGTGGTAAACACGCGCTTCACCAGTCGCTCTTTCGTTAGTAGTATCCATATTCGGTTTATCATTCATGTTGACCCTCCGAATTGTTAGGAAGAACTTTATGATACCTTATAGTTAGTGGCTAGACAATAGGAACCTTACATTGTGTAATTGTTTTGATTGCACACCCTCACTTAAATGTATAGCACTCTGGTACCTCATAGATAGTGGCTGTACGATATGAACCTTACATTATGTTTTTTTGCTCGGCAAACCTTACATTATGTAAATGTTTGATTGTACCACTTCACTTGTTTTGATTATTTTTAAATTTTAATATGGCATTTTCATTACAAAAATCTAATTTTGATCCAGGGACTTAGTTGGTGCCTAATTATTTATCTCCTAGGCGCTTATGTACATGCATGTGTATGTGTGTGAGTAGTGGAAAAAAAAAGATTCAATTAATTGATTAATCATATATTAATACAACTTAAATAAAAGGGTTTAATAATACTTCATTATTACATTTATACAATACATAAAGTTTGTAAAAACAATAAAGTTTGTAAAAACAAATGAATATATATATATATATATATATATATATATATATATATATATATATATATATATATTTTTTAAAACTGATTGTTCTTTTATTTTTGTACCTTTTTGATGAGTGATTTCAAATTAAATTTTTACTAGAATTGATGGCAATTTTTGTTGACGAATTACATTTTATATTAGAAGATCTTTTAACCCCCCCCCTTGGGACAATAATACTATCTACAAAATTGCTTACATATCAATTACTCCCTCCATTCCAAAATGATTGTCCCACCTTTTTTGCATTTATTACGAAGAAACTTTGAACAATAATTTTAGGTTGATTTAATTATACAAATGAAGATCTAAAACTTGCAATTGATAGTATTATTAATGGTGTATCAATAATGAGTTTTAGATTTTCATTTGTATAGTTAAATAAACCTAAAATTATTGTTTAAAGTTCCTTCGTAATAAAAATAAAAAAAGTGGGACAATCATTTTGGGACGGAGGGAGTATTTATTTAAAACATGTCGCTTTACAATAGTAGTATTATGTAGTTACTAATTCAATATTTTTATTACAGGAGAAAATAGTATTTTGAAAAGTATAATAATGTGAAATTCAACGGTTGCGTATCATGAGATATTGACCCCAAAGGAAAAGATAAGATGAACTCATTTCCGAACCGCCTAGATTGGTTGTTCCTTAGTGGGACCGACCCAATCCTAGATTGGTCATCGAAGTTGTAAGAAATAACACTATGATACCAATAGTTAGTAGTTGTACGATAGGAACCTTACATTATGTAATTGTATTGATTGCACCACTTCACTTACTGTTAGAACACTCTGTTAGAGATATTATCCCACATTGAAAATTGACAAATTTTACATATGACATATAAAGATCCTGGGTCACTCTCCTTGATACTAATTAATTTTAAGGTGGAACCTCAGACTTTAAGATGGTATCAGAACAGGTTCTTTACACGTGTCACATTGGAAATTGACAAACCTTGCATATGACATATAAAGATCCTAAATTACTCTCCTTAATACCAATTAGTTTTAAGGTGAAACCTCAAACTTTAAAACACTGTTACCTCATAGTTAGTGGCTATACGAACCTTACATTATGCACTCTCACACAGATGATCATAATGTTCTTCCTATCTTTACCAAGAATTTAATTTTGTTGGTTCCCAATTGTCTAAATAGCAACATAAGATTTGTTTATTTATTCTGTGGTATTATACACACTCTATTACTGAGCACACCCTTCATGCTTTAATTTACAATTTACTGTGCTAGGTGTATAGTTGATTGAAGCATGGAGGGGTGAACTCAATAACAAGGGTGCGGGGTAAAAAATCACTCCTATCTAATTTAGAGTGCGTCTGCTGAGAAACGCGTTTCTCCATAACTATGGAGAAACGTGTTTTTCATAGCCAGAAGCTTTACATTTGATAACCAGAAAAAAAAAAATCCAAGGCCAAGACCAAAGCACGGATATCCAGAAGCTTTGCATTTCATAGCCAGAATCTTTGCATTTGATATCCAGAATCTTTGTATTTGATAGCCAGAAGGATGTGAAAGGTATATCCAGAAAAAAAAAAAACCCAAGGCCAAGACCAAAAGCACTGGATATCGAAGCTTTGCATTGAGATAAAGCTTTGCGGTTGATATCCGAAGCTTTGTATTTGATAGCAGAAGGATGTGAAATGTATATCCGTAAACCGGTAAGTGCATATCCGTAAAACCGTTAGGTGCATATCCGTAAATGTGTTAGGGCATATCCAGAAATTGCTATTGAAGGTTTTCGGATATCAGAAACCTCAAATGTATATCCGTAAACATTTTGAAGGTTTTACGGATATTCATTTGAAGGTTTCTGGATATCACTTTCATAGGTTTCTGACTATCTAGCTCATTGTCGCGCGACATGTCGGGACCCGTTTCTCCATAACTTATGGAGAAACGCGTTTCTCCCTAGATTTTGTGTCTAATTTATTATTAGATATTAACACATTTTAGACAAGGGTCTAATAATATTTCGTTAATACACATTTTGATAATTTGAAACATGTAAAACATTCCATAATTAATTTTACAGAATTAATTTTTACAGAAGTAATCTTAATTGGTATGATAGTACCGTACTAATTATGTTTAATTGATTGTTACTTGGTATACAATATGAACTTCGATTGATATATCATGTAACAACATTATTTATAAAAAATTAAAAAATATATATATATTTATATATAAATATAATATCAAAAATAGTTCTTTTTATCTAACCCTAAGCTGTAGCTGTCGTGCCTCCTAAATTTTAATTTCGTCGCTCTCTCTCTCTATGAAACTCAGCAACAAATCGATTTCTCTCCTTGTTTCGCGAATGTTTAATTTTCAAAAATTTTGTTATACTATTTTTATTTTTAGTTTCAAGACTTTATAATTTGTGTTTTGAGACCTCTTTTTTATGTTATAATGTGTTGCTCTTTATAATAGACAAAAAAACTAACAAAAAAAATATATTAATGCATTTTTTTTTTTGTCTTAGTTCGCATTTGGTATATGTCGAGTACCAACCGTATCAATAAACTTGGTATATCAACTTTTGTGTTTGGTACTGGTACACATTTACGTATATCAAATCATAATTAATCCATAATATACGCAAAATACAATTGATATACTGATCAAATCACCCCTGCTTTTACCCACTTTGTCCATAATACTATCTACAAAATTGCTTACATATCAATTATTTATTTAAAACATGTCGCTTTACAATAGTAGTATAATGTATTACTACTTCAATATGTTTATTAAATGATAAAAAAGTAATTTGAAAAGTATAATAATGTGGAATTCAACAGTTGAATTAAATCACATATCATGACATATTGACCCTAAAGGAAAGATAAGATATACGACGATACCTAATTTCTTCTCGTCTTCTAATCTCGACACCGACTGGAAGAGAGAGATAAATAATAATAATAATAATAATAATAATAGATGCCGTTGCCGTACCTTAAGCTTTCATTATCTTGTTGGAAAAATTAATTTGTTTTCAAAGCTAAAACTCAAATATGTAGGTCCATGACTAGATACAATAAATCTAATTCTAGCCGCGGCCTCTCCTAATTTTCTACGGACGGCCAAACTTGACTCTATCCATTTGTGACATTGCATATCTCAATTACTTATTTTTGTCCAGACGACGGGTGTCTAATTATCAAATTACACTGTCAATTAATCTGATTCAGACCGAGTAAAATCAATAAGAGAAAATAAATCGCTCGTTACAAAATTTTAACATATGTAAGCATGTATGTTCAAGATTCGAAAAAGAGACATCTAATTAAGGTAGATCTGCCCGTTCATCTATGCATTTATTGGTGTTTTATTTTTGAATTTATGGCCTTGAATTTTTTTTTTTTTAATTGAATTTATGGCTGCCTAAAATATATGTGATGCTCATGCATTTGGAACGTAGGCAAAATCCATCACCTCACAAAACAGGCTTAATTATGTAGATGTGACAATTAACCAACAATACCTCACATACATGACACATGCAAAAATTAAGATGCATGCCGGGATGTTTTGAAGATATATATTTATGGACACTCTTCAAGTCAACCATATGCATTATTATTATTAATTTTTTTTCCAATTATTTATGATTAATAAAGAGACACCGAAAACTATGGTTTTGGAACGGTGTAGAAAAAAGCAAAGGGGTGGGAGTTGGGGTCGACATGCAAAAATGATTAAAAATTGAATGTCCATATTTATTATTGATAAAAAATTAACATTTAATTTGTGACGGGGATGTAGTATTTTTAAGGCCAAGCCCATTTCTGTACTCCGTCCATCAAAAATGAATACTCCATCCGTCCCAAAAAGTGCTTCACCCTTTTGGGTGGACACGCAAATTATGGAAATGGGAGGGAAAAAAAATGTTGTGAGTATAATTTAAAAATAGGAGAGAGAATTAGTGGAAGAAATAGTAAATTATAATGGCGTTGTGAGTATTAAAATAATGTAGGAGAGAGAATGAGTGGAGAGAATAGTAAAGATTCTTTGCCAAAAAAGGAAAGGTGAAGCTTCTAACGGGACGCCCTTTTGGGTAATTAGTGAAGCTTTTATTGGGACGGAGGGAGTATCCGAATTTGATTTTGATTAAAAATAAATTTAAACATTTTTGGACTTCTTTTTATTTTATTCTCACAAGTTTTGTTCAAAATATTGTGACAAAAACTTATGTGAAACCGTCTCACGGTGCAACGGGGTTACATTTTATTTTTAAAAGTGTTATATTTTAAAAATGTAGCACTTTTGAAAATGTAACTCGTCGCACCATTTGATGGTCTCACAGGAAACCATCACAAACAATGGCGAAGCCAGAAATTTGTTGGAAGGGGATCAAAATTAGATTATAGTACTATTTTTTTCCGTATTTAAGAGGGTCAAAATTACAAAATTTATAATTTTAGTGATAAAAATGATATTTTTCTAAGTTTAAATGTGATAAAAGGACATAACTTCAAAATCAAGAGGGTCGGTTGACCCTCACGAGTCTCAAGTGGCAAAGCCACTTATCTCAAATATTGATGGCTTAAATTTTTGGAGGTAAATGAAATTTTCCATCTCCCTCATTTTTTTCGTCATAATTTTAATTTCTTTTAGATTTCAATTTCTTTTGGAGGCAAATGAAATTTCCATCTCCCTCATTTTCTCAAAATTTCAATTTATGTTTCCCTCTTCCCACATGATTGATCTTGGTTGAATTTGAATCCTAGCTTCATTACCATTTGCATGCACCCTTATCTCTTCATTACCATTTACATATAGTAGGACTATTGCAGTTTTTACTCTCTGGCCTTGATAAAACTCCGGTTTTAATAATTCTTATATTTTTTTTTTTAGCATTTTTATCTACCCGACCCTAAATTAGTTTCATTTTTGTAAAAATCTTTGTCCCTAAATATGATTTTACCAAAAAAATTTCACTAGTCATTTTATACTTTCAAAACTAGATGTTTAGAAAGTAGATAACAAAGATAACTATGCATCTTTGTTATTTAACTGTATAAATATACATATTTTTAGGATGTGCGTTAAATGAAAATTTAGACATTCATTTGTGTACGGAGATAGTACTCCTTACGTCCCTAAAAGATTGTCATGTTGTACATTTTGCAATTATTAAGGAAGAGCTTCACCTTCTTGTACCTTAATAGATTTGCACTAACATTCATGCCTAAGTTTAGAAATGGGACATACTTTTTGAGACAAGTCAAAATGTCAAATGGGACAATCTTTCAGGGACGGAAGGAGTATTATACAATAGATATGCATACATCATCTCACACCCCTAACTCTATCCAATAAAGATAACAGAGTTTAATAGGGATCATGGTAGCTAATGTTCTTAAAAAGAATCTGTCAAAGAAATCAGTGTCCCTAAGGTGTGGTGGGAAGTGTTGTAGTTTTCTCTAAAATCAAGCCCAACTTAGTATTGGAATTTTTGATATATTTGGCCCATTCTATTTAACCATTTTTTTGAGGCAAATGAAATTTTCCATCTCCCTTCATTTTTCATTTTTCATAATTACAAATTATTTTTCTCTCCACACACATGATTAATCTTTGTCATATTTCTATATAAGGAAAAATAGCATTTGTTTATTTTGACCGTTGTACAAACAATCTACAAAAAGTAAAATACATTTGTTACAAAATTTGACAAATTTACTGCAATACTTTTTTATTAATTTGGGAAAGAGTATGGGAATTTTTGGGAAGCCTCCTTTGCTTAGCTATTTCACTTCTTCTATAATAAACAAAGACTAAGCCCACCACAGTACTCTAGCTAGCATTGAATTCAATGATAACAACCTGCCTTCTTCTTCTCGAAAATTTCAAATAGTTCAATAACATGGTAGATATTTCTGCTCTTCGATCGCAAAAATAGACGATCGAGATTGAAGACGAGATAAATGGACAAACGAAATATGTAAGCGACAAGTGAAATGTCTAAAAAAACCTATATACCTCTACAGATGTGGACCATTAAGTTGAAAAAGATGCACTGTGTCCCCTTGATGCATATATATTGAAGGCACTTGGGGATTGAGGATATAAAGAGTTTTTATATACGTTCTCTCTCTCTCTCACACACACACACACACACATTATGATATTGCTATCTTCTTCTTCTTCTTCTTCGTCTTCTTCTTCTTCTTCTTCTTCCATATATCATAGTTTTGTTTTCATGGGTTAGATTTTCCTTCCATGATCAAAACGATAATTGCAGTCATCGTGTATGAGCTTTTTGCGTAAAGTGACTCATCCCCAATATTTTGTTTTCTTTCAAGTAGCCGTATGCAACACTGCAACTTAGCAATTGCTAGAGAGCTTATTATCTTGAAGATAGCCTTACGCATCTCTTCAATTCCTCTCTCTCTCTCTCTCTCTCTCTCTCTCTCTCTCTCTCTTTCTTATGTTTAATGTGTGGCACCAAATTCACCACTGTAAGTTTTCAGGGATTTTTAAAATGGAAATAGTGGTGGAGATTTTTTGTTGGAGGTTCGCCATGGTCGCGGTTAGTTTCCTAAAAGAGATTGATCAGCCCTAGTACTTAAAAGAATATTTTACATAGGCAAATTTAGAGATTTTTTTTTGAAATAAAATAATATTCGTGAATAAAAATTACTGCATTAAACAAATGAAAGCACACACTCAAAAGAATATCCAAACATCCATGATTCATACAAAATAAAGTATCCACCCTTGAAAGAGAGTGAAAGTGTGTGATGTCACACACACTTGACAAGTCAAAGGTTGACTTGACTTAAGATTTGTTACTTTCTTTATTTCTAAGTAATTTAGGTAAATATTATTTATATTGTATTTTAATTAACTAACCTACTAACAAAATATTGAATTTGTTTAGTGTTTATTTTGGTTATTTATAAGAATCTTTCACACAAGGAAAGTGTCCATACAAGGAAGGGATTGCTTGAACAACTAAGGAAAGAAAGAAGTCTATTCCAAGAGGATCTCTTCAAACATATCAACTCCTACAATTAAGGACTCCTTGGCCTATATATACAACTGCATATCGCAGTTGTTATACACGATTTTTAGACTCAAAGTGCTGAAGATATACAACCTTCTGAGAATTTTTTTAGTGAGAGTTACATTTGGTTATTTTGTCTTCTCTTTGAGTTCTTCTTTGTAATCGAGTTCATAATTGATTTAATAAGAGAAGTTTTAATATCTACAGCAAGTTGCTGTAGATAAGTGTTATTTATGTGTTTCAAATCGTGTTTAATCTTTGTATTCCGCTGCTACTGTCGTTGATGTTAGTGCTGGTGTGATAGCATCAGGACTCACATCAGTCGATTTCTCTTTCCTGTGTTGTTCCTAGCCGCTCGATTTTTTTCAATTGGTATCAGAGCTCCACTCGATTACACTGAGTGAGATTCAAGAAAGAGTGGTCATTATGAAAGGACACTTGAACTTGAATAAATACCGTCCCCCGATTTTAGATGGATCTAATTATGCTATTTGGAAAGTTAAGATGCGTCTCTTCATCAAAGCAATTGATGAACGAGCGTGGCTTAGTATTATTATTCCATGATATCCTCCTAAGGTTGAAAGTAAAAATAGTGAAGAGGGGGAAACCTCAGAAAAAATCTTCAAACTCAAACCTGAGGAAGATTGGACCACTGCTGAAGTCACCCTTGCTAACTATAATTCCAAGGCTCTTGGTGCTATATCAAGTCATGTGGATAAACACATTTTAGACTTGTAATAAATCAAAATGTAGCAAAGATTGCCTGGGATATTTTGCAAGGTCACTGTGAGGGTGATGATAGTGTTAAGGCTACTAGGTTGAGAATTCTCATGACCAAGTTTGAAAACTTGAGGATGAATGAGACAGAGGACATAAAAAGCTATTTTGCTAAATTGAGAGAAATCTCAAATGAATGTCTCTTCCTAGGTGAGCCTATATAAAATGCTAGATTAGTTAGCAAAATGTTAAGAACTGTTACTGATAAATTTAACATTAAAATTGGTGCTATTGAAGAAGCACATGATACCACAACCATGGGTTTAGATACTCTTGTGGGTAAACTAACCATGTTTGAGATGAACACATCTATTCAGCAACATAAAGCTGAAAGTGTTGATCTTGCAACTGCTCTCTCTAATGTATCCAAAGTACCAAAAGAGATTGAAGAAATCTCTAATGAAATAGATACTTCAAATTTGAAAACTAAAGATGTTGCCATTTTAACTAAAAAATTTACATCTTTTCTGAAAAATAAACGGGACAACAAGTTTCCTTCTAAAACTCAAAATATTTTTGAAAAACCAAAAGAGGATATTGAGAGTAGTTTCAAGAAACCTTCTAATTTTACTAAGAATAGATCTGAAACTGTTCAATGTAGAGTCTACAAAGGCTTTGGACACTATGCCATTGAGTGTGCCAACACTATGAAGAAAAGGGAATGAGCTTTTGTGCGACCCTTAGTGATAGTGAGGACGATGATGAAATGCTAAACTTAGCTGTCATTGAAATCTCGCCTCCTAGTCACGAATATCAAGCTGATGTAGCTTCAGATGTTGTCACACTGATCATCACATCTTCTGACTTTGAGGTCTACTGCTTTAATTCTTCCCTTTCTGAGAAAACAGAGAATGAAGAAGTATGTGATGGAAGTTACTAAGAATTTCTTGATGCTTATGCTGATTTATATGCTGGCCGGGAAAAACGTGTTGAAAAATTGGTAGTTTTCGAAAAAGTAAATGGGAAACTCTCTTCTGAAATGTCAACTCTAAAAAGTGATCTTGAAAAAGTTACCACTGAAACTGACAACCAAAAGGATTTCATAGCCAAACTTGAGGTCATGCTCACTAAACGTGATATTGAACTTGAGAAGACCAAATCAGAACTCGAAAAGGCCAATGGAACTTTTGCAAAATTAAATATTGGAATGGCCAAACTTGAGGAAGTTTTGAGTATGGGAAAAATTTCGAAAATTGGTCTTGGCTATGAATCCACCTTTGTGAAAGAAGGAGAGAGTTCCTAAAAAAACAAAGTTTTTCAAAATAAAACACATCCTAAAAAAAAGAAATTTGTGTGCCACTATTGTTTTGTCCCAGGTCACATCAAACCTTTTTGTTACCAAAGAATTTATGATCTTAGAAAATCTGCTCTGGAGATGAGCACCCGGATGTAATCACAACACCACTCACATCACCAGAAATCTAGGCAGTTCGCGTGGATGGAAAAGAAAAGTGAGGAATGCAAGGTGGTATTCACCTCACTCAAGAGCAGCATAGCTTGCTCTTGGTACTTCGAAAGCGGGTGCTCAAGGCACATGACAGGTAATGTTGAGTTCCTAACCGATTACACCACTATTAAAGGTGGAAACGTGAATTATGGGGGAGGAGCCTAAGGTAAGATTGTTGGTAAGGGTACTTTATGTGTTAATCATATGCCTAAGTTGAAAAATGTCTACCATGTGGAAGGCTTAAAAGCTAATCTCATTAGTATAAGCCAACTGTGTGATGACAATTTATTAGGGACGACCAAAACCGGTTCCGGGCCCGGTTCCGGTTCGAAACCGCCGGTTCCGGTTTGGAAAATGTATGACCCTTAACCGGCCCGGATTGCTCACGATTCCGATTAATCCGTTTCCGGTTTTCTTCCCGGTTCATCCGATTCCGGGCTTTTTCCGGTCCGGTTCCGGTCCGGTTGAAAAACAATGAATTTTCGTCCGGTTTCGGGCTTTTTCCGGTCCGGTTCACCATTTTGGTGACCCTTAACCGGCCCGGCTCCAAACCGGTTCCGGTTACCCCGGTTCCGATTTTCGTGACGGTTCATGGCAGTTCCGGGCTTTTCCGATCCGGTTTCGGTCCGATTTGGCCATCCCTACAATTTATATGTTAAATTTGACAAGTATGAGTGTAAAGTGTTTGATAGCACTGATAAGTGCTTGTTCACTGGGGTAAGATCTCAAGATAACTGTTACAAATTTGGTGACAACTTATCTTGCCTTAGTTCTAAAATAAATGATCTTGAGATTTGGCATCAAAAGTTAGGCCATCCAAGTTTTAGGAAAATGGAAGAATTGGTGAGTGTAAGTACCCAAATTCGGATCGTCAAAATCTGTTAAAAGTTAAACCGGAATCCGTTAACTGGCCCTTTCCAGGTTAATCGGAACCCGCTAAACTCCCCATTCTCGAGTCAACGAGACATCCCGGGACTGCCCCGTGCATCCCGACATCAAAGTGTACTCAACACACGTTATCACACGTAAAAGTACAACTTTCCTTGAAAAACGCACTTTCCGAGACTTTCCGGGGGCGTTTCGGACATTTTCCGAACAGTTATTTAAAAAATGGATAAAATCGGGAATAACGGGACAAAAATCCTAGCCCTGGTGACTCATCGGGACACATGGCACGCATGCAAAGCCTCCCCTATCCCCATCAATCAAATTTGAGGGTGAAAAGACCAAAATGCCCCTGAAACTAAGGCATAGGCCGTCCGACCTGTTTTACTTGAAAAATCAGAATCCTCATCAAGTCCCTGAAATTTCCAAAATACCCAAAACCCCTCAAATTGAGCCTTAGGCCGTCCGACCTGTTTTGTATTTTCACCCTTATAAATACAAGGGCTGTCATTTGTAAAAAAAAAAAGGAAAAAACATTACCCTCTCTCAAAAAACCCCACGACCCAAAGCAATTCTAACCCCTCCTGAGCCTCAGTTTGTCTCGATTTGCGTGAAAATCTCGTTTTCCGACCAAACACGAACTAAACAACCTCGAAACACCTTTCAAACACCAAAACTGTATCCCGTATACGTAAACCGAGCCAAAGAGTCAACCCCTAGCCATAGGTAACACTATCTCTCTCTAAAAACTTATTTCACCTCGATTTATGCGTCAAACGTTACTGTCGTTCCGGTCGAAACTCTCAAAATGTAGACGTAACGCCGTCTATGGGGCTCGATACGTTTTACCCCTTAATCATCTTCTCTCCCGTAAGAGAAGTAATTTCGGGTTAAAATGGCGTTCCGTCCCCATTTTTACTTTACTGTCATTTACTGTCCGGATCGATCGATCCGTCGATTCGTCTGTTTACCATCTGAACCGTTTGGTTTGTGAGCGTCATTTACAAAATCGGGATCGTTTGATCCGTCGATACCATCATTTAAATTATGTACCTTTACAATTCCGAGCCGTTTGGCTCGTCGATCGCATCTTTGTTGTCCGGATCGTTTGATTCCGTTGATACCGCACTTTAAATACTGTCATTTACAAGTCCGAGCCGTTTGGCTTGTGATAGTATTTACTTATAAAAGTCCAAGTCACAAAATGACTCGTTGATCGCATATCATTTAATGCCTTTTTTCATGAAATTGATAACAATGTAATGCCCGGTTCAAAACCGGAGTTCGTCATTCGAACTCCTTTTCAAAAACAGCACAAAATCGACGTTTGGCATCTAAACGCTCATTTTTGACTCAAAACCCGACGTTTGACATTCAAACGCTCTTTTCATTAAAATCAACGTTTGACATTCAAACTAAAGATTTCAGTTCATCATTCGAACCCTCTTTTCAAAACGCAAAATCGACGTTTGTCATTCAAACGCTCTCTTTTTATCACAAATCAACGTTTGTCATTCAAACCAAGATTAAAGCTTGTCATTCAAGCTCATTTTCAAAATGCAACACACACACACACACGCACACCATTTCGAGAAAGGTAGAAAGACTCGTCATACGAGGCGTTACGGGTGATCTCAATATACTCTTTCCGAAACGTAACGTGACCTCTGAACCTAACAATCTCTGGTCCTAAAATCCTTTTTTCAAGTTTTGGCTACCAATCAAAACGTTCCATTTTCAAAGCCTTTTTTCAAGTTTTGGCTACCAATCAAAACATCACATTTTCAAAGCCTTTTTTCAAGTTTTGGCTACCAATCAAAACGTTCCATTTTCAAAGCCATTTTCAAAGTTTGGGCTCATAATACAAAACGGCATGGCGAATCTCTCTATCATTTTCCATGCGAGGTCCCAAGTCCGCGAAATGCCGCTCGCTGCGTCCCCCCCTGCGCGCGATCCGGGTAATTTCAGTTGGCGACTCCGCTAGGGAAATCTTAACATGTTTTTCAAAACTCCTTCATTTTAAAAAACATTCTGTGGGCCAAACTTTCATTTACCCTTCCTCATTTTTGTGTGCGTATGTTGTTCAAAACACCAGGTGGTTTTCGAAAAGAAAAAAAAAGATGTTGCATTTTCATCTCATTCAAAAATCATAACATGTTCGTGCATTTCCCGTTCATATTTGATTTCCGTATTATACTCCCTCCGTCCCAGCAAGAGTCACGCTTTTAGGGGTGGCACGCAAATTAAGAAAAAAAGTGAGAAGAAAAAATGTTGTGAGTGTAATTTGAAAATAGGAGAGAGAATTTGTGGAGGAAATAGTGAATTTAAAAAGTGTTGTGAGTGTAATTTGAAAAGAGGAGAGAAAAATAGTGGAGGGAATAGTTAGTGGGATAATAGAATATTAATAAAACATTTCCTTTTTAGGAAAGGTGACGCTTCAAACGGGACGCCATTTTGGGTAAAAAGTGACACTTTTGCTGGGACGGAGGGAGTATTCTGAACTGCGCATGAATTATTTAAAACACATTATGAAATTTTTTATTTTACTCAGAAAAAAAAAGAATTTAGTGACCGCTGTGAGTACCCCGACCTGAACTCGTGTTTTTGGGTCTATTTTCCATGATTGGCATTGGTTTTGGGCTTGCATTTAGTCCAATTATTCATTTATTTATTTGATCCATTGGGCCTGCCTTCCTGTGGCCCAGTTTGTCCTAAGATTGACCGATGTCGTCCGAGACAGGAGGACCCCAAGGCGGTGGAAACTCCATGTCGTACGACATAGGAGCTCCTCTCAGCATGCCTATAAATAAAGGGCCTTGCTGATCATTTCAAAGGAGGACTGGGGCAAGTAAGGTCACTCTGCTAAAATAGAGACTCACTCTCTCTCTCATACACACACACTCACCTCCCTCCTCACACATACACACATCCAAGCCAAGGTCCAAAGAGTGATCTCCTTTGTTGGTGTTTTGAAGGGGTAAACACCATACTATTGGTGCTTTTACCTTGTGGACTACAATAGGTAGTCACTAAACTCCTTCTCTCTCTGATTACATCTTGCATACTCATTCATTTTGCATTACATGCTTATATTGTTTGATAACATGTGAATATTTGGGATTTTGCATGACAAAGGTGGTGGAGATGTGAATCATCAATATTCACATCTCCTCACCTCAGATCTGGACATTTAGTGTCATTAGGTGCATTAAAGTTTGCATCTTGTTTACTTGTGTTTGAGTTAGGAGGTGATGGCTACATGATAATGGCCAAAAACATGTGATTGTTCACATATGGTCATTAAAGACATGTGATCCTCCCATAATACTCACGTAGTGTTATTATTCTACTGTTTTCAGTTGAAATTATAGCTTAGTTTTGTATTTTGAGCAAGGTGGAATCAATCTGCTGAAGGCACTGAAATAGGACACCTATGTCGTCCGATACAGGACACCTCAAGGGGTCTTGTGTCATACGACATATAGATCCCAGAAAGCTGTTTGGCTTTCAGTGACTTCAGATCTACCCAGATTGATCCCCTTTGTGATTTAAAACTGTGTTTAAGTAGTTTTTTAGTTCGTTTATCACTGTCTGGGAAGTCTGAGATCTGTTTGGGTGTAACTTATTGATGGAGGCGATCTCTGTCGTATGACATGGACAACTCTTGGTGTCCTGTGTCATACGACATCCGTATCACCAAAAGTCAATTTTGACTTTGCTCACTCCAATCAACCTTACTTTCCGAACCAAACGTTCAGAGAACGTAACCCATCACATTGGGATAAAATACTAAACGGACTTTGGGTTGATGCACCATTGGTTCCATCTTCAAAGCTCTGGTTTGTGCCTATAACACCTTCCAAACCCGACCAACCATCACAATACCGAGCCGGAAAACCGATTCTATTTTTTCATCTCTCCGCCATTTATACGAGAGTGGGGAGGTCCTGAAATATTAATGTTTCCATTGACTGCTTCCATCAGTAGATATTGATGCACCATGCTACAAGTGACCTTAACTGTTGGGATTTTGACCAAATTCAAATTGGATTGTAAATGTGGCAAATATGGGAAGAGATTGTTTCCTAATGAATTTAGGATCCATAATCAGTTTGTCTGCAAATTTATGCAGTTTTGGCAGGTTGGCCTGATTTTGTGGATTCCTTTTTATATTGGGAATATAATTAGGGTTTTTGTATTGACTATAAAAAGGGTGTGTGGCTTAATTTTTAGGTGTGCCTAGGTAGTACCAAAAGGTGCTCCCTTAGGGGAGATATGTTAATTTGCAATGTGTGCAACAATGAGAGAGGGTTGTACATTGATTACAAGTGTATTAAAAAATGTTGAGAAGAATGAGAAAATACCACCATTCTTGTAATACCAGGTTTATGGTGAGTGGTGAGTCTTTGATTGTTTCTTGATTGAAACTTCCATTCCATGATGATATAATGAAATTCGTTGACCGGTACGTGGACGTATCCCATTGATGTTGGGGTGAACCACGTAAATATTGAGTTGTTTATTTTTCTTGTTATATTGTGTGGTTATCCAAATTAATACCATGTTCGCATAACATAAATCTGTGTGATACTTTATCTCCTGCGCCCGACATTAACAACCTTGGTGTTGTTTGGGAAAAATAAAAGTGGCTATCGTCATATCGACTTCAAAGTGTGGAAACTACGAAGTCTCTATTGACAATGACTTCATCAGACTAGGCACATTTGGATAAATGTATTTTCAATAGATATAGACATTTTGGGAAATACTTTTAACCGAAATCACATTTTGTGAAAAAGAATAATCCTCAATTTGATGATCTTTTGGTGTTCAATGTATTACTCCAAGCAAATATAACATTTTATCTTTTAAGTTAAAATCAAATTATTTCCCGCCATAAAGCCATCAGCATGTGAAGTTTGAGCTGAAGTCTGCATAGTTATCATTTGTTCCTGATTTATTGGTTCGGAGCTCCTCAAGACTAATATTTTTTTTTTTGCAATTATAACTGAAAGGTTCTGTTTGCTTTAATCATATTGAAAGGTTAGGCAGTTAAGGTTTGACAGCTGAGGTTAAATCTTAGCTGTCAGATGTTAACTGGTTTTAAAGACAAGTGTTAAATGTGCAGCGGAATAATAAGTGTTGAAATAATGTAAAGACAAGTGAATAGTGTATGTGTGTGAGGATGTGTGTGTGTGTTGTGTGATAATACCAATTGAACACAAGGAATTTTAAGGTGGTTCAGAGTTCACTCCTCCTACGTCCACCCTCACTGTCAACCTTGATAAATGAGATCAATCCACTTAAATCTAGTTCCCTTTAAGATTTACAAAGGATTGGTTAGGCAAGTTCCTTGAACTTCCTCTTCCTAATAAGTACAGTCTATTAGGGATTTTGCTTGTTACGAAGTAAATTACAATACCACTTAAAGTCAGTCTTAAGTGGTTTACAACTTTAGTTTATACACCTGAATTCAGTTACAAGTGTCTCAGATTGCTTTGGATGTTGGCTGCGGTGGTTTGCAGTGTGGAAGGTTGAAGTAGAGGTTGTAAAGATTGTGTGAGTCAGTGTTTTCTTGATCTTGAGGGTTTCCTTTTATAGGCCGGAATATAGCCGCTGGAGGAGACAAAGGAGTAAATGCGAGATGGGTGGAATAGTGTTTGCATTTAGAGCTTTGATGATCGGATAATAACAGTCAGAATCTCAGAACCATTTTATGTAATCTTCATGGAGATGAGCCGGCAACATCTGTATGGAGAGGCTGGGCAAGGCACATCTTGATCATCACAGAATACTTCATTACTGTTGATGTTGAAGATCATAGTCGAGAGGGTTGAGACCTCTGCTGCTTGAGAACCTTAGCCGAGGCTAAGTCTTTAGTGTTTGCGGGTTTAGGAGACAAGGATTTGTGTTTGATGATTATGTAATGGATCCTTTGTACATAAATACATTAATTTATGTGATTTGTCTTGGTGTTTGATCATTTCATCATAGTTGTCCGAATTGATATAAAGGTTGTGCGGAAGAGTCACGGCTGTCTAATATCCAATGTTATCTTATCGCCGATAACATTAGGTAGGATATATTTCTTTGTCAAAACCCTGTATAACTATGTGGTTTGCATAGTTAGGTCCTAACAATTTCCCCCTTTTTGGCAAAGTAATATATCTAATAAAAGATATAACCTGCAAGATACTCATGAATTGAATATACCAATGAAGATGAAAATAATCTTCTTGATTCAATCATAAGAGCTTTAAAACAAACACATTATCCAAAATAACAATTGTTTTTTAAAGCAGGAAATAAAGGTAGGGTTCAAAATACTTATCCAAAAAAAAAGAAAAAAATTTCTAATCAGAAAATTCATCTCTTTCTCTTCTGGCTTCAAGGATCTCAGCTCTTTCTGCTAGCAGCACCTTTTTCATCTTCTCTTCAACACCTCTGTAATACATTTCAATGTTCCATTCCCAGCTCATCTCATCATCATAGATGAAGGATTGATCTTGCCTTTCTTTGAAAACAGCTTTGGATAGAGGTTCTTCATCATCTCTTAATCTCAGACTACCCCATTTGGGAACCTTCTTTGGTTTTGAGCTTTGACCTCTAGTTCCTGCAAATAGGTTAGAAAAGAAGGGGTTTGTCTGTAGAGAGATGAGTTGTTGAGCTGGATGAAGAGGTGGATCTGTGGTGAGAACAGTAGAGGTTGGAAACTGTTGCACTTGCTTTACTGGAGCATCTTCTTCATCATCACTGGACAAAACAACATTGGGAGCAGCACCAGAGGCTCTCTTTTATAGAATAGGTTAATCTTAGGCTTGAAGTATGGCACAAGTTTCATTGGAAGTAAGGTTGTAGTTCCTGAAGTATTCAAAACCGCACCATGAACCGCACATGCAAACCGCAAGTGCAGTTCAAGTCTTGAACTTGCTTCTTGAACCAACCGCATGCAACCGCCCTTGAACCGCACCTCGTGCGCTCATGTGCAACCGCATCCCGCAACCTCCCCGGTGTAGCAAAACCGCATTCCCTAACCGCGTCTCACCAACCGCATCCAATGATTGGCTACTTGGAGTGAACAACTTTTTATCCGTTGGAATCCACGTCAGCAATATCAAAAGTCAACCACCATATCTTGTCACGTGATTCAATGTCAGAAAAGATCTGCAAGGATCTTGAAAAGATGACAGTGTCCTAACCTCATTGCTTGCAAATGAGCCTGATCGGCTTTACCGCAGCACTGTACTAAAGGACAAAAGTGGTTCTTTGTGGACCAATAGGATTGCATCAAGTCTTGTCCTTCAACAGTGTATCCAACGGCTAGTTTCTTGATGCTTGGGTATAAATACCCCAATCTTCACCATTTGAAGATTGCTTGAAAAATTTGAAAGTCTTTGTGTTCATAGAAGTGAAGCTACGCGGTAAATTATTCAACCCTTTGAATCTTCATCTTCATACTTCAAGAAATATTCCTAGCCACGTAGAAATCAAGCCTTAACACATTCAAGAATCATTGAGCTCTACATCTCACAGATTTAAAGAGCCTTGATCTTGTTTCTCACACACACACCTCTCTTGTCTAAACACATAGTTTATTCATTTTGAGATACACCGGTTATAGTTTTGGATTTGTTCTTCATAGAAAGATTTTATTGTACTTTGTAATCTCACAATACTTAATATAAAATCTCTCTTAGAAATCCAAGACTAACCATCTTGGTAGTGGACGTAGATCGTTTATCGATTGAACCACTCCAAATAGCGTGTTCTTACTTTCTGCATTTATATTTCTTGTGCTTGTTAATTATTTATCTTTGTCTCTGTTTGATCTTTATTTAGCTATCCATTATTGTGAAATAGTGTTTGGAGTTAACAAAGTCAAAACCACACGTGTTTGTAAAACTGCACTTCCCAAAACCGCACCACCAAAACCGCATTTTACAAACCGCCTCTCAAAACCGCTTTACACTCTATTATTCCGCTGTGCATTTTACACTATCACTTGCAGTCTATTATCAACTGCAAGAGGATTTTGTAAGCAAGAGGTTCAGTCTTTAAAAGAGGGCGAAAAATTTTATACAGCTATTCACCCCCCCTCTAGCTGTATTTTCACCCTTGTTGCCACCTTTGGGACCAACAGTAATAAAATTTTCTAGTGAAGACATGAGAATATATGCATTTACCTGGTTTTCTTATAATTACTTGCAAAAGTCTTCTCTCTTAACAATAAGTTTGGTATTGCAACTAGAGAGATCAAACTCTAAACTAAAGTGAGAGAAATACAAGTGATGTTACTAAAAACAGAGAGAGAGAGAGTCTGATGTAGCGGGCGGAAGCAAATAAAAGGATAAATATCAAATATTGTTGAATCGTACACGATTATCAGCGAATGATCTTCAACTATTGTTGAATCGAGCTCCATTGCCGAAATTTGGCCAAAAAAGACATGAATCACTTTTGTAGAATATAGAGCAACGCTCAATATTAAATTATAATAATCAAACACCATTAATATTCAACTAATTTTAAAAATTACAAGATACCTCTATTTTTATAGGATTTCTAAGATTTGTAAAACAAGTCAATCATCTATAATTAATTCTATCCTATATGGTAACATAATAGATGTCTAAAATATCAAAATAAAGCCTAAATCTACTTCAAAACATATCATTATTGTCTATCTAAATATAAATCCGAAAATATTAATAAAACTAACAAATAATAATTATAACTAATTTTAAACTAATCCCTATATTCATCTCCATCATTCTCCTCAATTTCAAAAAAAATTGTCCTTGAATTTGCACCAGTTTGTAGACGAATCTTAATCATCACATAAAAATATTTGTAGCGATCCTCTCATAAAGAGAATACTTGAATGCTTGAAATCTTCTAACCTTGACGGATTTTAAACTTTATAGCTTTCATAATAATATCAATCCAATCGATCCATTAAGTAGATACAAAATAATCAATTATTAACTTTTGAACAATCTAGGAAGCAGAAGAATGGACGATATCAATGTCAAATGGATCTTTATAATGATAACAAACTTTAACAACTTAAAACTTGCACATAAATTCATCTTGTGGAGATTCAAAGCCAGCAGATTCACATCAATCGGGTGTGATGTCAATAGTTGACAAATTCCGTAATAAGATTCATCATAAATAGGAAGTTTTTACCAATCAACAAATTGATCAGGACTTGCAGATTCGATGAAAGGTGAAAATATATCGAACTTTTTTTTTTTAAATCTTCTTTTTCAAAAAAAAAAAAATTAAGGAAAAAATTTGATAAAAATACCTTAACTTAATTAAAAAATAATTTCAGGCTTTGATACCAACCGATGTAACGGGTAAAAGCACATGAAAGGATAAATATCAAATACAACTGAATCGTGCATAGTTAGCGGTGCAAGATCTTCAACTTTCGTTGAACCGCGCATGATTACCAAAAATTGATAACAAAGAACCATTTTTGGAGAGTACTCCCTCCATCCCATCCGAAAATGCATAATAGTGGCCTTGCATGGGAATTAAGAAAAATGTATGATAGAGTAATTGTTGTTCGTATGAAAAGTAATGTGTGAGTAAGAATGTAAGATAGTAAATAGTAAGTTGATAGTTCTTGATGCAGATCTACAATAACAGAATTTTGGCAAACCAGTAGTTGCATGGCCGCGCGTTGGAAGTGGCACGCCTATGCAGAATGGTGGATCCGCATGCAAGATTAAGTGCTCGGCCGTGCTATGCTGCGGAAATCAGATACGGGCCTTAGTTGTTTTGCTGGTTCTAGGGTTTTATGAATAATTAGTTTAGGGTATTTTAGTCTTTCCTTTGAAAGTTGTTTTAGGGTTTCATTAGAGTATTTATAGTTATTTTAGGGTTTGGAAAACTTATGTTTTTGATTTTATGAATTAGAGAAAAGCTTAGGCTTTATATATTGATTCTTGTTTTTTCGTTCGATCTATAATCTCTAGCCTTCGGCATCATTTGGTGTCAGCTTCCTGGACGAATATCAATGGCCGAACGAGGACGCGGTGGTCGTGGTGGACGAGGTGGTCGAGGTAGGGGCCGTGCAGCGGATGCCCAGGAAGATGGCCATCATCGCGAATGAGACCTGCATGATATCGAGATGGACGAGATAAGAAGACAGATTCAGATACTCCAGAACTACATGGCACGCGTGGAGCCTCCACTGAATATGGGTTCAGTTTCGGATACTTCTTTTGAGGATATGGAGTATACAGATGGTTTTTTTTGAAATCTTCAAGTCCAGAAGATCATGTCGATTGGTCAAAATCTCCTATATTAGATGAGTGCCATTGTGAAATTTGTCAAGTGATGACATCTAATTTTGTGGATTCCGTATTATGTTGGGAATATAATTAGGGTTTTTGTATTGACTATAAAAAGGGTGTGTGGCTTAATTTTTAGGTGTGCCTTGGTGGTACCAAAAGGGGCTCCTTTAGGGGAGATATGTTGATTAGCAATCTGTGCAACAATGAGAGAGAGTTGTACATTGATTACAAGTGTATTCAAGAATGTTGAGAAGGATCAGAATACCGCCATTCTTGTAATAAATGGTTTATGGTGAGTGGTGAGTCTTTGCTTGTTTCTTGATTGAAACTTCCGTTCCATTATGATATAATGAAAGTCATTGATCGATCCGTGGATGTAACCCATTAATGTTGGAGTGAACCACGTAAATCTTGAGTTATTTGTTTTTCTTGTTATATTGTGTGGTTATCCAAATTAATACCGTGTTTGCATAACCTAAATTTGTGTGATACTTTTTCGCCAGCGCCCGACATTAACAACCTTGGTGTTGTTTGGGAAAAGTAAAAGTGGCTATTATCAAATCAACTTCAAAGGGTTGAAACTACGAAGTCTCTATTCACAGTGACTTCATAAGACTAGGCATATTTAAATGTATTTTCAATAGATATTGACATTTTGGAAAATACTTTTGACCGGAATGACATTTTGTGAAAAGGAATAATCCTCAATTTGATAATATTTTAGTGATCAATGTATTACTCCAAGCAAATACAACATTTCATCTTTTAAGTTAAAATCAAATTATTTCCTGCCATAAAGCCATCAGTATATGAAGTTTGAGCTGAAGTCTGCATAGTTATTTGTTCTTGAGTTTTTGGTTAGGAGCTCCTCAAGACTAATATTTTTTTTTTTTTGCAATTATAACATATTTACTTGTTTGTAGTCTTGTACAACGAAGTATCAATTCAAATTTTTAGTTACCAAATCCATTTTAATTACACATGTTTACACGGCATGTACAATCAAACTATGTCAACAAATGTTTACACTCATGTTCATGATGAGATTACATGTTTTTTTATCCAAAATTAAGTAGTTTTATCTCTCTTTCTATGTCTTAATCACACTTCTTATTATTCATTTTTTATTTCAAATTATGCTTCCAACAAATTTAAATCCTTTGAATTTCAACCTTTAGGCCGCATGTCTAAGGTCACCATCAATATTTGCAACAAGAATCATACCAAAAAGATTGTAAAAAGATATCAAATACCAATTTTAAAATATCAAAAGGATAATTATATTTTCATCACAATTCTTTATTTTTCAAACTATAATCAAGTTCACCAATAAGTCAAACTATGACACTTATTTTAACTTTTTTTAATCATTTTAAAATCTAATCAAGTTCACCTTACAAAATAAAGTCAAGTCTTGCCAATACAGTTGGTTTTTGGTGAATAATTACAATTAGTGTCATCAACATCCAAAAATTTCCGATTGAACAAGAAAGACGTTGGTTGTGTTCTAAGAAATCACCACTGTCAAGATGAATGTTTATTATTATCTTATGTATCACAATTTCAAATGACTCTTCTTTTATGTCAGTAACTTACTGATATAAATTTTAGTATCTTTTAACCTTGATTTTGCAATCATATGCATAAGAGTAAAAGTTCAAAAGACAATTAATAGAAAATATATACTATAGTATTTTAAATTAGGCTAAATTGCACACTGTGATGACATTTAATGACCGAGTGGAATTTTTGAATCGAGCCTTCTATTTCATTAGTCGATTCATATCTTTGGGATGATTCATATTCGCCACTTAGCTAATAACTCTAAAAGATACATATAGTTATGTTAAGGATAATAAAGAAATAATAGTCTTCAAGGTAAATGTTACGTATATTTGTGTATCTGTATTAGTATAATAATGAATAGTTCATAGTTATTTATTGCTAAAAAATGAGTATTTCAATAAAACAAGTAATAATGTTTGATAGATGTATAATGTATCTTCCAAAGAGAGTAGCATTAATAGGGGAAGACAAAACAAGCATGAGAAGTATGAGTAATATGAGGATATAACTACTTAATCGATATAGTTACATGTATCTTAATAATTAGTCATTAACCTAATGTATTATACTAATTATAATGGTTGCATATGCTTTTAAGTAATGGTAACGTAAATCATTATTTGTAGACAAGTGAATTGGTAATAGTTAATGTTATTATTCATTGAATATTCTAAATAGAGTAATACAAAAGAAATATGATACGTAAAGGTGATAAGAAAATGTAGTTGTCCTCGGATTAAGTTAACTGAAAGATAAGTATTATATTATACTAAGTAAATAAATACCTTTTGAGTATTGTTAATATCTGTAACTATTATGGCCGGAATTTGAAATTGATGAATGCCAAGGGTTTGTGGAAGGAATAGGAAATGATCACATTTAATCCTTATTTAAATGATATATGCATTCAATCATTGTGTCTCCTCATTTTCCCATATGTGCCTAATGGCCGGATGCCATATCTTTGTCATCGATTTGGTAAAAGGCTGGTCTGATAGAAAATCGAACATTAGGGTTTGTAGGGTATGGACCACTTGTAACCAAAAAAAAAAAAAATTCAATGGAGCATATGCGTATAGATTTTATATCCAGTAATTAAAAGGTCAGTGTTTGCTTTGTGTTATTATTATATCAGTTTGACCAAGTACAACCCTAATTATTTTTTTCTTAATTTCAAAAGTGTTGCATATATTGTTGTATAAGAAGTAGATTTGTCCCGGGCTTCAATGGATTTCTTAAGGAAGTTGGATTTTATTTGGTCAACAACTTCAATGTCAGTATACCAAAGCTTCTTATCACGTTGTTAGGCGTAAGGTTATTGTTCTCCTTGATTAATTATTTAGATGAATTAATTGCCAAACTTCCTTCAATTGGTTGATATAGTTTTTTCATTGCACCATTTGATAGATTGGAAGAAATATGCGAACAAAGAAATAATTTGTGTGGTAAGATGATGTTTTCCTTTAACAATAACTATGTCTATGTTTAATTTCTTTTGGGTTGTAATTTATTTATTTTATGTTTATGTTATTGATAATTTATGTACATATTATAGGACATATTGTGGGGTTTCAGAAATCGGTCGTACGATTATTAGTCATCAATCAGCATAAAAGATAAATAGTGGCACTGGGAATAAATTTTTATGTGTTTATTTAAATGTTAAGGTTTTAGTTTTTTATGCGAGAAAAAGTTTCATATAGTGTCACTGCAAAACCTAATATTTGCAGAGTCCAATCCGTTTTTGCCACAACAGCTTGAGGCCCAGAACCCCACACCAAAATTCAATGCTTGCGAGCACGGTAACAAAAATCCAATTCCACGTTGTTGCTCCAAGGCAAACACATTTTCTCCCTCATTGCTGGTCAAAGTTGCAATTTAGTTGAATCCCCTTTGAAATCCCTACCGGTGCAAACCAAAATCCTTCTTCAGTTCCCCAATTACTTGAACCTCCTTTTAGATCTTCAACTAATTTCTACCTGGAAACTTCATTAAATTCACAATGCAATAGAAACCCATATATAAAGTTTCTTTGCTTTTCGATTGCCATCAAAATTTCTTGAATGATGCAGAGGGTAAAAGCAATTGGTGGCCACTGATTGGTGGTCGAAGATGTTTACGGAAGAAGAGGTAAACAGGGTTTGTGGAGCTTTAACGAGATGGTGGAGTTTTGGAGAAATCATGGGTCTTTTTAGGGTGTTTGTGAGCCTAGCAAAATATTGTGAGTTTGTGGGCCTTAAGCTGATGTGGCAAATCAATATTGGGCTCTATAAATAGTGGATTTTATAGTGACACCTTACTAAACTTTTTATACTTTTCCTGCAATATAGATATATGCCCCTACAATTAGGTCAACAATGCAGATTTACCATTATACAAGTAATTGTTATATTTCCCCCTTTACTCAAGAGAAATATGAGCATATTTCACCACCATTAACTTTCCATCCAAAAATTAATGAAAATGTTGACTAAGCCATCATAGGTGGAATTTAGGATGTAACACGTGGAAAAAACAGTACACGTGGAATTTCTGATGAGGATTGCAAGATTATATTTACATATATCCCATAGTTTAAGGGCAAATGTGCATCTTAAATCTAATTATAAGGGCATAAACCTACATTTTCTCTTTCAAAAAACCACCATTACCCACCACCATCATTTTAACCATTACACAACTTCACCACTATCTAAACCACTTTACCACCATCACCGCTTTTCGATATTACTATGGTGGTTAAGTGTTGGTGATGGTGGTGGTGATGGCATAGAAGTTGAGGTGTGGTAGTGGTGTGGTGGCGATGATGGTGTTGAATTGGTGATGGTGGTGGTGAAGCAGTGGTATTTGTGGTTGAGGGTGGTGAACGATAGTGATATTATTGGTGGTGGTGGCAAGTGGTGGTAAAGTTGTGTAGTGGTTGTAGTGATGGTGTCGAGCGATGATGGTGATGGTGATGGTGATGATGGTGGTGGTAAGGGTAAGGGTGGTTTTTTGAAAGAAAAAATATAGATTTATTTCCTTGTACTTTAGATTTTCTATTAATTTTTGGACGGATAGTTAACGGTGGTCAAATATACTCAAGATTTTCTTGAGTAAATGGGCAAATATGACAATTGATTAGTATAATAGTAGATCTCCATTCATTAACATAATTTTAGGGCCATATATCTATATCCCCCCCCCCCCAAAAAAAATAAAAACCTTGATTTACTCATAAAAATATGTACATTAATTATTGAACTTTTATTAATTACTCACATCCCGTGGTGCGGAGCACATGATGGGTGAATGATTTTAAGTGATGTGGTAACCAATGGATGGAGTCATGTTTTGTTTAAAAAACGAACCATCCATTTTTAGTTTATTTTCTTTTAATTCTATAACCGTACATATCCTCCATTTTTTAATTTAATCCCTTTCTAATATTGTGGTGGTCATCCGTTTTTAAGTTAATCACTTTCTTTTATTGTATGAAAATTGCTTTTCGATTAAATAGTTTTCTATTATTGTAGAGATTATCTATTTTTAACTCAATTTCTTTCTCAATTTGGTAAAATTAAATGCAACTCTATATTTGAAATGTATACATTCTATAAAAACCTAGAGCCTACATTTTATCCTCATCCTCCCCATCCTTCAAATTATGCTTTTAACATGAATAGATATGCCCTAACCTTCACATTATGCTTCTTCTTGCATCAATGTCAAGCAGATTCGCCTTCACATTATGTTTCTTTTCCAAGATGGATGGTCGTTGTTTGAATTATATCAGTATAATTGTCATTATATTCACCGTTTCAAATGACGGCATGTTATCTTGGCTTTCATCCCACCTTGACATACGCTTAGGCCTTCTCACTGGCCCATCCAACAAAGGTGTGAGCGACATCCTCGGTTTCACCACCATCGTCAACGTGGAAGATGCCAAAGATGAAGTGATCAAAGGTTGTCTAATGAGAATGAGAACGCTTTCGAGAACGGTGATATCTCAGGAAGTGAGTCTGCCAATAATTACAATTTTACCCCTGAAGACAATGGTGAAGGAGGCCATGAAAACAAGGCTGAGAGTGAAGGTGAGGCAGAAGGGATGACAGATGCCCAAGATGTTGACAACCGACAGAAAATAGTTGGCCCTAGCACCATCATCGTCATCCTCAATCCATCCATAACAAGAGAAATCCTCAAGGAAAGACAAGCATTAAGCGATCCGGAAGAAAAATGTCACTCGAAAGAGTAGCACATATTGTAATGTGTTAAATTCTTACTAGGAGTATTAAGACTAATAAGTTAGAGGTTTATTTGGTCATTTATCGTATTTAGTTCATGCAATTAATGGTTTAGTTAGTCGTGTTTATATGTAATAAAATTTTCTAGTGAAGACATGAGAATATATGAATTTACCTAGTTTTTTTATAATTACTTGTAAAAGTCTTCTCTCTTAACAATAAGTTTGGTATTGCAACTAGAGAGATCCAACTCTAAACTAAAGTGAGAGAAATACATGTGATGTAACTACAAACACAAAGATATATATATATATATATATATATATATATATATATATATATATATATATATAGAGAGAGAGAGAGAGAGAGAGAGAGAGAGAGAGAGAGAGTGAGTGAGTGATGTAGCGGAAGCAAATAAAAGGATAAATATCAAATATTGTTGAATCGTGCACGATTATCAGCGAATGATCTTCAAGTATTGTTGAATCGAGCACCATTACCGAAATTTGGCAAGAAAAGACATGAATCACTTTTGTAGAATACAGAGCAACGCTCAATATTAAATTATAATAATCAAACACCAATAATATTCAACTAATTTTCGAAATTACAAGATACCTCTATTTTTATAGAACTTATAAGATTTGTAAAGCATGTCAATTACGTCTAAAATTAATTCTAACATATATGGTAACGTAATAGATGTCTAACATATCAAAATAAAGCCTAAATCTACTTCAAAACATATAATTATTGTCTACCTAAATATAAATCCGAAAATAATAATAAAACTAACAAATAATAATTATAATTAAACTTAAACTAATCCCTATATTCATCTCCTTCATTCTCCTCGGCTTCGAAAAATTTATCATTGAATTTGCACCAGTTTGTAGTCGAATCTTAATCATCACATAAAAATATTTGTAGCGATCCTCTCATTGAGATAATACTTGAATGCTTGAAATCTTCCAACCTTGACGGACTTTAAACTTTATAGCCTTCGTAACAATATCCATCCAATCTCAATTGAGTAGATACAAAATAATCAATTATTAACTTTTGAACAATCTAGCAAGCAGAAGAATGGACGATATCAATGTCAAATAGATCTTTATAGTGATAACAAACTTTAACAACTTCAGACTTGCACATAAATTCATCTTGTGGAGATTCAAAGCCAGCAGATTCACATCAATCGGGTGTGATGTCACTAGTTGACAAATTCCGTGATAAGATTCATCATAAATAGGAAGTTTTGACCAATCAACAAATTGATCAGGACTTGCAGATTCGATGAAAGGTGAAAATATATCGAACATTTTTTTTTAAATCTTCTTTTTCAAAAAAAAAAAATGAAGGAAAAAATTTGATAAAAATACCTTAATTTAATTAAAAAATAATTTCAGGCTTTGATACCAACGGATGTAATGGGCAAAAGCACATAAAAGGATAAATATCAAATACAACTGAATCGTGCATAGTTACCGGTGGAAGATCTTCAACTCTCGTTGAACCGTGCATGATTACAAAAAATTGATAACAAAGAACCATTTTTGGAGAGTACTCCCTCCATCCCATCCGAAAAGGCATAAAAGTGGCCTTGCAGGGGAATTAAGAAAAATGTATGATAGAGTAATTGTTGTTCGTATGAAAAGTAATGTGTGAGTAAGAATGTAAGGTAGTAAATAGTAAGTTGATAGTTCTTGATGCAGATCAACAACAACAGAATTTTGGCAAACCAGTGGTTGCACGGCCGCGCCTTGGAAGTGGCACGCCTGTGCAGAATGGTGGAGCCGCCATGCAAGATTAAGTGCTCAGCCGTGCTATGCTGCGGAAATCAGATACTGGCCTCAGTTGTTTTACTGGTTCTAGGGTTTTATGAATAATTAGTTTAGGGTATTTTAGTCTTTCCTTTGAAAATTGTTTTAGGGTTTCATTAGAGTATTTATAGTTGTTTTAGGGATTGGAAAATTTATGTTTTTTATTTTATGAATTAGAGAAAAGCTTAGGCTTTCATATATTGATTCTTGTTCTTTCGTTCGGTCTATAATCTCTAGCCTCCGACATCATTTGGTATCAGCTTCCTGGACGAATATCAATGGTCGAACGAGGACGCGGTGGTCATGGTGGTTGAGGTGATCGAGGTAGGGGCCGTGCAGCGGATGCCCAGGAAGATGGCCATCATCGCGAACGAGACCTGCTTGATATCGAGATGGACGAGATAAGAAGAAAGATTCAGATACTCCAGAACTGCATGGCACGCGTGGAGCCTCCACCGAATATGGGTTCAGTTTCGGATACTTCTTCTGAGGATATGGAGTATACAGATGGTTTTTTTTTTTCGAATCTTCAAGTCCAAAAGATCTTGTCGATTGGTCAAGACCTCCTATATTTGATGAGTGTCATTGTGAAATTTTTCAAGTGATGACATCTGATTTTGTGGATTCCGTATTATGTTGGGAATATAATTAGGGTTTTTGTATTGACTATAAAAAGGGTGTGTGGCTTAATTTTTAGGTGTGCCTTGGTGGTACCAAAAGGGGCTCCTTTAGGAGAGATATGTTGATTAGCAATGTGTGCAACAATGAGAGAGAGTTGTACATTGATTACAAGTGTATTCAAGAATGTTGAGAAGGATGAGAATACCGCCATTCTTGTAATAACTGGTTTATGGTGAGTGGTGAGTCTTTGCTTGTTTCTTGATTGAAACTTCCGTTCCATTATGATATAATGAAAGTCATTGATCGATCCATGGACGTAACCCATTGATATTGGAGTGAACCACGTAAATCTTGAGTTATTTGTTTTTCTTGTTATATTGTGTGGTTATCCAAATTAATACCGTGTTTGCATAACCTAAATTTGTGTGATACTTTTTCGCCAGCGCCCGACATTAACAACCTTGGTGTTGTTTGGGAAAAGTAAAAGTGGCTATTATCAAATCGACTTCAAAGGGTTGAAACTACGAAGTCTCTATTCACAGTGACTTCATAAGACTAGGCATATTTAAATGTATTTTCAATAGATATTGACATTTTGGAAAATACTTTTGACCGGAATGACATTTTGTGAAAAGGAATAATCCTCAATTTGATAATATTTTAGTGATCAATGTATTACTCCAAGCAAATACGACATTTCATCTTATAAGTTAAAATCAAATTATTTCCTGCCATAAAGCCATCAGTATATGAAGTTTGAGCTGAAGTCTGCATAGTTATTTGTTCCTGAGTTTTTGGTTAGGAGCTCCTCAAGACTAATATTTTTTTTTTGCAATTATAACATATTTACTTGTATGTAGTCTTGTACAACGAAGTATCAATTCAAATTTTTAGTTACCAAATCCATTTTAATTACACATGTTTACACGGCATGTACAATCAAACTATGTCAACAAATGTTTACACTCATGTTCATGATGAGATTACATGTTTGGATCCAAAATTAAGTAGTTTTATCTCTCGTTCTATGTCTTAATCACACTTCTTATTATTCATTTTTTATTTCAAATTATGCTTCCAACAAATTTAAATCCTTTGAATTTCAACCCTTAGGCCGCATGTCTAAGGTCACCATCAATATTTGCAACAAGAATCATACCAAAAAGATTGTAAAAAGATATCAAATACCAATTTTAAAATATCAAAAGGATAATTATATTTTCATCACAATTCTTTTTTTTTTTCAAACTATAATCAAGTTCACCAATAAGTCAAACTATGACACTTATTTTAACTTTTTTTAATCATTTTAAAATCTAATCAAGTTCACCTTACAAAATAAAGTCAAGTCTTGCCAATACAGTTGGTTTTTGGTGAATAATTACAATTAGTGTCATCAACATCCAAAAATTTCCGATTGAACAAGAAAGACGTTGGTTGTGTTCTAAGAAATCACCACTGTCAAGATGAATGTTTATTATGCTCTTATGTATCACAATTACAAATGACTCTTCTTTTATGTCAGTAACTTACTGATATAAATTTTAGTATCTTTTAACCTTGATTTTGCAATCATATGCATAAGAGTAAAAGTTCAAAAGACTATTAATAGAAAATATATACTATAGTATTTTAAATTAGGCTAAATTGCACACTGTGATGACATTTAATGACCGAGTGGAATTTTTTGAATCAGCAGCCTTCTATTTCATTAGTCGATTCATATCTTTGGGATGATTCATATTCGCCACTTAGCTAATAACTCTAAAAGATACATATAGTTATGTTAAGGATAATAAAGAAATAATAGTCTTCAAGGTAAATGTTACGTATATTTGTGTATCTGTATTAGTATAATAATGAATAGTTCATAGTTATTTATTGCTAAAAAATGAGTATTTCAATAAAACAAGTAATAATGTTTGATAGATGTATAATGTATCTTCCAAAGAGAGTAGCATTAATAGGGGAAGACAAAACAAGCATGAGAAGTATGAGTAATATGAGGATATAACTACTTAATCGATATAGTTACATGTATCTTAATAATTAGTCATTAACCTAATGTATTATACTAATTATAATGGTTGCATATGCTTTTAAGTAATGGTAACGTAAATCATTATTTGTAGACAAGTGAATTGGTAATAGTTAATGTTATTATTCATTGAATATTCTAAATAGAGTAATACAAACGAAATATGATACGTAAAGGTGATAAGAAAATGTAGTTGTCCTCAGATTAAGTAAACTGAAAGATAAGTATTATATTATACTAAGTAAATAAATACCTTTTGAGTATTGTTAATATCTGTAACTATTATGGCCGGAATTTGAAATTGATGAATGCCAAGGGTTTGTGGAAGGAATATGAAATGATCACATTTAATCCTTATTTAAATGATATATGCATTCAATCATTGTGTCTCCTCATTTTCCCATATGTGCCTAATGGCCGGATGCCATATCTTTGTCATCGATTTGGTAAAAGGCTGGTCTGATAGAAAATCGAACATTAGGGTTTGTAGGGTATGGACCACTTGTAACCAAAAAAAAAATTCAATGGAGCATATGCGTATAGATTTTATATCCAGTAATTAAAAGGTCAGTGTTTGCTTTGTGTTATTATTATATCAGTTTGACCAAGTACAGCCTTAATTATTTTTTTCTTAATTTCAAAAGTGTTGCATATATTGTTGTATAAGAAGTAGATTTGTCCCGGGCTTCAATGGATTTCTTAAGGAAGTTGGATTTTATTTGGTCAACAACTTCAATGTCAGTATACCAAAGCTTCTTATCACGTTGTCAGGCGTAAGGTTATTGTTCTCCTTGATTAATTATTTAGATGAATTAATTGCCAAACTTCCTTCAATTGGTTGATATAGTTTTTTCATTGCACCATTTGATAGATTGGAAGAAATATGCGAACAAAGAAATAATTTGTGTGGTAAGATGATGTTTTCCTTTAACAATAACTATGCCTATGTTTAATTTCTTTTGAGTTGTAATTTATTTATTTTATGTTTATGTTATTGATAATTTATGTACATATTATAGGACATATTGTCGGGTTTCAGAAATCGATCGAACGATTATTAGTCATCAATCAGCTTAAAAGATAAATAGTGGCACTGGGAATAAAATTTTATGTGTTTATTTAAATGTTAAGGTTTTAGTTTTTTATGCAAGAAAAAGTTTCATATAGTGTCACTGCAAAACCTAATATTTGCAGAGTCCAATCCGTTTTTGCCACAACAGCTTGAGGCCCAGAACCCCACACCAAAATCCAATGCTTGCGAGCACGGTAACAAAAATCCAATTCCACGTTGCCGCTCCAAGGCAAACACATTTTCTCCCTCATTGCTGGTCAAAGTTGCAATTTAGTTGAATCCCCTTTGAAATCCCTACCGGTGCAAACCAAAATCCTTCTTCAGTTCCCCAATTACTTGAACCTCCTTTTAGATCTTCAACTAATTTATACCTGGAAACTTCATTAAATTCATAATGCAATAGAAACCCATATATAAAGTTTCTTTGCTTTTCGATTGCCATCAAAATTTCTTGAATGATGCAGAGGGTAAAAGCAATTGGTGGCCACTGATTGGTGGTCGAAGATGTTTACGGAAGAAGAGGTAAACAGGGTTTGTGGAGCTTTAACGAGATGGTGGAGTTTTGGAGAAATCATGGGTCATTTTAGGGTGTTTGTGAGCCTAGCAAAATATTGTGAGTTTGTGGGCCTTAAGCTGATGTGGCAAATCAATATTGGGCTCTATAAATAGTGGATTTTATAGTGACACCTTACTAAACTTTTTTTACTTTTCCTGCAATATAGATATATGCCCCTACAATTAGGTCAACAATGCAGATTTACCATTATACAAGTAATTGTTATATTTCCCCCTTTACTCAAGAGAAATATGAGCATATTTCACCACCATTAACTTTCCATCCAAAAATTAATGAAAATGTTGACTAAGCCATCATAGGTGGAATTTAGGATGTAACACGTGGAAAAAATAGTACACGTGAAATTTCTGATGAGGATTGCAAGATTATATTTACATATATCCCATAGTTTAAGGGCATATGTGCATCTTAAATCTAATTATAAGGGCATAAACCTACATTTTCTCTTTCAAAAAACCACCATTACCCACCACCATCATTTTAACCATTACACAACTTCACCACTATCTAAACCACTTTACCACCATCACCGCTTTTCGATATTACTATGGTGGTTAAGTGTTGGTGATGGTGGTGGTGATGGCATAGAAGTTGAGGTGTGGTAGTGGTGAGGTGGCGATGATGGTGTTGAATTGGTGATGGTGGTGGTGAAGCGGTGGTATTTGTGGTTGAGGGTGGTGAACGATAGTGATATTATTGGTGGTGGTGGCAAATGGTGGTAAAGTTGTGTAGTGGTTGTAGTGATGGTGTCGAGCGATGATGGTGATGGTGATGGTGATGGTGAGGGTGATGATGGTGGTGGTAAGGGTAAGGGTGGTTTTTTGAAAGAAAAAATATAGATTTATTTCCTTGTACTTTAGATTTTCTATTAATTTTTGGACGGATAGTTAACGGTGGTCAAATATACTCAAGATTTTCTTGAGTAAATGGGCAAATATGACAATTGATTAGTATAATAGCAGATCTCCATTCATTAACATAATTTTAGGGCCATATATCTATATCCCCCCCAATAAAAACCTTGATTTACTCATAAAAATATGTACATTAATTATTGAACTTTTATTAATTACTCACATCCCGTGGTGCGGAGCACATGATGGGTGAATGATTTTAAGTGATGTGGGAACCAATGGATGGAGTCATGTTTTGTTTAAAAACGGACCATCCATTTTTAGTTTATTTTCTTTTAATTCTATAACCGTACATATCCTCCATTTTTTAATTTAATCCCTTTCTAATATTGTGGTGGACATCCGTTTTTAAGTTAATCACTTTCTTTTATTGTATGAAAATTGCTTTTCGATTAAATAGTTTTTTATTATTGTAGAGATTATCTATTTTTAACTCAATTTCTTTCTCAATTTGGTAAAATTAAATGCAACTCTATATTTGAAATGTATACATTCTATAAAAACTTAGAGCCTACATTTTATCCTCATCCTCCCCATCCTTCAAATTATGCTTTTAACATGAATAGATATGCCCTAACCTTCACATTATGCTTCTTCTTGCATCAATGTCAAGCAGATTCGCCTTCACATTATGTTTCTTTTCCAAGATGGATGGTCGTTGTTTGAATTATATCAGTATAATTGTCATTATATTTACCGTTTCAAATGACGGCATGTAATCTTGGCTTTCATCCCACCTTGACATACGCTTAGGCCTTCTTACTGGCCCATCCAACAAAGGTGTGAGCGACATCCTCGGTTTCACCACTATCGTCATCGGGGAAGATGCCAAAGATGAAGTGATCAAAGGTTGTCTAATGAGAATGAGAACGCTTTCGAGAACAGTGATATCTCAGGAAGTGAGTCTGTCAATAATTACAATTTTACCCCTGAAGACAATGGTGAAGGAGGCCATGAAAACAAGGCTGAGAGTGAAGGTGAGGCAGAAGGGATGGCAGATGCCCAAGATGTTGACAACCGACAGAAAATAGTTGGCCCTAGCACCATCATCGTCATCCTCAATCCATCCATAACAAGAGAAATCCTCAAGGAAAGACAAGCATTAAGCGATCCGGAAGAAAAATGTCACTCGAAAGAGTAGCACATATTGTAATGTGTTAAATTCTTACTAGGAGTATTAAGACTAATAAGTTAGAGGTTTATTTGGTCATTTATCGTATTTAGTTCATGGAATTAATGGCTTAGTTAGTCGTGTTTATATGTAATAAAATTTTCTAGTGAAGACATGAGAATATATGAATTTACCTAGTTTTTTTATAATTACCTGTAAAAGTCTTCTCTCTTAACAATAAGTTTGGTATTGCAACTAGAGAGATCCAACTCTAAACTAAAGTGAGAGAAATACAAGTGATGTAACTACAAACACAAAGAGATAGAGAGAGAGAGAGAGAGAGAGAGAGAGAGAGAGAGAGAGAGAGAGAGAGTGATGTAGCTGGCAGAAGCAAATAAAAGGATAATATCAAATATTGTTGAATCGTGCACGATTATCAGCGAATGATCTTCAAGTATTGTTGAATCGAGCACCATTACCGAAATTTGGCAAGAAAAGACATGAATCACTTTTGTAGAATACAGAGCAACGCTCAATATTAAATTATAATAATCAAACACCAATAATATTCAACTAATTTTCGAAATTACAAGATACCTCTATTTTTATAGAACTTATAAGATTTGTAAAGCATGTCAATTACGTCTAAAATTAATTCTAACATATATGGTAACATAATAGATGTCTAACATATCAAAATAAAGCCTAAATCTACTTCAAAACATATAATTATAATCTACCTAAATATAAATCCGAAAATAATAATAAAACTAACAAATAATAGTTATAATTAAACTTAAACTAATCCCTATATTCATCTCCTTCATTCTCCTCGACTTCGAAAAATTTATCATTGAATTTGCACCAGTTTGTAGTCGAATCTTAATCATCACATAAAAATATTTGTAGCGATCCTCTCATTGAGATAATACTTGAATGCTTGAAATCTTCCAATATCCATTTCAAATAGATACAAAATAATCAATTATTAACTTTTGAACAATCTAGCAAGCAGAAGAATGGACGATATC
The DNA here is from genome assembly GCA_022495995.1 of Adenophora triphylla var. japonica. Taxonomy (NCBI): domain Eukaryota; kingdom Viridiplantae; phylum Streptophyta; class Magnoliopsida; order Asterales; family Campanulaceae; genus Adenophora; species Adenophora triphylla. The sequence goes on along the minus strand of JAFEMH010000453.1, from coordinate 468,823 downwards.
AATGTCAAATAGATCTTTATAATGATAACAAACTTTAACAACTTCAAACTTGCACATAAATTCATCTTGTGGAGATTCAAATCCAGCAGATTCACATCAATCGGGTGTGATGTCACTAGTTGACAAATTCCGTGATAAGATTCATCATAAATAGGAAGTTTTGACCAATCAACAAATTGATCAGGACTTGCAGATTCGATGAAAGGTGAAAATATATCGAACATTTTTTTTTAAATCTTCTTTTTCAAAAAAAAATGAAGGAAAAAATTTGATAAAAATACCTTAATTTAATTAAAAAATATTTTCAGGCTTTGATACCAACCGATGTAATGGGCAAAAGCACATAAAAGGATAAATATCAAATACAACTGAATCGTGCATAGTTACCGGTGGAAGATCTTCAACTCTCGTTGAACTGTGTATGATTACAGAAAATTGATAATAAAGAACCATTTTTGGAGAGTACTCCCTCCATCCCATCCGAAAAGGCATAAAAGTGGCCTTGCAGGGGAATTAAGAAAAATGTATGATAGAGTAATTGTTGTTCGTATGAAAAGTAATGTGTGAGTAAGAATGTAAGGTAGTAAATAGTAAGTTGATAGTTCTTGATGCAGATCAACAACAACAGAATTTTGGTGAACCAGTGGTTGCATGGCTGCGCCTTGGAAGTGGAACGCCTGTGCACAGAATGGTGGAGCCGCCATGCAAGATTAAGTGCTCAGCCGTGCTATGCTGCGGAAATCAGATACTGGCCTCAGTTGTTTTGCTGGTTCTAGGGTTTTATGAATAATTAGTTTAGGGTATTTTAGTCTTTCCTTTGAAAGTTGTTTTAGGGTTTCATTAGAGTATTTATTGTTGTTTTAGGGTTTGGAAAATTTATGTTTTTGATTTTATAAATTAGAGAAAAGCTTAGGCTTTCATATATTGATTCTTGTTCTTTCGTTCGGTCTATAATCTCTAGCCTCCGGCATCATTTGGTATCAGCTTCCAAGATGAATATCAATGGCCGAACGAGGACGCGGTGGTCATGGTGGACGAGGTGGTCGAGGTAGGAGCCGTGTAGCGGATGCCCAGGAAGATGGCCATCATCGCAAACGAGACCTGCATGATATCGAGATGGACGAGATAAGAAGAAAGATTCAAATACTCCAGAACTGCATGGCACGCGTGGAGCCTCCACCGAATATGGGTTCAGTTTCGGATACTTCTTCTGAGGATATGGAGTATACAGATGGTTTTTTTTTTCGAATCTTCAAGTCCAGAAGATCTTGTCGATTGGTTAAGACCTCCTATATTTGATGAGTGTCATTGTGAAATTTGTCAAGTGATGACATCTGATTTTGTGGATTCCGTATTATGTTGGGAATATAATTAGGGTTTTTGTATTGACTATGAAAAGGGTGTGTGGCTTAATTTTTAGGTGTGCCTTGGTGGTACCAAAAGGGGCTCCTTTAGGAGAGATATGTTGATTAGCAATGTGTGCAACAATGAGAGAGAGTTGTACATTGATTACAAGTGTATTCAAGAATGTTGAGAAGGATGAGAATACCGCCATTCTTGTAATAACTGGTTTATGGTGAGTGGTGAGTCTTTGCTTGTTTCTTGATTGAAACTTCCGTTCCATTATGATATAATGAAAGTCATTGATCGATCCATGGACGTAACCCATTGATATTGGAGTGAACCACGTAAATCTTGAGTTATTTGTTTTTCTTGTTATATTGTGTGGTTATCCAAATTAATACCGTGTTTGTATAACCTAAATTTGTGTGATACTTTTTCGCCAGCGCCCGACATTAACAACCTTGGTGTTATTTGGGAAAAGTAAAAGTGGCTATTATCAAATCGACTTTAAAGGGTTGAAACTATGAAGTCTCTATTCACAGTGACTTCATAAGACTAGGCATATTTAAATGTATTTTCAATAGATATTGACATTTTGGGAAATACTTTTGACCGGAATGACATTTTGTAAAAAGGAATAATCCTCAATTTGATAATATTTTAGTGATCAATGTATTACTCCAAGCAAATACAACATTTCATCTTTTAAGTTAAAATCTAATTATTTCCTGCCATAAAGCCATCAGTATATGAAGTTTGAGCTGAAGTCTGCATAGTTATTTGTTCCTGAGTTTTTGGTTAGGAGCTCCTCAAGACTAATATTTTTTTTTTTTGCAATTATAACTGAAAGGTCCTGTTTGCTTTAATCAAATTGAAAGGTTAGGCAGTTAAGGTTTGACAGCTGAGGTGAAATCTTAGCTGTCAGATGTTAACTGGTTTTAAAGACAAGTGTTAAATGTGCAGCGGAATAATAAGTGTTGAAATAATGTAAAGACAAGTGAATAGTGTATGTGTGTGAGGATGTGTGTGTGCGTTGTGTGATAATACCAATTGAACACAAGGAATTTTAAGGTGGTTCAGAGTTCACTCCTCCTACGTCCACCCTCACTGTCAACCTTGACAAGTGAGATCAATCCACTTAAATCTAGTTCCCTTTAAGATTTTCAAAGGATTGGTTAGGCAAGTTCCTTGAACTTCCTCTTCCTAATAAGTACAGTCTATTAGGGATTTTGCTTGTTACGAAGTAAATTACAATACCACTTAAAGTCAGTCTTAAGTGGTTTACATCTTTAGTTTATACACCTGAATTCAGTTACAAGTGTCTCAGATTGCTTTGGATGTTGGTTGCAGGGTTTGCAGGTGTGGAAGGTTGAAGTAGAGGTTGTAAAGATTGTGTGAGTTGGGGGTGTTTTCTTCAGTCTTGAGGGTTTCCTTTTATAGGCTGGAATATAGCCGTTGGAGGAGACAAAGGAGTAAATGCAGATGGGTGGAATAGTGTTTGCATTTAGAGCTTTGATGACCGGATAATAACAGGCTGTAAATCTGCAACCATTTTATGTAATCTTCATGGAGATGAGCTGGCAACATCTGTATGGAGAGACTGGGCTAGGCATATCTTGATCATCACAGGAATACTTCATTGCTGTTGATGTTGAAGATCATAGCTGTCAGAGGGTTGAGACCTCTGCTGTTGAGAACCTTAGCTGTCAGGCTAAGTCTTTAGTGTTTGCAGGTTTAGGAGACAAGGATTTGTGTTTGATGATTATGTAATGATCCTTTGTACATAAATACATTAATTTATGTGATTTGTCTTGGTGTTTGATCATTTCATCATAGCTGTCCAGTTGATATAAAGGTTGTGCAGAAGAGTCATGGCTGTCCAATATCCAATGTTATCTTAGCTGTCAGATAACATTAGGTAGGATATATTTCTTTGTCAAAACCCTGTATAACTATGTGGTTTGCATAGTTAGGTCCTAACAATTTCCCCCTTTTTGGCAAAGTAATATATCTAATAAAAGATATAACCTGCAAGATACTCATGAATTGAATATACCAATGAAGATGAAAATAATCTTCTTGATTCAATCATAAGAGCTTTAAAACAAACACATTATCCAAAATAACAATTGTTTTTTAAAGCGGGAAATAAAGGTAGGGTTCAAAATACTTATCCAAAAAAAAAGAAAAAATTTTCTAATCAGAAAATTCATCTCTTTCTCTTCTGGCTTCAAGGATCTCAGCTCTTTCTGCTAGCAGCACCTTTTTCATCTTCTCTTCAATACCTCTGTAATACATTTCAATGTTCCATTCCCAGCTCATCTCATCATCATAGATGAAGGATTGATCTTGCCTTTCTTTGAAAACAGCTTTGGATAGAGGTTCTTCATCATCTCTTAATCTCAGACTACCCCATTTGGGAACCTTCTTTGGTTTTGAGCTTTGACCTCTAGTTCCTGTAAATAGGTTAGAAAAGAAGGGGTTTGTCTGCAGAGAGATGAGTTGTTGAGCTGGATGAAGAGGTGGATCTGTGGTGAGAACAGTAGAGGTTGGAAACTGTTGCACTTGCTTTACTGGAGCATCTTCTTCATCATCACTGGACAAAACAACATTGGGAGCAGCACCAGAGGCTCTCTTTCCTAGGTTGACAGCTTCTTCCTCAGACTCAACAGCTTTCCCTTTAGATGCCTTCTTATCAGACTTGGATCCAGTTGAGACTTCCAAAATGTGTCTCATTTTGGTTATCATTGACCTAGTGAATTTCTGCATATCTGAGATGGTCACATGGTATGGAGGCACATAGGTTGAAGGGTTAAAGGTTGGAGGAAGTTTGGCTTGGAGAGATCTGGTGTTTAGGGGGATGAAAGAAGGAGATACTGAAGAGGTAGGGGGAAACATAGCTGTTAGGCTTGGCTTTGCAATGACAACCATGATTTTGGCTTTATTTAGACAGATCCTCCAGTACATTTCTTTGGCTAGTTCAATGCAGAGGGCATAAACAAGGGGTGAGGGCATATAGATGCATTCATTGATGTTGGATGACAGAAGTTGGGAGAACAACATTTCCCAATCAATGATGGTAGCAATGTCCATGAAATTTGGTAATCTGGGGGCATTGTGAAAGAAGGAGTTTGGGAGAGCTGTTCTATATCTTTTCCATTCCTCATGGGCAAAAATAATGAGCCCACATCTATTTCTTGCATGAATCATAATAGCATTTTTGCTCAACAGCCAAGGATTGGGGATTAAACTGTGATTGGCAATCTCAGGAAAGTGGGTAATCTCCTTCAATCTTTGGTGGGCAGCCATGATGGAGGGGAAGGAGAAATCAATATCATAGTCTAAAACCCAAGGTTCACAGGCTGGGAGGGTTTCAGACTCAGGAGTAGGGTTAGGTGAATCTTGTGTTTGAACAGGTTCAACAGGCTTAGGTTGGGTTTCAGAATCAGGGGTAGGATCAGGAGTTTCTTGGGTGTTAACAGGTTCAACAGGTTTGGATTGAGATTCAGGTTCAGGCATGCTAGCTTTCTTAGCTATATCTCTGGTTTTGATTAAATCCAGGGCTTTTTGCATATCTTCCTCAGTTAACAGGGATCTCAAGTATTCCTCAACTACATGAAGCAATTCAGGTCTTCCTATTAGAGACAGTCCTTCAGAGGCTCTAATGATGTTTTCAGGAAAGGGAGATGGATCAGAGGGACTTGGAATTGGTGAGGAATGACCAGAGAAAGGCATAGCTGTTAGAATGGGAGAATGAGGACTGCTGTTCCCCCTTAACTGAGGCTCATCCTTATCAGAGCCAGGGCTATTCCCCCTTTCTTTTTCAACACTAGGCTCATTTGGACTAATGTTGGAAGGGTTGAGATTGAGAATGCCTTGGGCTACAGAATCATGTGGTGAACTTGATTGGTCTTTGGATGAAGAGGGTTGAGGAGTATTGGGTTTGAACTTTTTGGATGGAGGAGCATCTTTGTCTGATTTTCTCTTCCTAGAAAAAGTATTTAGAGTATGAGAGGGGGTAGAGATTACCTTAGATGGGATTTCAGAAGCTGAAGAAACCTTAGCTGTCAGAGTGGAGGAATCCATAGCTGTCCCAGATGACTGTCCAACCTTAGCTGTTCTTACTTCCATCAGAGACTTAGCAACAGCCCTTCTTATATTTTCATCATACTCACTATCATGGCTTTCTTCCTCTTTACCAGCATACTCATCAATAGCTTTGAAGATGGGATCTGATTGGGTTTCTTCACTGTCAGCTTGTTGTTCCTCAGCAATCTGCTTTCCTTTGTCAGCTATTTGCTCAGCAACTTGCTCAATTACTTCTTGTGCTTTCTTTCCTTTGGGAAGCTTCTTTTCATTGGGTAGCTTCTTTCCTTTGCCAGTTTTCTTCATGGTAGCTTGACTAATCCTTTTCTTGATCTTGCTAGGAGTTGTCTTTTGATCCCTTTCTTTGATTATGACACCTTTGTCATGCTTCCTTTTGGACCTTTTGTCATTGACCATGTGCACCAATGATTTCCATATCTTCATATCATTCTCAGCCTTCTCTTTCAATCTTTGAGAAGCTTCATCAAAGTTCTCAGAGCTGTCCCCAAGCTCCAACTTTTTCTTACCCTGGAGTTTGAATGTACTCAAGTTGAAACTTCTGGTTTGCACTAGGGTTGTAGATTCAAGCCACTCATCTTTTAGGGGAGGATTCAGCCTTGGAATGAGTTGATGAAGGATTCCACTCATGAATCTGAAATTATTCATCCTTGGGTTTTGCTTCTTGAATTTCCAAGGGGAAGGAGATATGGCCAGTTAAAAGTTATGTAGCAATGCAACACTCCAGTTTATCTCCTTGGTCATCAAACTGAGGGCTTGCTTCCATTCATTTGGACTGATTTGGTCAAAGGATGATTGCTTTCCATCAAACCCTTTGATGACAACATCCATTAGGGTTGATTTGAACAAATAAAGGTCTTTCTTTTTGATTGATTTGTCCTGAACCAATTGATAGTTACAGCTTGGTTTATCCAAGAATCTTTTGTAGAATGGCTCCAAGTTGTTGTCTTTTCTGTTCCAAAGGTTGCTGAGACCTTCATTCTTGATTGGGATGTTGTAAACTTTGGACACAGCCTTGGGAGTCACATTGATTTCAGTCCCTTTAATGTTGATTCTGATTGCTCCAGTTGGCTGTCTTTCTCCTTTCATAAAAATTTCTCTGCATAAGTTCTCATAAATGGGAGGTTGAGCTTCCATCATGTTACAAAGATAATTGGATTCCAAAATTTCTTTGATAAGAGCTCCAACCTCATGCTCATAGAACTCAGGCTTGATGAAATACCCATGAGCTTCAGGGTAAGACATGGTTGAATGGAACAGAGAGTTAGGGTTTTCAAAAAACAGGGGGAATCAAAGAATGAATTGGGAGGAAGAAGAGTGTTTGAATGAGGAGGGGTTAATTTTGCAAGGTTAAATCATAAGGTGGGAGTTTGTGTAGTTTAACGGCTAATACGTGGGCTACTGCAACAGTTGAAATGGGCATTTAAGGAAGTGACTGTTCATGAATAGTGCATTTTGTCCCCCCACTCATTACGTGCTATAACTCCCATAAAACAAGGGAATAAAAGCCGTACAGAGAGGCAAATTTTCAGAGGGAATTATCAGTGCAATAAATGAACAAATGTTAGTGGCAAGTTCCCATAATCCTCGATTTTGTATGAACATCAATTCATAGCTGTCAGACTTGATGACTAGCCAAGCCTATTTTGAATGATGATTGCCACAATGTTGACTGAAGTAGAATTTGTCTATAAAAGGAAATATATCAGATTGTAAGTTTATACAATTCAATTCAGTCAATAAGTAAATGGGAAGATTGGTTTCAATGTTCAGTCCTAGCAAAATGGCTAAGACAGCAAAGAAACTGGTTTTTCATAGTCCAAGGGTTGAGGAAACAAGAGAGGAAAGGTTTGAGAGAGAATTTAGGTCATATTAAATTCAAACAGACAATGCTTTAGAACAGGAAGTGGATCAATTGCCAATTGATGATCCACAAAAGGAAGAAGAGTTGAGAGAGAGAGAGATGAGAAAGAAGTTTTGGGAGGAGGAAAGACTAGCTTTGTTGGAGGGTGAGAGAAACAGATTGGAAGAGGTGGCTAGGGACAATGGAAAGGGTAAGGTGGTTTGTGAGAGTCATGATGATCAGATAGCTAAGGTTAAGCTGTTTGATAAAGGGAAGAAAGGTGAGTCAAGTAGGCAAGTTGGGGTAGAGGTGGAGAGAGTTTATACACTGGAAGAGTTAGTGAAGCTTGACAGCAAAGAAAGGATTAAGATTGACACACCAATTGGTCAACCTGAGTTCTTAGCTGTTAAGGAGTTCACAGCTGTAACCAGAGATTCTCTCACTCTGAGTCAAACAGTTCTTGAGGGAACTGGAGACAACTTTGCAGGAGTGCAAAGTTCTCCATCAAAGGCATATATGAGGCTTTTCACACAGTTTCTCAAGTGTTTGAGTCCAGCTGCTATGAATGAGGAGGAAAATGTGGGTCCTCAATCAGATTAAGCAATCATTGCCCAGGAGAGTGCTAATACATCAGGAACCTTTAGCTTTGTCTCTCCACTAAGGGATTATCCTCCTTACAATGCTGTGGAAGAATGGTGGCCAAGAAGGGTGTGTCCTTCTTTACAGTTTTCAACATCAGCTATTGATCCCTTCATGCAGAGGCACCCAGTGTGGTTAGAGAGGTATGGGGAGATCAAAGAGAATGTTTATAGGGCTCCTGATGTTCTTTACAATGAATATGGGTTCATGGATGAGGATATTTATGATTTGCCAAAGAACAGTTAAGATGAGAATTCTTAGCTGTCAGAGTCTGAAAGAGACATAGCTGTGAAAGGAGGAAGATTTTGAGAAGCTTTTGGTAATGGGCGTTTGTTTGTTGTTTTGAAAGACTTGTGTGTTTGTTGGGAATGTGTTTGGCTTAGAACAGAGGAGGTTTTAGTGTAAGGAAATGGTTAGCTGTCAGTCCCCATAATGTTGACAGCAACCATATGTAATGTTTTTCCCTTTAATGAATAAGGATCTTTATTTTGGCAATTTAATCATTCCTAACATTGCTCTTAGCATCTCAAATCTCTTTTCATCCATTGCCTTTGTTAGGATATCAGAGACATTATCCTCAGTGCATACTTTGGCCAAGTTGATATTTCCCTTTTCTACATGATCTCTTATGAAGTGATGCCTAACTTCAATGTGCTTGGTTTTGGAATGTTGGACAGGGTTTTCTGTCATGGCAATGGTACTTGAATTGTCACAAAAGATGGGAATATTTGACATGTCCATCCCAAAGTCTTGGAGTTGACTTTTAAGATAGAGAATTTGAGAACAACACAAACCAGCAGCAATGTATTCAGCCTCAGCTGCTACTGAGGTTTGCTTCTTACTTGACCAAGAGATTATTCTTGATCCAATAAATTGGCAACCACCACTTGTTGATTTTCTATCTAGATTGCATCCAGCATAATCTGAATCAGTGAAGCCAATCAGGGAGAATGGTGATTCAGAAGGATACCATAGGCCATAGTCAGGTGTTCCTTTCAGGTATCTCAAGATTCTCTTGACAGCTAAGAGATGAGATTCTTTAGGATTGGCTTGGAACCTTGCACAAAGGCAAAAACTAAACATGATATCAGGTCTTGAAGCTGTCACATATAGGAGTGATCCAATGTAGCTTCTATAAAGTGTTGGATTCACACTTTGACCATCAGGATCAGCATGGAGTTTGGTTGTGGTTGACAAAGGATTTCTAGCTGGGGAGGCAGTTTGCATGTCAAACTTCTTGATCATATCCCTTGTATATTTGGCTTGATTAATGAAGATCCCTTCCTTCATTTGCTTGACTTGAAGTCCTAGGAAGAATGTGAGCTCACCAATCATGCTCATTTCAAACTGATTCTTCATGATTTCACTAAATTCAGTGCACAAGTCTTCATTTGATGACCCAAAAATAATGTCATCAACATAGACTTGGATGAGTAGCTGGTCTTCTCCATATTTCTTGATAAACAAAGTGTTATCAATATGGCCCTTGGTAAATTCTTTACCAAGAAGGTATTTGGATAGGGTATCATACCAAGCCCTAGGTGCTTGCTTAAGCCCATACAAGGCTTTGTCCAACTTATATACATGGTCTGGGAATTTTGGATGCTCAAAACCAGGGGGTTGAGATACAAAGACTTTTTCATTCAATATTCCATTTAGGAAGGCACTTTTGACATCCATTTGGAACACTTTCATCTTCTTGAATGAAGCATAGGCAAGGAATAGCCTTATAGCTTCCAGTCTTGCAACAAGTGCAAATGTCTCATCATAGTCAATTCCTTCTTCTTGCCTGTACCCTTGAGCCACTAATCTGGCTTTGTTCCTTACCACCAGGCCTTCTTCATTCATCTTGTTTCTAAAAACCCATCTTGTCCCAATGACAGTTTGGTTTTTAGGTTTGGGAACAAGCTTCCAAACTTTGTTTCTTTCAAATTGTTTCAGTTCTTCTTCCATTGCTTCAATCCAATCTGGGTCTTGAAGTGCTTCATTGATCTTCTTGGGTTCAATTTGAGATATGAAGGCACTCATTAAAGAGTCATAAACAGGCATATTTGGAGGGATATCCATCTTATGTATTGAAAGGTCAATAAAAATATTTTTATTTGGAGGGATGGTATGGGTAATGGTTTCAGTTTGAGGAATTGAGGGAATTGTGTTGCAACAAGGTTGGATGGGGTCATTTTCAAGAGGATTTTGATGGCTGGTTGAAGGTGAGCTGTTAGGTGCATCATGGCTGTCAGATGCACCTTTGCTGTTGAGAAGGGATTCTTGGCTGTCAGACATAGTAGGTGGTTTATTGGTATCTTTGGGCACTATATAAGGAAGGGAAGGTGAATCTTCTTCAGGAATGAGACTTGTGGGGTCATGTACAGGAGACACTTCAGGTAGGTTGTCTGAATTTCTAACAGCTTCATCAAAATCACATAGCTCAGTGTGACTTTGATCATTATTTTCATCAAAGTCAACATGGATTGATTCTTCTACAACAAGTCTCCTTTTGTTGTAAACTCTGTAGGCTTTACTGGTATTGGAGTATCCAAGGAAAATTCCTTCATCACTTTTGGAGTCAAATTTGTCAAGGTTGTTTTTCCCATTGTTGTGAATGAAGCATCTACTTCCAAAGCCATGGAAGTATGAAATGGTTGGAGTTCTACCATTCCATAGCTCATAGGGAGTCTTTGAGTGAAATTTGTTGATGAGGGTCTTGTTCTGGACATACACAGCAGTGGTGACTGCTTCTCCCCATAAATATTTAGGGAGATTGTTCTCTGACAGCATAGTTCTTGCTGCTTCACAAATTGTTCTGTTCTTCCTTTCAGCAACTCCATTTTTCTGTGGTGTTCTAGGAGCAGAGAAGTTGTGCTCAATCCCTTTTTGATCACAATATTCTTCAACACCTGTGTTTTCAAATTCCTTACCATGATCAGATCTGATTTTGATAATGGATAAACCCTTTTGGTTTTGAATTTTATTGAACAGTTTGACTAGTTGTTCCAAGGTATCTCTTTTGGATTCAAGAAGGATGATCCAAGTAAATCTAGTGTAGTCATCAACTACAACAAGAGAGTATCTCTTTCCACCAAGAGATCTGGTTCTGATTGGTCCAAAAAGATCCATGTGGAGTAATTGAAGGGGTTTTGAGGTATCTAATCTGGTTTTGGCAGTGAAGGAGGTTTTCTTTTGCTTTCCACATTGACATGCTTTGCACAATTTGTCCTTTTTGAAGGGTATTTTGGGTAGGCCTTTTACTAGGTTTGAGCTGGCTAATTTGGAGATACTTTTGAGGTTGAGGTGGGCCAATATTTTGTGCCATAGCCATGACATATCTGATTGACTGAAGGAGAGAAGGCAATGGGCATCTGATGAATCCACAACTTCCAGGTTTAGATAGTAGAGGTTGCCTTTTCTGATTCCTGTTAGAATTGACTTGTTGTTGGCATCTTTGACAGTACAGTGGTTTTTGGAACATAAAACATGATATCCCTTATCACAAATTTGACTAAGGCTAATCAAATTGTGCTTGAGACCCTCTACATAAGACACATTGGTGAAAATGATGTCTTTAGTAACAAGGTTTCCTGATCCTTTGACTTTGGCTTGAGAGTTATCACCAAAAGTTACATTTGGACCATTTTTAGGGACATATTGTTGCAACCACTCCTTGTTGAAGGTCATGTGCCTGCTGCATCCACTGTCCAAGTACCATATTCCTTTCCTAGGTTCCTACAAAACAGAAAAATAAATTTATGGTACCCTTTATTCTTTTGGGTCCAAAGGATTAGAATTTCTTTAGTACCCTAGCTTTGTTCATTGCCCTCTTTCCAAAATACTGGTTTAGGGCATTGTAATATCCCATGATTTGCAACATATAGGGTGTAGGAGCAATAGGTTGGGATTGGTTAGGAAACTGGTTGGGAGAAAAGAATTGGTTTTGGTTGTGAAACTGAGAATGGTTTTGGGAGCTGTTTGAGTGAGATGATCTAGGTGAAGTATTTTGACTGGCATGACTTCTTCCATTTGAGTATGGCCAGTTGGGTCTTTGTTGTTTGGAGTATGAGTGATGGTTGAAGAATCTTTGCTGTCTAGGAGATCTCTGCTGTCCATCATGCCTTGGCTGTCTAGGAGATCTCTGCTGTCCAGTGGTTTTGTGCTGGTTCTTCTTCACTTGCTCCTTGATTCCTTTCTTTTGCCAAATGTAATTACCTTTGTTTGCTTGTTTTTCTTTGCCTTTTGATTGACTTGAGCTAGCTATATGAGTTTCATCAGTGTGAGAGGGGCTAGCTTGAGTTGTTTCATCATTGTGACTTGAGCTAGTTTCATCCATTTTTCCTTTCTTCTTGAAGTCTTCCTTGGTTTGAATAGGATAGTCATTTTCTTGGGCTTTGACATAGTTCATACTTTCAAGAACCATCTTGTCAATAGCTCTTTCATCAGTGAGAGGGGTATAGGTTTTCATAGTAGGATTGTTGGCTCCAATTCCTGATTTGTCACCTGGGTATCTTTGGTTGTAGCTAAAAAGAGTCAAGGCTTTTCCAGAATTGTTCCAGGACTCAAACTTCTTTCTAAGGGATTCATTTTCCTTTTCAAGGTTGGTGTTTATTTGGTTGGTTTCCAGAAGTTTGGAATTCTTAGCTGTCAGCTCTTCATTAGCTTTTTCAAGCATGAGGTTTTGAACTTTCAGTCCTTGGTTGGCTCTTTCAAGGCTATCAATGGTTTTACTTTGGGATAGATTATCAGTGAGCAATGAAGCAAAGCTAGTTTGGTGTCTTTTTATTTGAATTAAAAGAGTACTAACTAATTGTTTAAATTCTTCATTATTTAAAGAGTTGAACTGAGGTACCTGCTTTAGTTCTTCAGCAACAGCTAAGGCTTCAAGGTCTTCTTCATTGTTTGAATCTTCATCATCTCCAGCCATTAAGCATATCATTGCTTCTTCTCCTTCACTTTCAGAATCACTGAAATCAAATTCCTCATCACTGAATTTAGATGAGTCAGTAATCAGCACTTATTCTTTGTTCTTCTCATTCTTCTTCTTTGTGCAGTTGTAACAGCTACATCTTGAGCTCTGAATGATCTCCTTGGAGTATGAGAACTTCTTAGCTGTCTGATTGTCTTTGGGTTTCCTTGGTTCAGGGCACTCAGATGAGTAGTGACCAAGCTTCTTACAGTTGAAGCATTCCACTTTCTTTTTATTGCTTTCTTGTTCAGAAGTAGATGGGCTATAGCTTTTCTCAAATGACTTTTTATGTGCTCTCAGGGTATTTCTGACAGCCATGGATATGAGACTTGGAAGGTCTCCTTGAGATAGGTTGTTTAAGGGTAGGCTAACCTTCTGAAGGGAATTGAGAACCATGGAATCAATGTCTTATTGGGTGATGGGTTTATGAATGGTTTCTTGGGCAGCTAAGGCAAGAGTTTGAGAGATGGAGGGAACTGGTTGAAGTTTTATCATTCCTTCTAGTTCATAAGCCTCAAGCTTTCCAAAGTATTGTTCAACAGTCATGATGCTCCATTCTACACCTTCTCTTATTGGTAGGGCTACCTTCTCATATTCTTGAGGAAGGTTTGAGTATATTTTGAGACACAGATCTTGATTCTCAAAAGTTTTTCCATGATCAGCAATGGATCTGACCAGATCTTCAAACCTTGGTTTTGCAGAACTCACTTTTTCACCAGGGTAAAACTTGAAGTTGTCAAGTTGTCTAAGAAGGTTGTATAGGTTTTGTGTTCTAACACTGGTTTGTTTCTGGAATTTGGTATGTATAAGTTCCCATGCTGCCTTTGCAGTTGGCTCTTTGGCAATTTCTTGTGCTAGGGAGTCATTTACACTCTTTGGAGTATGTTCTTGACTTTAAGATTAGCACTGACTAGTTGCCTTTCTGAGTCTGTCCAGAATTCTGGGGATTTTACTTTGCTGGGCCCACCATTTGTATCTACAGAGACAGGGTATGTGACTTCATTTTCAAGGGCATACCAGTTTCAGATGCTGTTTGCATCAAGGTAAGTTTTAATTTTTGATGCATATATTTCAAAGGATCCACAGCCATCAATGTGGGGAATGTCTTTCTCATTATTTCTCCTTGGTTGAGGCATGGTGGGTTGGTAATTGATCCTTCACAAGTTGTTAGACTTTTGTGTGTGGAGACAAGCTCTGATACCAATTGAAAGGTCCTGTTTGCTTTAATCAGATTGAAAGGTTAGGCAGTTAAGGTTTAATAGGTGAGGTGAAATCTTAGCTGTCAGATGTTAACTGGTTTTAAAGACAAGTGTTAAATGTGCAGCGGAATAATAAGTTTTGAAATAATGTAAAGACAAGTGAATAGTGTATGTGTGTGAGGATGTGTGTGTGTGTTGTGTGATAATACCAATTGAACACAAGGAATTTTAAGGTGGTTCAGAGTTCACTCCTCCTACGTCCACCCTCACTGTCAACCTTGACAAGTGAGATTAATCCACTTAAATCTAGTTCCCTTTAAAATTTACAAAGGATTGGTTAGGCAAGTTCCTTGAACTTCCTCTTCCTAATAAGTACAGTCTATTAGGGATTTTGCTTGTTACGAAGCAAATTACAATACCACTTAAAGTCAGTCTTAAGTGGTATACAACTTTAGTTTATACACCTGAATTCAGTTACAAGTGTCTCAGATTGCTTTGGATGTTGGTTGTTGGGTTTGCAGGTGTGGAAGGTTGAAGTAGAGGTTATAAAGATTGTGTGAGTTGGGGGGTGTTTTCTTCAGTCTTGAGGGTTTCCTTTTATAGGCTGGAATATAGCCGTTGGAGGAGACAAAGGAGTAAATGCAGATGGGTGGAATAGTGTTTGCATTTAGAGCTTTGATGACTAGATAATAACAGGCTGTAAATCTGCAACCATTTTATGTAATCTTCATCGAGATGAGCTGGCAACATCTGTATGGAGAGACTGGGCAAGGCACATCTTGATCATCACAGGAATACTTCATTGCTGTTGATGTTGAAGATCATAGCTGTCAGAGGGTTGAGACCTCTGCTGTTGAGAACCTTAGCTGTCAGGCTAAGTCTTTAGTGTTTGCAGGTTTAGGAGACAAGGATTTGTGTTTGATGATTATGTAATGATCCTTTGTACATAAATACATTAATTTATGTGATTTGTCTTGGTGTTTGATCATTTCATCATAGTTGTCCAGTTGATATAAAGATTGTGCAGAAGAGTCATGGCTGTCCAATATCCAATGTTATCTTAGCTGTCAGATAACATTAGGTAGGATATATTTCTTTGTCAAAACCCTGTATAACTATGTGGTTTGCATAGTTAGGTCCTAACAATAACATATTTACTTGTATGTAGTCTTGTACAACGAAGTATCAATTCAAATTTTTAGTTACCAAATCCATTTTAATTACACATGTTTACACGGCATGTACAATCAAACTATGTCAACAAATGTTTACACTCATGTTCATGATGAGATTACATGTTTGGATCCAAAATTAAGTAGATTTATCTCTCGTTCTATGTCTTAATCACACTTCTTATTATTCATTTTTTATTTCAAATTATGCTTCCAACAAATTTAAATCCTTTGAATTTCAACCTTTAGGCCGCATGTCTAAGGTCACCATCAATATTTGAACAAGAATCATACCAAAAAGATTGTAAAAAAGATATCAAATACCAATTTTAAAATATCAAAAGGATAATTATATTTTCATCACAATTCTTTTTTTTTTCAAACTATAATCAAGTTCACCAATAAGTCAAACTATGACACTTATTTTAACTTTTTTTAATCATTTTAAAATCTAATCAAGTTCACCTTACAAAATAAAGTCAAGTCTTGCCAATAAAGTTGGGTTTTGGTGAATAATTACAATTAGTGTCATCAACATCCAAAAATTTTCGATTGAACAAGAAAGACATTGGTTGTGTTCTAAGAAATCACCACTGTCAAGATGAATGTTTATTATGCTCTTATGCACAATTACAAATGACTCTTCTTTTATGTCAGTAACTTACTGATATAAATTTTAGTATCTTTTAACCTTGATTTTGCAATCATATGCATAAGAGTAAAAGTTCAAAAGACTATTAATAGAAAATATATACTATAGTATTTTAAATTAGGCTAAATTGCACACTGTGATGACATTTAATGACCGAGTGGAATTTTTTGAATCAGCAGCCTTCTATTTCATTAGTCGATTCATATCTTTGGGATGATTCATATTCGCCACTTAGCTAATAACTCTAAAAGATACATATAGTTATGTTAAGGATAATAAAGAAATAATAGTCTTCAAGGTAAATGTTACGTATATTTGTGTATCTGTATTAGTATAATAATTAATAGTTCATAGTTATTTATTGCTAAAAATGAGTATTTCAATAAAACAAGTAATAATGTTCGATAGATGTATAATGTATCTTCCAAAGAGAGTAGCATTAATAGAGGAAGACAAAACAAGCATGATAAGTATGAGTAATATGAGGATATAACTACTTAATCGATATAGTTACATGTATCTTAATAATTAGTCATTAACCTAATGTATTATACTAATTATAATGGTTGCATATTCTTTTAAGTAATGGTAACGTAAATCATTATTTGTAGACAAGTGAATTGGTAATAATTAATGTTATTATTCATTGAATATTCTAAATAGAGTAATACAAAAGAAATATGATACGTAAAGGTGATAAGCAAATGTAGTTGTCCTCAGATTAAGTTAACTGAAAGATAAGTATTATATTATACTAAGTAAATAAATACCTTTTGAGTATTGTTAATATCTGTAACTATTATGGCCGGAATTTGAAATTGATGAATGCCAAGGGTTTGTGGAAGGAATAGGAAATGATCACATTTAATCCTTATTTAAATGATATATGCATTCAATCATTGTGTCTCCTCATATGTGCCTAATGGCCGGATGCCATATCTTTGTCGTCGATTTGGTAAAAGGCTGGTCTGATAGAAAATCGAACATTAGGGTTTGTCGGGTATGGACCACTTATAACCAAAAAAAAAATTCAATGGAGCTTATGCGCATAGTTTTTATATCCAGTAATTAAAAGGTCAGTGTTTGCTTTGTGTTATTATTATATCAGTTTGACCAAGTATTGCCCTAATTATTTTTTTCTTAATTTCAAAAGCGTTGCATATATTGTTGTATAAGAAGTAGATTTGTCCCGGGCTTCAATGGATTGCTTAAGGAAGTTGGATTTTATTTGGTCAACAACTTCAATGTCAGTATACCAAAGCTTCTTTTCACGTTGTTAGGCGTAAGGTTATTGTTCTCCTTGATTAATTATTTAGATGAATTAATTGCCAAACTTCCTTCAATTGGTTTATATAGTTTTTTCATTGCACCATTTGATAGATTGGAAGAAATATGCGAACAAAGAAATAATTTGTGTGGTAAGATGATGTTTTCCATCAATAAATATGTCTATGTTTTAATTTCTTTTGTGTTGTAATTTATTTATTTTATGTTTATGTTATTGATAATTTATTTACATATTATAGGACATATTGTGGGGTTTCAGAAATCGGTCTACGATTATTAGGCATCAATCAGCTTAACAGATAAATAGTGGCACTGGGAATAAATTTTTTAGTGTATATTTAAATGTTAAGGTTTTATTTTTTTATGCGAGAAAAAGTTTCATATAGTGTCACTGTAAAACCTAATATTTGCAGAGTCCAATCCGTTTTTGCCACAACAGCTTGAGGCCCACAACCCCACACCAAAATTCGATGCTTGCGAGCATGGTAACAAAAATCCAATTCCACGTTGCTGCTCCAAGGCAAACACATTTTCTCCCTTATTGTTGGTCAAAGTTGCAATTTGGTTGAATCCCCTTTGAAATCCCTACCGGTGCAAACCAAAATCCTTCTTCAGTTCCCCAATTACTTAAACCTCCGTTTAGATCTTCAACTAATTTCTACCTGGAAACTTCATTAAATTCAAAATGCGATAGAAACCCATATAAAGTTTCTTTGCTATTCGATTGCCATCAAAATTTCTTGAATGATGCAGAAGATGGATTTGAGAAGGGGTGGATGAAACAGCAGTGTGGGACTGGATTTTATGATACAGAGGGTAAAAGCCATTGGTGGCCACCGATTGGTGGTCGAAGATGTTTATGGAAGAAGAGGTAAACAGGGTTTGTGGAGCTTTAACAAGATGGTGGAGTTTTGGAGAAATCATGGGTCTTTTAGGGTGTTTGCGAGCCTAGCAAAATATTGTGAGTTTGTGGGCCTTAAGCTGATGTGGCAAATCAATATTGGGCTCTATAAATAGTGGATTTTATAGTGACACCTTACTAAACTTTTTTTACTTTTCCTGCAACATAGATATATGCCCCTACAATTAGGTAAACAATGCAGATTTACCATTATACAAGTAATTGTTATATTTCCCCCTTTACTCAAGAGAAATGTGAGCATATTCCACCACCATTAACTTTCCATCCAAAAATTAATGAAAATATTGACTAAGCCATCATAGGTGGAATTTAGGATGTAACACGTGAAAAAAACAGTACACGTGGAATTTCTGATGAGGATTGCAAGATTATATTTATATATATCCCATAGTTTAAGGGCATATATGCATCTTAAATCTAATTATAAGGGCATAAACCTACATTTTCTCTTTCAAAAAACCACCATTACCCACCACCATCATTTTAACCATAACACAACTTCACCTCCTTCTAACCCACTTTACCACCATCACCGCTTTTCGATATTACTATGGTGGTTAAGTGTTGGTGATGGTGGTGGTGATGGCATAGAAGTTGAGGTGTGGTAGTGGTGAGGTAGCGATGATGGTGTTGAATTGGTGATGGTAGTGGTGAAGCGGTGGTATTTGTGGTTGAGTGTGGTGAACAATAGTGATATTATTGGTGGTGGTGGCAAGTGGTGGTAAAGTTGTGTAGTGGTTGTAGTGATGGTTTCGAGCGATGATGGTGGTAGTGATGGTGATGGTGATGATGATGATGG
Source organism: Adenophora triphylla var. japonica (assembly GCA_022495995.1). Classification (NCBI taxonomy): domain Eukaryota; kingdom Viridiplantae; phylum Streptophyta; class Magnoliopsida; order Asterales; family Campanulaceae; genus Adenophora; species Adenophora triphylla. The sequence continues at coordinate 449,905 of JAFEMH010000453.1, read as the reverse complement.
TGGTGGTAAGGGTAAGGGTGGTTTTTTGAAAGAAAAAATATAGATTTATTTCCTTGTACTTCAGTTTAAATTGCATATTTGCCATTGTAATTTGTGATTTATATAAATACGCCCTTGTAATTCTCAATAGAAATTTAACGTGTGTAATTTTTTCCACGTGTTACATACTAAATTTCACCTAATCTGCTTAGTCAGCATTTCTATTAATTTTTGGACGGATAGTTAACGGTGGTCAAATATACTCAAGATTTTCTTGAGTACATGGGCAAATATGACAATTGATTAGTATAATAGTAGATCTCCATTCATTAACATAATTATAGTGCCATATATCTATATTCCCCCCCCCCCCAAAAAAAATTAATTTACTCATAAAAATATGTACATTAATTATTGAACTTTTATTAATTACTAACATCCCGCGGTGCGGAGCACATGAAGGGTGAATGATTTTAAGTGATGTGGTAACCAATGGATGGAGTCATGTTTTGTTTAAAAAACGGACCATCCATTTTTAGTTTATTTTCTTTTAATTCTATAACCGTACATATCCTCCATTTTTTAATTTAATCCCTTTCTAATATTGTGGTGGTCATCCGTTTTTAAGTTAATCACTTCCTTTTATTGTATGAACCATCGCTTTTCGATTAAATAGTTTTCAATTATTGTAGAGATTATCTATTTTTAACTCAATTTCTTTCTCAATTTGGTAAAATTAAATGCAACTCTATATTTGAAATGTATACATTCTATAAAAACCTAGAGCCTAAGTTTTATCCTCATCCTCCCCATCCTTCACATTATGCTTTTAACATGAATAGATATGCCCTAACCTTCACATTATGCTTCTTCTTGCATCAATGTCAAGCAAATTCGCCTTCACATTATGTTTCTTTTCCAAGATGGATGGTCGTTGTTTGAATTATATCAGTATATTTGTCATTATGTTTACCGTTTCAAATGACGGCATGTTATCTTGGCCTTCATCCCACCTTGATATACGCTTAGGCCTTCTTACTGGCCCATCCAACAAAGGTGTAAGTGACATCCTCGGTTTCACCACCATCGTCATCGTGGAAGATGCCAAAGATGAAGTGATAAAAGGTTGTCTAATGAGAGTGATAACGCTTTCGAGAACGGTGATGTCTCAGGAAGTGGGTCTGCCAATAATTACAATTTTACCCCTGAAGACAACGGTGAAGGAGGCCATGAAAACAAGGCTGAGAGTGAAGGTGAGGCAGAAGGGATGGCAGATGCCCAAGATGTTGACAACCGACAGAAAATAGTCGGCCCTAGCACCATCATCGTCATCCTCAATCCATCCATAACAAGAGAAATCCTCAAGGAAAGACAAGCATTAAGCGATCCAGAAGAAAAATGTCACTCGAAAGAGTAGCACATATTGTAATGTGTTAAATTCTTACTAGGAGTATTAAGACTAATAAGTTAGAGGTTTATTTGGTCATTTATCGTATTTAGTTCATGGAATTAATGGCTTAGTTAGTCGTGTTTATATGTAATAAAATTTTCTAGTGAAGACATGAGAATATATGAATTTACCTAGTTTTTTTATAATTACCTGTAAAAGTCTTCTCTCTTAACAATAAGTTTGGTATTGCAACTAGAGAGATCCAACTCTAAACTAAAGTGAGAGAAATACAAGTGATGTAACTACAAACACAAAGAGATAGAGAGAGAGAGAGAGAGAGAGAGAGAGAGAGAGAGAGAGAGTGAGTGAGTGATGTAGCGGGCGGAAGCAAATAAAAGGATAAATATCAAATATTGTTGAATCGTGCACGATTATCAGCGAATGATCTTCAAGTATTGTTGAATCGAGCACCATTACCGAAATTTGGCAAGAAAAGACATGAATCACTTTTGTAGAATACAGAGCAACGCTCAATATTAAATTATAATAATCAAACACCAATAATATTCAACTAATTTTCGAAATTACAAGATACCTCTATTTTTATAGAACTTATAAGATTTGTAAAGCATGTCAATTACGTCTAAAATTAATTCTAACATATATGGTAACATAATAGATGTCTAACATATCAAAATAAAGCCTAAATCTACTTCAAAACATATAATTATTGTCTACCTAAATATAAATCCGAAAATAATAATAAAACTAACAAATAATAATTATAATTTAACTTAAACTAATCCCTATATTCATCTCCTTCATTCTCCTCGGCTTCGAAAAATTTATCATTGAATTTGCACCAGTTTGTAGTCGAATCTTAATCATCACATAAAAATATTTGTAGCGATCCTCTCATTGAGATAATACTTGAATGCTTGAAATCTTCCAACCTTGACGGACTTTAAACTTTATAGCCTTCGTAACAATATCCATCCAATCTCAATTGAGTAGATACAAAATAATCAATTATTAACTTTTGAACAATCTAGCAAGCAGAAGAATGGACGATATCAATGTCAAATAGATCTTTATAATGATAATAAACTTTAACAACTTCAAACTTGCACATCAATTCATCTTGTGGAGATTCAAAGACAGCAAATTCACATCAATCGGGTGTGATGTCACTAGTTGGCAAATTTCGTAATAACATTTATCATAAACAGGACGTTTTGACCAAACAACAAATTGATCGGGACTTGCAGATTCGATGAAAGGTGAAAATATATCAAACATTTTTTAAATACCGTCCACTTTTTAATTTAATTCTTTCTAATATTGTGCAGGCCATCCGTTTTTTAAGTTAATCACTTATTATTTTATGAACCATCTCTTTTCAATTTAATAGTTTCCTTTACGTAGTACAGATCATCTATTTTAACTTAATTTCTTTCTTAATTCGGTGAAACTAAATGAAATTCTAAAATTGAAATTTAGAAAATCTATAAAACCCAAGAGTCACATTCTACCTTCATCCTCCTCATCCTTCACTTATGCTTTTAACATGAATAGATATGCCCTCACCTTCACATTATACTTCTTTTTGCACCATAGTCAAGCAGATTCACCTTCACATTGTGTTTCTTTTCCAAATGCATGTTAGATTTCACTTTATTTGCCATTTTATGGCTTATTATTCATTTATTGCTGCATTTTCTTTGCTCATTACGGTTGAATTTCCAATTCAATACTCTTTATCATCCTTGATAAATCTACTATCGAACTTTTCTAATTAACTTTCTCTCCACCTCATACAAGAATAGTTATTGATTTATTTACTTATTTTCTTTGGTGCAGAAATATGTCATCAATTGTTTGTGAAGAGCATCCATGGTCGTTGTTCGAAGTATATCAATAAATTTGTCATTATATTTACGCTTTTAAGATAACGGGGTTGAGTAAAAAATCTTTCAATCATTAGTTGTAAGTTCTTATTCAATCTTGGGTTTTTATACTATTATTTGTTCTATGCAATTTGAAATTATTCTCATTTTGTTTCTACGTTCTTCGAGTTTCACTATTAAGGTGAAGAACAAAGATGGAACATATGAAGGGAAGATTATGCAGTTTACTTTCCAAACCAAACTTTCAGAGAACGTAACCCATCACATTGGGATAAAACACTAAACGGACTTTGGTTTGATGCACCATTGGTTCTGTTAGGACCTAACTATGTAAACCACATAGTTATACAGGGTTTTGACAAAGAAACATATCATATCCAATGTTATCTGACAGCCAAGATAACTCAAGAACATTGGACAGCCAAGCCCAACCTGCACTTCTCATGAATCATCTGGACAACAATGATCAAACAAAGTCCAATCATATAAATCAATATATTTAATTACATAATGATCTTTACATATCAACCCTCCAATTCCTTGACTCCTAAACCTACAAATGAAAGAACTAAGCCTGACAGCTAAGGTTCTCAACAGCAGAGATCTCATCCCTCTTATAGCTATGATCTTCAGCAACAACAACAGAGATGTTTCTCTGTGATAACAAAGATGTGTCTTGCTCAATTTATCTCAACAGATGTTGCCAGCTTATCTCCATGAAGATCATATAAAATGGTTGCAGATTCTAGCCTGTCATCATCCAGTCAACAAGGCCCTAAATGCAATCACTGTTTCACCCACATACATTTACTACCTTGTCTCCTCCAACGGCTATATTCAAGCCTATAAAAGGAAAGCTTCAAGACTGAAGAAATTGCCCTTCAACATACAACCTTTACAACCTTTCCTTCAACTTTTCCACACCTGCAAAACCTGCAATCAACAATCAAACAATCTGAGACACTTGTAATTGTAATTCAGGTGTATAAACTACTTTGTAAACCACTTAAGACTGACTTTAAGTGGGTATTGTAATTTTCTTCGTAACAAGAAAATCCCTAATTGATTATACTAATTAGGAAGAGGAGGTTCAAGGAACTTGCCTAATCAACCATTGTAAATCTTAAAGGGAACTAGATTTAGTGGATTGATCTCACTAGTCAAGGTTGATAGTGAGGGTGGACGTAGGAGGAGTGAACTCTGAACCACCTTAAAATTCTTGTGTTCATTTGATATTATCACACAACACGCACACACATCTACACACACATACACCAATCACTTGTCTTTACATTATTTCAACACTATTTATTCCGCTGCACATTACACTCTTGCCTTTTAAACCAGTTAATATCTGACAACTAAGATTTCACCTCAGTTGTCAAAGCTTAACTATCTAATCATCTATTTGTTGATTAAGCACACAGGACCTTTCAATTGGTATCAGAGCTTGTCTTCACCTACAAAAGTCTAACAACTTTTGAAGGATCAATTCTCAACCCACCATGCCTCAACCAAGGAGAAATAATGAGAAAGACATTCCACATATTGATGATTGTGGATCCTTTGAAATCTATGCATCAAAAATCAAAACCTACCTTGATGCAAACAACATCTGGAACTGGTATCCTCTAGAAAATGAAGTCACCTGCCCTGGCACACTAGATTCTAATGGTGGACCCAGTAAAATGAAATCCCCAGAATCTGGACTGAATCAGAAAGGCAACTAATTAGTGCTAATCTTAAAGTCAAAAATATACTCCAAAAGTGTGTAAATGACTCCCTAGCACAAGAAATTGCTAAAGAACCAACTGCAAAGGCAGCATGGGAACTCATCCATACCAAATTCCAGAAACACACCAGTGTTAGAACCCAAAACTTGTATAATTTTCTTAGACAACTTGACAATTTTAAGTTCTACCCTGGTGAAAAGGTGAGTGCTGCTAAACCAAGGTTTGAAGACCTGGTCAGATCCATTGCTGACCATGGAAAAACATTTGAGAACCAAGATCTGTGCCTCAAAATATATTCCAACCTTCCCCAAGAATATGAGAAGGTAGCCTTGCCTATAAAAGAAGGTGCAGAATGGAGCACCATGACTGTTGAGCAATACTTTGGAAAGCTTGAGGCCTATGAACTAGAAGGAATGATAAAACTTCAACCAATTCCCTCTATCTCACAAACCCTTGCCTTAGCTGCCCAAGAAACCACTCACAAACCTATCACTCAACAAGATATTGATTCCATGGTTCTTATTTCCCTTCAGAAAGTAAACCACCCCTTAAACAACCTCTCTCAAGGAGACCTACCAAGTGTCATATCCATGGCTGTCAAAAATACCCTGAGAGCCCATAAGAAGACATTTGAGAGAAGTTATAGCCCATCCACTTCTGAACAAGAGAACCATAAAAAGTAAGTTGAATGCTTCAACTGTAAAAAGCTTGGCCATTACTCATCTGAATGTCCTGAACCAAAGAAACCTAGGGACAATCAGACAACTAAGAAACTCTCCTACTCCAAGGAAATCATTCACAGTTCAAGATGCAGCTGCTACAACTGCACCAAAAAGAAGAATGAGAAAAACAAGGAGCAAGTAATGATTGCTGACTCATTGAAGTTCAGTGATGAGAAATTTGACTTCAGTGATTCTGAGAGTGAAGGAGAAGAAGCAATGATATGCCTAATGGCAGGAGATGATGAAGATTCAGACAATGAAGAAGACCTTGAAGCCTTAGCTATTGCTGAAGAACTAAAGCAGGTACCTTAGTTTAACTCCTTAAATAATGAAGAATTTAAACAATTAGTTAGCACCCTTTTAATTCAACTTAAAAGACACCAAACTAGCTTTACTTCATTGCTCACTGATAACCTATCCCAAAGTAAAACCATTGAACACCTTGAAAGAACCAACTAAGGGCTGAAAGAACAATGCCTTATGCTTGAAAAGGCAAATGGTGAGCTGACAGCTGAGAATTCAAGATCTATGGAAAACAATCAAAAAACCATCAACCTTGAAAAAGAGAATGAATCTCTTAGAAAGAAGATTGAGTCCTGGAACAAATCAGGAGAAGCCTTGTCATTGTTTAGCTACAACCAGAGACATCCTAGTGACAAGTCTGGGATTGGAGCCAACAATCCCACTATGAAAACATATACCCCTCTCACTGATGAAAGGGCTATTGACAAAATGGTTCTTGAAAGTATGAACTATGTCAAAGCCCAAGAAAATGTCTATCTCATTCAGACAAAGGAGGACTCAAAGAAAAAGGAAGAAATTCATGAAGCCAATCAAGCTAGCTCAAGTCACATCAATGAAACCCATGAAGCCAGCTCAAGTGAACCTAAAGGAAAAGAAAAACAAGCAAATAAAGGCAAATACATTTGGCAAAGAAAAGGAATCAAGGAGCAAGTGAAGAAAAACCAGCACAAAACCACTGGACAGCAGAGATCTTCTAGACAGCCAAGATTCCCTAGACAGCCAATATTTGATGGGCAGCAGAGATCTCCTAGACAGCAAAGATTCTATAACCATCACTCATACTCCAAACATCAAAGACCCAACTGGCCATACTCAAATGGAAGAAGTCATGCCAGTCAAAACACCCCTCCTAGATCATCTCACTCAAACAGCTCTCAAAGCCACACTCAGTTTCACCATAACCAAAACCAATTCTTTTCTCCCAACCAATTCTTTAATCAATCCCAACCTACTGCTCCCACACCCTATATTCTGCAGATCATGGGATATTACAATGCCCTAAACCAGTATTTTGGAAAGAGAGCAATGAACAAAGCTAGGGTACCAAAGAAATTCTAATCCTTTGGACCCAAAAGAATAAAAGGGTACCATAAATTTATTTTTCTGTTTTGTAGGAACCTAGGGAAGGATTATGGTACTTGGACAGTGGATGCAGCAGACTCATGATCTTCAAAAAGGAGTGGTTGCAACAATATGTCCCTAAAAATGGTCCAAATGTAACTTTTGGTGATAACTCCCAAGCCAAAGTCAAAGGATCAGGAAACCTGGTTACTAAAGACATTATTTTTACTAATGTGTCTTATGTAGAAGGTCTCAAGAACAATTTGATTAGCATAAGTCAAATTTGTGATAAGGGATATTATGTTGTATGTTCCAAAAATCACTGCACTGTCAAAGATGTCAACAACAAGCCAATTCTCACTGGAATCAGAAAAGGAAACCTCTACTGTCTAAACCTGGAAGTTGTGGAAGCCTCAAATGCTCATTGCCTACTCTCCTATAGTCAATCTGATATGTCATGGCTATGGCACAAAAGATTGGCTCACCTCAACCTCAAAAGTATCTCCAAACTTGCCAATTCCAACCTAGTAAAAGGCCTACCCAAAATTCCCTTCAAAAAGGACAAGCTTTGTAAGGCCTGTCAATGTGGAAAGCAAAAGAAAACCTCCTTCACTGCCAAAACCAGATTATATACTTCAAAACCCCTCCAATTACTCCACATGGACCTCTTTGGACCTATCAGAACCAGATCTCTTGGTGGAAAGAGATACTCACTAGTGGTAGTTGATGACTACACTAGATTCACTTGGATCATCCTTCTTGAATCCAAAAGAGAAACCTTAGAACAACTGGTCAAACTGATCAACAAAATCCAAAACCAAAAGGGTCTATCCATCATCAAAATTAGATCTGACCATGGCAAGGAGTTTGAAAACACTAGTGTTGAAGAATATTGTGATAAAAAAGGGATTGAGCACAACTTTTCTGCTCCTAGAACTCCACAGAAAAATGGGATTGCTGAAAGAAAGAACAGAACAATATGTGAAGCAGCAAGAACTATGCTGTCAGAGAACAACCTCCCTAAATATTTTTGGGGAGAAGCAATCACCACTGCTGTGTATGTCCAGAACAAGACTCTCATCAACAAGTTTCACACCAAGACTCCCTATGAGCTATGGAATGGTAGAACACCATCCACTTCATACTTCTATGGCTTTGGAAGTAGATGCTTTATTCATAACAATGGGAAAAACAACCTTGATAAATTTGATTCCAAAAGTGATGAAGGAATCTTCCTTGAATACTCCAATACCAGCAAATCCTACAGAGTTTACAACAAAAGGAGACTTGTTGTAGAAGAATCAATCCATGTTGACTTTGATGAAAACAATGATCAAAGCCACACTGAATTATGTGATTTTGATGAAGCTGTTGGTAATTCAGACAATCTACCTGAGGTGTCTCCTATCCATGACCCCTCAAACCTCATTCCTGAAGAAGATTCACCTTCCCTTCCCTATATGGTGCCCAAATATACTAATAAACAACCTATTGTGTCTGACAGCCAAGAATCCCATCTCAACAGCAAAGGTGCATCTGACAGCTATGATGCACCTGAAAGCTTACCCTCATCCAGCCATCAAAATTCCCTTGAAAATAACCCCATCCAACCATGCTGCAACACCAATCATTCAATTCCTCAACCTGAAACTATTACCCACATCATTCTACCAAACAAAAACATCTTTATTGATCTTCCAATACATAAGATGGACATTCCTCCAAACATGCCTGTTTATGACTCATTAATGAGTGCCTTCATCTCCCAAATTGAACCCAAAAAGATAAATGAAGCCCTTCAAGACCCTGATTGGATTGAAGCAATGGAAGAAGAATTGGAACAATTTAAAAGAAACAAAGTTTGGAAGCTTGTTCCCAAACCTAAAAACCAAACTGTCATTGGGACAAGATGGGTTTTTAGAAACAAGATGAATGAAGAAGGAATTGTGGTAAGGAACAAAGCTAGACTAGTTGCTTAAGGGTACAGACAAGAAGAAGGAATTGACTATGATGAAACATTTATCCCTGTTGCAAGACTGGAAGCTATAAGGCTATTCCTTGCCTATGCATCATTCAAGAAGATGAGGGTGTTCCAAATGGATGTCAAAAGTGCCTTCCTGAATGGAGTCTTGAATGAAAAAGTATTTGTATCTCAACCCCCTGGTTTTGAGCATCCAAAGTTTCCAGATCATGTATATAAATTGGACAAAGCCTTGTATGGGCTTAATCAAGCACCTAGAGCTTGGTATGATACCCTATCTAAATATATCCTTGCAAAGGATTTACCAAGGGCCACATTGATAACACTCTGTTTATCAAGAAATATGGAGAAGTCTAGTTGCTCATCCAAGTCTATGTTGATGACATTATTTTTGGTATGAAGAATCAATTTGAGATGAGCATGATTGGTGAGCTCAAATTCTTCTTAGGTCTTCAAGTCAAGCAAATGAAGGATGGGATCTTCATCAACCAAGCCAAGTATACAAGAGACATGATCAAGAAGTTTGATATGCAAACTGCTTCTCCAGCTAGAACTCCTCTGTTAACCACAACCAAACTCCATGCTGATCCTGATGATCAGAGTGTGAATCCAACACTCTACAGGAGCTACATCGGATCACTCCTATATGTGACAGCCTCTAGAGCTGATATCATGTTCAGTGTTTGCCTTTGTGCAAGATTCCAAGCCAATCCTAAAGAATCTATCTCTCTGCTGTCAAGAGAATCTTGAGATATCTGAAAGGAACACCTGACTATGGTTTGTGGTATCCCTCTGAATCCCCATTCTCCCTAATTGGCTTCACTGATTCAGACTATGATGGATGCAATTTAGATAGAAAATCCACAAGTGGTGGTTGCCAATTTATTGGATCAAGAATAATCTCTTGGTCAAGTAAGAAGCAAACTTCAGTAGCTACCTCAACAGCTGAGGCTGAATACATTGCTGCTGGTCTGTGTTGCTCTCAAATTCTTTATCTCAAAAGTCAACTCCAAGACTTTGGGATGGACTTGTCAAACATCCCCATCTTCTGTGATAACTCAAGCACTATTGCCATGACAGAAAACCTAGTTCAACATTCCAAGACCAAGCATATTGAAGTTAGGCATCACTTCATTAGAGATCATGTTGAAAAAGGAAATATCAACTTAGCTAAAGTATGCACTGAAGATAATGTATCTGACATCTTAACAAAAGCAATGGATGAGAAGAGATTCGAGATGCTAAGGGCAATGATGGGAATGATTAATTTGCCAAAATAAAGGATTTTCATTAATCAAGGAAATATTACAAATGGCTGCTGTCAACAATTAGGAATCTGACAGCTAACCATAACCTTATACAAAAGCTTTAGTCATTCTTAGCCAAACACCTTCCTACCAAAAACCCATGTTTTCAAAACACAAAAACAAACACAAATACGTATTACCAAAAGCTTCTCAACCCCTCCTTTCTCTCATAGCTAACCCTCTCACATACTCTGACAGCTAAGAATTATATTCTTGACTGTTCCTTGGAAAGTCATGGATATCCTCATCTGTGAACCCATACTCATTGTAGGCAACATCAGGAGCCTCATAGACATTCTCCTTGATGTCCCCATACCTCTCTAGCCACACTGGGTGCCTCTTCATGAAAGGGTCAATGGCTGATGTTGAGAATTGTAAAGAAGGACACACCCTCCTTGGCCACCATTCCTCTACAGCATTATAAGGAGGATATTCACTTAGTGGAGAGACAAAGTTGAATGTCCCTGAAGTGTTTGCACTCTCCTGTGTAATGATTACTTGATCTGACTGAGGACCCACATCTTCCTACTCATTCATTGCTGCTGGAGTCAAACACTTGAGAAACTGTGAGAACAATCTCATATAAGCCTTTGAAGGAGAACTTTGCACTCCTGCAAAGTTGTCTCCAGTTCCCTCAAGAACTGTTTGACTCAAAGTAAGTGAATCCCTGGTTACTGCTGTGAACTCCTTGACAGCTAAGAAATCAGGTTGACCAATAGGAGTGTCAATCTTAATCCTTTCTTTGCTGTCAAGCTTCACAAGCTCTCCCAATGTGTAAACTCTCTCTACACCTACCCCAACCTGTCTACTTGATTCACCCTCCTTCTCTTTTCCTAACAGCTTAATCTTAGCTGTCTGATCATCTTGACTCTCACAAACCAACTTAGCTTTACCCTTATCTCTAGCTATCTCCTTTAACCTATTTCTCTCACCCTCCAACAATGCTAGTCTCTCCTCCTCCCAAAACTTTTTTCTTATCTCCCTCTCTCTCAACTCTTCTTCCTTATGTGGATCATCATTTGGCAGTTGATCCACCTCTTGTTCTAAAGCATTATCAGTTTGAATTTGATATGACAAAAACTCCCCCTCAAACCTTTCCTCCCCAATTTCCTCTACCCTTGGACTCTTAAAGACCAGTTTCTTTGCTGTCTTAGCCATCTTGCTAGGACTGAACATTGAAACCAATCTTCCTATTTACTATATGACTGAAATGGATTGAATAAATCTCATCATATGATACATTTCCTTTTATTGACAAATTTTGCTTCAGTCAACACAGTGGCAATGATCATTCAAAATAGGCTTGGCTGGTCATCAAGTCTGACAGCTATGATTTGAGCTCTTGCCAAATCGAGGATTATGGGAACTTGCCACTAACAAATATTCATTTATTTCCCTGATAAACCCCTCTGAAAATTCACCTCTCTGTACGGACTTTATTCCCATGTTTTATGGGAAGTTATGACATGTAATGAGTGGGGGACAAAAAACACTATTCATGAACAGTTACTCTCTTAAATGCTCATTTTTAACCGTTGCACTAACCCACATTTTAGTCATTTGAACTACACAAATTCCCTCCTCATTAACATTTATCCTTGCGAAATTAACCCTTCTTCAAACAAACATTTCCACCCTCCTAATTCCCTTCTCTGATTATCTCTGTTATTCAAAACCCTAACTCTATGTTTTATTCAACAATGTCTTACACTGAAGCTCATGGGTATTTTATCAAGCCTGATTTCTATGAGCATGATGTTGGAGCTCTCATCAAAACCCTTCTTGAGTCCAACAATCTTTGCAACATGATGGAAGCTCAACCCCCCAGCTACGAGAAATTGTGCAGAGAGATTTACATGGCTGAACAGAGACTTGTAGATGGATCCATTAGAATCAACATTGAAGGAACTGAAATTCATGTATCCCCCAAGGTGGTCTCTGAAGTCTATAACATTCCAATTAAGAATGGAACCAGAAGCAACCTCTGGGATAGGAAAGATTGTGCCTTGGAAATATTCTGCAAGAGATTCTTTGATGAACCCAACTGCAATTACCAAGTGGCACAGAATAAACCCATTAAAAAGGGGACCCTGGATTTGTTTAAATCAACCCTAATGGATGTTATCATCAAAGGGTTTGATGGAAAGCAATCATCTTTGGATCAAATCAGTCCCAATGAATGGAAGTAAGGCTTGAGTCTGATAGCTAAGGATGTAAACTGGAGTGTTGCTCTATTGCACAACTTTCAATTGGCCACATCCCCTTCACCATGGAAGTTGAAGAACAAACCCCAAGGATGAACAACTTTAGATTCATGAGTGGGATTCTAAACCACTTAATTCCAAAGTTGAACCCTCCCCTAAAAGATGATTGGCTTGAAACTACCACTCTTATGCAAACCAGGAGTTTCAGCTTGAGCACATTCAGGCTCAAAAAGGAAGAAAAAAATTGGATTTTGGGGACAGCTCTGGAAATCTTGATGAAGCAACACAAAGATTAAGAGAGAAGACTGAGAATGAAATGAGGTTGTGGAAGTCATTGGTCCACATGGTAAATGACAAGAGATCAAAAAGAAAGCATGACAAAGGTGTAGTGATCAAAGAAAAGAATCAAGAGACCACACCTAGCAAAATCAAGAAGAGGATTGGCAAGGATGAGATGAAGAAAACTGGGAAAGGAAAGAAGCTTCCCAGAGAAAAGAAGGTGCAAGAAATGGTTGAACAAGTGGTTGAGCAAGTGGATCCTCAAGTGACTGATAAAGGAAAGCAGATTGCTGAGGAACATCCTACTGACAGTGAAGAAACCCATTCAGATCCTATATACAAGGATATTGATGATTTTGATGGTGATGATGATGCCACTCAAGATGAGGAGTTTGATGAACAGATGAGGAGAGCCATTGCTGAGTCCCTAATGGATGCAAGACACAGAACAGCTATGACTGGGCAAACTTCTGGGACAGCTATGGATATACCTCTGCTCCGACAGCCAAGGTTCCTGAGCTTGCTAAAATTTCAACTGAGGTAACTCCTACCCCCTCTCCTTCTCTAAATACATTCTCTAGGAAGAGAAAGATTGAAAAAAATGTCTCCCTCTCCAAAAAGCTGAAACCCAATACCCCTCAACCCTCACCATCTAAAGAACAATCCAGCTCACCCTATGTCTCCATAGCACAAGAAATACTCAACCTAAATCCTTCCAACATAAGCCCAAATGAGCCTAGTGTTGAAAATGAAAGGGGGAACAACCCTGACTCTGAAAAAGATGATCCTCAGTTGAGGGGGAACAACAGTCATCAATCCCCTATTCTGACAGCTGAGCCTTCCCAAGATCAAACTTCACCTGTTTCCAGTCCTTCTGATCCATCACCCATCCCTGAAAATATTCTCAAAGCCTCTGAAGGTTTAACCTTTGAGGGACATGCTGATTTGCTTCCCACTGTTATCACCTACTTAAGATCACTGTTAAATGAAGATGATATGTTGAAAGCTCTAGATGTAATCAAAGCTAGAGATAGAGCCAAGAAGCTAAGCAAACCTGATAGTGAAACTCAACCCAACCCTGTTGAACATGTTGAAACCCAAGAAACACCTGAACCTACCTCTGATTCTGAATCCCTTCCAACTTATGAGCCTTGGATCCTTGATTGTGACATTGATTTCTCCTTCCCCTCAATCATGGCTGCTCACCAAAGATTTAAGGATATCACTCACTTCCCTGAGATTGCCAACCCCAACCTCATTCCCAATCCTTGGCTGCTGAGTAAAAATGATATTATGATCCATGCCAGAAATAGAGGTGGGCTTATTATGTTTGGGCATGAGGAATGGAAGAAGTATAGAACAGCTCTCCCCATTTCCTTCTTTCATAATGCCCCCAGATTACCCAATTTCATAGACCTTACAACCATTATTGTCTGGGAAGTTTTGTTCCCCCAATTTCTTTCCAACAACATCAATGAATGCATTTACATGCCCTCATCCCTTGTCTATTCTCTCTGTGTTGAATTGACCAAAGAGATGTATTAGAGAATCTGCTGCAATAAAGCCAAGATCATGGCTGTCATTGCTTAGCCAAATCTGACAGCTATGTTTCCCCCTATCACTTCAGATCCTCCTCCCTTCATTCCCCTAAACACTAGATCTCTCCAAGCAAACCTCCCTCCAACCTTCAACCCCTCAACCTATGTGCCTCCATATCATGTGACCATCACTGATATGCAGAAATTCACAAGGACCATGATCACCAAAATGAGACATATATTGGAAGTCTCAGTTGGAGCCAAACCAGATAAGAGGACATCCAAGGGAAAGGCAATTAAATCTGATGAGGAAGCCACCAATTTGGGAAAAAGAGCATCTGGTGCTGCTCCCAATGTTATTATGTCTAGTGATGATGAAGAAGACTCTCCAGTAAATCAAGTGCATCAGTTTACAACCTCTACTGTTCTCACTGTCATCACAGATCCTCCTCACCATCCAGCTCAACAAACCTTCTCTCTGCAGTCAAATTCTTTCTTCTCTAACCTATTTTCAGGAACCAAAGGTCAAAGCTCTAGAGGGAAGAATGCTCCCAAATGGGGTAACTTAAGGTTAAGGGATGATGAAGAACCTTTGCCCAAAGCTGTTCTCAAGGAAAGGCAAGATCAAACCTTCACCTATGATGATGAGATGAGCTGGAAATGGAACAATGAAATGTACTTCAGAGGTGTAGAAGAGAAAATGAAGAAGGTGCTGCTAGCTGAAAGAGAAGAAATTCTTGCAGCAAGAAGAGAAAGAGATGAATTTTCTGATTAGAAAATTTTTTGTCTTTTTGGTTAAGTCTTTTAATCCCTACTCTTTATCCCCTGTTTTTAAAGAATTGTTATTTTTGGATAATTTGTTTGTTTTGGCTCTTGTGGTTGAATCAAGAAGATTAAAGTTTATCTTCATTGGTATATTCAATTCATGAGTATCTTGCAGGTCATATCTTTTATTAGATATATTACTTTGCCAAAAAGGGGGAAATTTTTAGGACCTAACTATGTAAACCACATAGTTATACAGGGTTTTGACAAAGAAACATATCATATCCAATGTTATCTGACAGCCAAGATAACTCAAGAATATTGGACAACCAAGCCCAACCTGCACTTCTCATGAATCATCTGGACAGCAATGATCAAACAAAGTCCAATCATATAAATCAATATATTTAATTACATAATGATCTTTACATATCAAACCTCCAATTCCTTGACTCCTAAACCTACAAATGAAAGAACTAAGCCTGACAGCTAAGGTTCACAACAACAGAGATCTCATCCCTCTGACAGCTATAATCTTCAGCAACAACAGTAGAGATCTCTGTGATAACCAAGATGTGCCTTGCTCAATTTATCTCAACAGATGTTGCCAATTCATCTCCATGAAGATCATATAAAATGGTTGCAGATTCCAGCCTGTCATCATCCAGTCAACAAGGCCCTAAATGTAATCACTGTTTCACCCACATACATTTACTACCTTGTCTCCTCCAACGGCTATATTCAAGCCTATAAAAGGAAAGCTTCAAGACTGAAGAAATTGCTCTTCAACATACAACCTTTACAACCTTTCCTTCAACCTTTCCACACCTGCAAAACCTGCAACCAACAATCAAACAATCTGAGACACTTGTAACTGTAATTCAGGTGTATAAACTACTTTGTAAACCACTTAAGACTGACTTTAAGTGGGTATTGTAATTTACTTCGTAACAAGCAAATCCCTAATTGACTGTACTAATTAGGAAGAGGAGGTTCAAGGAACTTGCCTAATCAACCATTGTAAATCTTAAAGGGAACTAGATTTAGTGGATTGATCTCACTAGTCAAGGTTGATAGTGAGGGTGGACATAGGAGGAGTGAACTCTGAACCACCTTAAAATTCTTGTGTTCATTTGGTATTATCACACAACACACACACACATCTACACACACATACACCAATCACTTGTCTTTACATTATTTCAACACTATTTATTCCGCTGCACATTACACTCTTGCCTTTTAAACCAGTTAATATCTGAAAGCTAAGATTTCACCTCAGCTGTCAAAGCTTAACTATCTAATCATCTATTTGTTGATTAAGCACAAAGGACCTTTCAGGTTCCATCTCCAAAGTTCTGGTTTGTGCCTATAACACCTTCCAAACCCGACCAACTATCACAAGACCGAGCCGGAAAACCAATTTTATTTTTTCATCTATCCGCCATTTATAAGAAAGTGGGGAGGTCCCGAAATATTAATGTTTCCATTGACTGCTTCCATCAGTAGATATTAATGCACCATGCTACAAGTGACCTTAACTGTTGGGATTTTGACCAAATTCAAATTGGATTGTAAATGTGGCAAATTTGGGAAGAGATTGTTTCCTAATGAATTTAGGATCCATAATCAATTTGTCTGCAAAGTTTATGCAGTTTTGGAAGGTTGGCCTAATTTTGTGGATTCCTTATTATATTGGGAATATAATTAGGGTTTTTGTATTGACTATAAAAAGGGTGTGTGGCTTAATATTTAGCTGTGCCTAGGTGATACCAAAAGGTGCTCACTTAGGAGAGATATGTTGATTAGCAATGTCTGCAACAATGAGAGAGTGTTGTACATTAGTTACAAGTGTATTCAATAATGTTGAGAAGGATGAGAATAACACCATTCTTGTAATATCAGGTTTATGGTGAGTGGTGAGTCTTTGCTTGTTTCTAGATTGAAACTTTCGTTCCATGATGATATGATGAAATTCGTTGATCAGTACGTGGACGTATCCTATTGATGTTGGGGAGAATCTCATCTGGTGTCACATCGAATCCCATCTCCTGTTCCATGATGTCAACAAACTCGGAATAGCTCAATAGCCGATGGCCTACATTACCGGCTGATTTAGTTTCTGTGTCAGGTTCCTTTCGTGGGTCAGTAGGGCACAATGAAATAGATAACCCAACCTTGCGAAATGTGTATGTATTCTTTAACCCATCATGCTTAACCCGACGATCAAACAACCATGGTCGACCCAGTAAAAAATGACACGCATCAATTGCCACTACATCTCACCAAACCTCATCCTAATAACGCTTGCCAATTGAGAATTGCATCAAACACCGCTTATCTACATTTAGTTCATTGCCTTTGATCAACCACAAGATCATGTGTTTTAGATTGAACACACGCTCAACAGTATTAATCCAATCAATGAAAACATCAGGATGTGCTTTATCTTCAAACTCCGGAATTTCGATCCTCACACCGACATCCTTAGAAGGGTCATCCGCATGCCTGTCCTGATATCCATAATTTTGGGTGAAGGGATTAATACCCTCTCTATACTCCATATCCTCGAATAAAGTAAACGAATCTGAACCCATATTTGGTGGAGGCTCCACGCGTGCCATGCGGTTCTGGAGTATCTGAATCTGTCTTCTCATCTCATCCATCTCGATATCACGGAGGTCTCATTCCCGATGATGGTCATCTTCATAATCTTCTGCTAGACGGCCCCTACCTCGACTATCTCATCCTCCATACCACCGCGTCCTCTTTCGGCCATTGATATTCGTCCAGGAAACTGATACCAAATGATGACGGAGGCTAGAGATTATAGACCAAACGAAAGAAGAATAATCAATATTTAAAAGCTTAAGCTTTTCTCTAATTCATAAAATCAAAAACTAAGTTCTTCAAATCAATATTGGGCTCTATAAATAGTGGATTTTATAATGACACCTTTCTAAACTTTTTCTCTTTTCATGCAATATAGATATATGCCCCTACAATTAGGTTAAGGATACAAATTTACCATTATACAAGTTAATTGTTATATTTCCCCTATACTCAAGAGAAATGTGAGTATATTTCAACACCATTATCGATCCGGAAGATAAATGTCACTCGAAAGAGTAGCACATATTGTAATGTTTTAAATTTTTACTTGGAGTATTAAGGCTAATAAGTTGGTGGTTTATTTGGTCACTTATCGTATTTAGTTCATGGGATTAATGGCTTAGTTAGTCGTGTTTATATGTAATAAAATTTTCTAGTGAAGACATGAGAATATATGCATTTACCTGGTTTTCTTATAATTACTTGCAAAAGTCTTCTCTCTTAACAATAAGTTTGGTATTGCAACTAGAGAGATCAAACTCTAAACTAAAGTGAGAGAAATACAAGTGATGTTACTACAAAGAGAGAGAGAGAGAGTCTGATGTAGCGGGCGGAAAGGATAAATATCAAATATTGTGGAACCGTACACGATTATCAGCGAATGATCTTCAACTATTGTTGAATCGAGCTCCATTGCCGAAATTTGGCCAGAAAAGACATGAATCACTTTTGTAGAATATAGAGCAATGCTCAATATTAAATTATAATAATCAAACACCAATAATATCAACTAATTTTCAAAATTACAAGATACCTCTATTTTTATAGGATTTCTAAGATTTGTAAAACAAGTCAATCATCTAGAATTAATTCTATCCTATATGGTAACATAATAGATGTCTAAAATATCAAAATAAAGCCTAAATCTACTTCAAAACATATCATTATTGTCTATCTAAATATAAATCCAAAAATATTAATAAAACTAACAAATAATAATTATAACTAATTTTAAACTAATCCCTATATTCATCTCCATCATTCTCCTCAGTTTCAAAAAATTTGTCCTTGAATTTGCACCAGTTTGTAGACGAATCTTAATCATCACATGAAAATATTTGTAGCGATCCTCTCATAAAGAGAATACTTGAATGCTTGAAATCTTCTAAACTTGATGGATTTTAAACTTTATAGCTTTCATAATAATATCAATCCAATCGATCCATTAAGTAGATACAAAATAATCAATTATTAACTTTTGAACAATCTTGGAAGCAGAAGAATGGACGATATCAATGTCAAATGGATCTTTATAATGATAACAAACTTTAACAACTTCAAACTTGCACATAAATTCATCTTGTGGAGATTCAAAGCCAGCAGATTCACATCAATCGGGTGTGATGTCACTAGTTGACAAATTCCGTAATAAGATTCATCATAAATAGGAAGATTTGACCAATCAACAAATTGATCAGGACTTGCAGATTCGATGAAAGGTGAAAATATATCGAACATTTTTTTTTAAATCTTCTTTTTCAAAAAAAAAATTAAGGAAAAAATTTGATAAAAATACCTTAATTTAATTAAAAAATAATTTTAGGCTTTGATACCAACCGATGTAACGGGCAAAAGCACATGAAAGGATAAATATCAAATACAACTGAATCGTGCATAGTTACTGGTGGAAGATCTTCAACTCTCGTTAAACTGCGCATGATTACCAAAAATTGATAACAAAGAACCATTTTTGGAGAGTACTCCCTCCATCCCATCCGAAAAGGCATAATAGTGGCCTTGCATGGGAATTAAGAAAAATGTATGATAGAGTAATTGTTGTTCGTATGAAAAGTAATGTGTGAGTAAGAATGTAAGATAGTAAATAGTAAGTTGATAGTTCTTGATGCAGATCTACAATAACAGAATTTTGGCAAACCAGTAGTTGCACGGCCGCGCGTTGGAAGTGGCACGCCTATGCAGAATGGTGGGTCCGCCATGCAAGATTAAGTGCTCGGCCGTGCTATGCTGCGGAAATCAGATACGGGCCTCAGTTGTTTTGCTGGTTCTAGGGTTTTATGAATAATTAGTTTAGGGTATTTTAGTCTTTCCTTTGAAAGTTGTTTTAGGGTTTCATTAGAGTATTTATAGTTATTTTAGGGTTTGGAAAACTTATGTTTTTGATTTTATGAATTAGAGAAAAGCTTAGGCTTTATATATTGATTCTTGTTTTTTCGTTCGGTCTATAATCTCTAGCCTTCGGCATCATTTGGTATCAGCTTCCTGGACGAATATCAATGGCCGAACGAGGACGCGGTGGTCATGGTGGACGAGGTGGTCGAGGTAGGGGCTGTGCAGCGGATGCCCAGGAAGATGGCCATCATCGCGAATGAGACCTGCATGATATCGAGATAGACGAGATAAGAAGACAGATTCAGATACTCCAGAACTACATGGCACGCGTGGAGCCTCCACCAAATATGGGTTCAGTTTCGGATACTTCTTTTGAGGATATGGAGTATACAGATGGTTTTTTTTTTTTTTTGAAATCTTCAAGTCCAGAAGATCTTGTCGATTGGTCAAAACTTCCTATATTTGATGAGTGTCATTGTGAAATTTGTCAAGTGATGACATCTAATTTTGTGGATTCCGTATTATGTTGGGAATATAATTAGGGTTTTTGTATTGACTATAAAAAGGGTGTGTGGCTTAATTTTTAGGTGTGCCTTGGTGGTACCAAAAGGGGCTCCTTTAGAGGAGCTAGATATGTTGATTAGGAATGTGTGCAACAATGAGAGAGAGTTGTACATTGATTACAAGTGTATTCAAGAATGTTGAGAAGGATCAGAATACCGCCATT
Organism: Adenophora triphylla var. japonica; assembly: GCA_022495995.1. NCBI lineage: Eukaryota > Viridiplantae > Streptophyta > Magnoliopsida > Asterales > Campanulaceae > Adenophora > Adenophora triphylla. The sequence goes on along the minus strand of JAFEMH010000453.1, from coordinate 429,046 downwards.
CTTGTAATAAATGGTTTATGGTGAGTGGTGAGTCTTTGCTTGTTTCTTGATTGAAACTTCCGTTCCATTATGATATAATGAAAGTCATTGATCGATCCCTGGACGTAACCCATTGATGTTGGAGTGAACCACATAAATCTTGAGTTATTTGTTTTTCTTGTTATATTGTGTGGTTATCCAAATTAATATTGTGTTTGCATAACCTAAATTTGTGTGATACTTTTTTGCCGGCGCCTGACATTAACAACCTTGGTGTTGTTTGGGAAAAGTAAAAGTGGCTATTGTCAAATTGACTTTAAAGGGTTGAAACTACGAAGTCTCTATTCAAAGTGACTTCATAAGACTAGGCATATTTAAATTTATTTTCAATAGATATTGACATTTTGGGAAATACTTTTGACCGGAATGACATTTTGTGAAAAAGAATAATCCTCAATTTGATAATATTTTAGTGATCAATGTATTACTCCAAGCAAATACAACATTTCATCTTTTAAGTTAAAATCAAATTATTTCCTGCCATAAAGCCATCAGTATATAAAGTTTGAGCTGAAGTCTGCATAGTTATTTGTTCCTGAGTTTTTGGTTAGGAGCTCCTCAAGACTAATACATTTTTTTTGCAATTAGTACCCTTTTCCCAAATATTAACAACAAAAAAAGTTATCCCAAATGTCATCATAACATATTTACTTGTATGTAGTCTTGTACAACGAAGTATCAATTCAAATTTTTAGTTACCAAATCCATTTTAATTACACATGTTAACACGACATGTACAATCAAACTATGTCAAAAAATGTTTACAAACATGTTCATGATGAGATTACATGTTTGGATCCAAAATTAATTAGTTTTATCTCTCGTTCTATTTCTTAATCACACTTCTTATTATTCATTTTTTATTTCAAATTATGCTTCCAACAAATTTAAATCCTTTGAATTTCAACCTTTAAGTCGCATGTCTAAGGTCACCATCAATATTTGCAACAAGAATCATACCAAAAAGATTGTAAAAAGATATCAAATACCAATTTTAAATTATCAAAAGGATAATTATATTTTCATCACAATTCTTTTTTTTTCAAACTATAATCAAGTTCACCAATAAGTCAAACTATGACACTTATTTTAACTTTTTTTAATCATTTTAAAATCTAATCAAGTTCACCTTACAAAATAAAGTCAAGTCTTGCCAATACAGTTGGTTTTTGGTGAATAATTACAATTAGTGTCATCAACATCCAAAAATTTCCCATTGAACAAGAAAGAGGTTGGTTGTGTTATAAGAAATCACCACTGTCAAGATGAATGTTTATTATTCTCTTATGTATCACAATTACAAATGACTCTTCTTTTATGTCAGTAACTTACTGATATAAATTTTAGTATCTTTTAACCTTGATTTTGCAATCATATGCATAAGAGTAAAAGTTCAAAAGACTATTAATAGAAAATATATACTATAGTATTTTAAATTAGGTAAATGTTACATATATTTGTGTGTCTGTATTAGTATAATAATGAATAGTTCATAGTTATTGAAAGGACCCGTTTGCTTTGGCAGCTAAGATTCTTAGCTGTCAGAAATCTTAGCTGTCGAATCTTAGCTATCAGATAATCTGATTTTCTTCAAACGCTCTCAAGGCCAAAATGATAGGAAGTATTTGCGCAGCGGAATTGATATTTTCTATGGCCTTATAGATGTTGTCTAACATATATATTCCTAATCTCTTTATCAATTTTAAATCGTCTATGTGATCAAGCAAGAATATATTAAAGCAATAAAAAGCATAAATGAAATGAAAATTAAAGTGCAAGACAAGAAATTAAAAGAGACAAGAGACGAGAATTTTTAAGGTGGTTCAGAGTTCACTCCTCCTACATCCACCCCCACTGTCATGTGCCAGACCAGTGAGATTAATCCACTTAAATCTAGTTCCCTTTAAGATTTACAAAGGATTGATAAGGCAAGTTCCTCGAACCCCCTCTTCCTAATTAGTACGGTCAATTAGGGTCCTAATTAGTACAGTCAATTAGGAATGCTAGACACATAGCATATGTAGTTCTTTCTTGAATTAACACTTGAGTTGTTGAATGAAAGCAATGATTTGGCTCATTGGTGTTCCCCCTTAATGTTTGCATCGTATGGTGTGGTTGATTGTAACAAGTGAAATGGGTGAAGGATTGGAAGGTGAAGGGTTTAAGGTTTAATGGTTAATTGGCAACATGGAGCATAGGTGGACTGCCATGGCCAAGTATGTACAGTGGGTTTATTGTACACACATATAAACGTGAGGGTTAAATGGGTGTAAAGGGTGAAGGGTGTTGTATCAATATCAGTGTGTGCAATGGGTTTTTGTTGCACACACTGAGGTCATTGATGAAGGGGTGTGGAAGACATACTTGGGGGGAGAGAGAAATGGGTATGGTGTATTGGTGCAAGCACACTGAGAATAGGAGGGTTTGATTCCAATTTATAGGGAGAAAATGGAAAGAGCCGTTGGAGTGGTGGGTCAAGGATAATAAGTAAGCTTTCAATGCAATTGAATTGATGTACTCTCCATAAAGTCTTGGTCTTCATTTTCCATTTGAAGTTGCTGACAATGTTTCCATATTTTATGGAGATGTGTTTGTATCCGTTGGAGGAGTTGATCAAGTGGGTGAAGGCTTTAATTGCAATATTCAATGCCCTTGACTAAAGGTGGTTGTCATAATTTCCATGTTTTATGGAACAATGTTTTCTTCTTCTCCCATGAAAACACATGGCTTGGCTGGTATATCTCCATTTGCAATTCCAAGTTCACTGATGATAAACATGGGGAACTTGGAGGGATCTTTGTGTAACTTTTGCAACTTTCCTCTCTTGACACTTTAGACCATTTAACATTGTCCCGTTAAATGATCAATCTTCATCAAAACACAATGTTAGGTCCTAACAATTTTGTCTCCTCATTTTCCCATATGTGCCTAACGGCCGGATGCCATATCTTTGTCGTCGATTTGGTAAAAGGTTGGTCTGATAGAAAATCGAACATTAGGGTTTGTCGGGTTTGGACCACTTATAACCAAAAAAAATTCAATGGAGCTTATGCGTATAGATTTTATATCCAGTAATTAAAAGGTCAGTGTTTGCTTTGTGTTATTATTATATCAGTTTGACCAAGTATTGCCCTAATTATTTTTTTCTTAATTACAAAAGCGTTGCATATATTGTTGTATAAGAAGTAGATTTGTCCCGGACTTCAATGGATTGCTTAAGGAAGTTGGATTTTATTTGGTCAACCACTTCAATGTCAGTATACCAAAGCTTCTTATCACGTTGTTAGGTGTAAGGTTATTGTTCTCCTTGATTAATTATTTAGATGAATTAATTTCCAAACTTCCTTCAATTGGTTGATATAGTTTTTTCATTGCACCATTTGATAGATTGGAAGAAATATGTGAACAAAGAAATAATTTGTGTGGTAAGATGATGTTTTCCTTTAACAATAACAATGTCTATGTTTTAATTTCTTTTGGGTTGTAATTTATTTGTTTTATGTTTATGTTATTGATAATTTATGTACATATTATAGGACATATTGTGGGGTTTCAGAAATCGGTCGTACGATTATTAGTCATCAATCAGCTTAAGAGATAAATAGTGGCACTGGGAATAAATTTTTATGTGTTTATTTAAATGTTAAGGTTTTAGTTTTTTATGCGAGAAAAAGTTTCATATAGTGTCACTGCAAAACCTAATATTTGCAGAGTCCAATCCGTTTTTGCCACAACAGCTTGAGGCCCACAACCCCACACCAAAATTCGATGCTTGCGAGCATGGTAACAAAAATCCAATTCCACGTTGCTGCTCCAAGGCAAACACATTTTCTCCCTCATTGCTGGTCAAAGTTTCAATTTGGTTGAATCCCCTTTGAAATCCCTACCGGTGCAAACCAAAATCCTTCTTCAGTTCCCCAATTACTTGAACCTCCTTTTAGATCTTCAACTAATTTCTACCTGGAAAATTCATTAAATTCACAATGCGATAGAAACCCATATAAAGTTTCTTTGCTTTTCGATTGCCATCAAAATTTCTTGAATGATGCAGAGGGTAAAAGACATTGATGGCGACTGATTGGTGGTCAAAGATGTTTATGGAAGAAGAGGTAAACAGGGTTTGTGAAGGTTTAACGAGATGGTGGAGTTTTGAAGAAATCATGGGTGTTTTTAGGGTGTTTGCGAGCCTAGCAAAATATTGTGAGTTTGTGGGCCTTAAGATGATGTGGCAAATCAATATTGGGCTCTATAAATAGTGGATTTTATAGTGACACCTTACTAAACTTTTTTTACTTTTCCTGCAATATAGATATATGCCCCTACAATTAGGTCAACGATGCAAATTTACCATTATACAAGTAATTGTTATATTTCCCCCTTTACTCAAGAGAAATGTGAGCATATTTCACCACCATTAACTTTCCATCCAAAAATTAATGAAAATGCTGACTAAGGCATCATAGGTGGAATTTAGGATGTAACACGTGGAAAAAACAGTACACGTGGAATTTCTGATGAGGATTGCAAGATTATATTTACATATATCCCATAGTTTAAGGGCATATATGCATCTTAAATCTAATTATAAGGGCATAAACCTACATTTTCTCTTTCAAAAAACCACCATTACCCAACACCATCATTTTAACCATTACACAACTTCACCACCATCTAAACCACTTTACCACCATCACCGCTTTTTGATATTACTATGGTGGTTAAGTGTTGGTGATGGTGGTGGTGATGGCATAGAAGTTGAGGTGTGGTAGTGGTGAGGTGGCGATGATGGTGTTGAATTGGTGATGGTGGTGATAAAGCGGTGGTATTTGTGGTTGAGGGTGGTGAATGATAGTGATATTATTGGTGGTGGTGGCAAGTGGTGGTAAAGTTGTGTAGTGGTTGTAGTGATGGTATCGAGCGATGATGGTGATGGTGATGATGGTGGTGGTAAGGGTAAGGGTGGTTTTTTGAAAGAAAAAATATAGATTTATTTCCTTGTACTTCAGTTTAAATTTCATATTTGCCATTGTAATTTGTGATTTATATAAATACGCCCTTGTAATTCTCAACAGAAATTTAACGTGTGTAATTTTTTCCACGTGTTACATACTAAATTTCACCTAATCTGCTTAGTCAGCATTTCTATTAATTTTTATACATTAATTATTGAACTTTTATTAATTACTCACATCCCGTGGTGCGGAGCACATGATGGGTGAATGATTTTAAGTGATGTGGTAACCAATGGATGGAGTCATGTTTTGTTTAAAAAACGGACAATCCATTTTTAGTTTATTTTCTTTTAATTCTATAACCGTACATATCCTCCATTTTTTAATTTAATCCCTTTCTAATATTGTGGTGGTCATCCGTTTTTAAGTTTATTACTTTCTTTTATTGTATGAACCATCGCTTTTCGATTAAATAGTTTTCTAATATTGTAGAGATTATCTATTTTTAACTCAATTTCTTTCTCAATTTGGTAAAATTAAATGCAACTCTATATTTGAAATGTATACATTCTATAAAAACCTAGAGCCTACATTAAATCCTCATCCTCCCCATCCTTCACATTATGCTTTTAACATGAATAGATATGCCCTAACCTTCACATTATGCTTCTTCTTGCATCAATGTCAAGCAGATTCGCCTTCACATTATGTTTCTTTTCCAAGATGGATGGTCGTTGTTTGAATTATATCAGTATATTTGTCATTATATTTACCGTTTCAAATGACGGCATGTTATCTTGGCTTTCATCCCACCTTGACATACGCTTAGGCCTTCTCACTGGCCCATCCAACAAAGGTGTGAGCGACATCCTCGGTTTCACCACCATCGTCATCGTGGAAGATGCCAAAGATGAAGTGATCAAAGGTTGTCTAATGAGAGTGAGAACGCTTTCGAGAACGGTGATGTCTCAGGAAGTGAGTCTGCCAATAATTACAATTTTACCCCTGAAGACAATGGTGAAGGAGGCCATGAAAACAAGGCTGAGAGTGAAGGTGAGGCAGAAGGGATGGCAGATGCCCAAGATGTTGACAACCGACAGAAAACAGTCGGCCCAAGCACCATCATCGTCATCCTCAATCCATCCATAACAATAGAAATCCTCAAGGAAAGACAAGCATTAAGCGATCCGGAAGAAAAATGTCACTCGAAAGAGTAGCACATATTGTAAAGTGTTAAATTCTTACTAGGAGTATTAAGGCTAATAAGTTAGAGGTTTATTTGGTCATTTATCGTATTTAGTTCATGGAATTAATGGCTTAGTTAGTCATGTTTATATGTAATAAAATTTTCTAGTGAAGACATGAGAATATATGAATTTACCTAGTTTTCTTATAATTACATGTAAAAGTCTTCTCTCTTAACAATAAGTTTGGTATTGCAACTAGAGAGATCCAACTCTAAATTACTAATGTGAGAGAAATACAAGTGATGTAACTACAAACACAAAGAGAGAGAGAGAGAGAGAGAGAGAGAGAGAGAGAGAGAGAGAGAGAGAGAGAGAGAGAGAGAGAGAGAGAGAGAGAGTGATGTAGCGAGCGAAAGCAAATAAAAGGATAAATATCAAATATTGTTAAATCGTGCACGATTATCAGCGAATGATGCTCGATTATCAGCGAATGATCTTCAAGTATTGTTGAATCGAGCACCATTACCGAAATTTGGCAAGAAAAGACATGAATCACTTTTGTAGAATATAGAGCAACGCTCAATATTAAATTATAATAATCAAACACCAATAATATTCAACTAATTTTCGAAATTACAAGATACCTCTATTTTTATAGAACTTATAAGATTTGTAAAGGATGTCAATTACGTCTAAAATTAATTCTAAAATACAAGGTAACATAATAGATGTCTAACATATCAAAATAAAGCCTAAATCTACTTCAAAACATATAATTATTGTCTACCTAAATATAAATCCGAAAATAATAATAAAACTGACAAATAATAAATATAATTAAACTTAAACTAATCCCTATATTCATCTCCTTCATTTTCCTCGGCTTCGAAAAATTTATCATTGAATTTGCACCAGATAAGGAGACGGAAATAAAAAGCAATCACGTTGCCTTAAGGAGATGGCTAAAAAAAGCAATCTCCATAGACCAGATAAGGAGACGGAAATAAAAAGCAATCATGTTACCTTAAGGAGATGGCAGTACAATCACATGTGCAATCACGTTTGGCATTTTCGTCCAGAGCGCCAATGCGGGAAACAGGAGGGAATATGAAAAATCAAACGTGACCGCTTTTTTTAAATTGTGATGACTTTTGCAATCAAGTTTGATTAATTATATAATTTAATCAATATAAATACATGAAAAAAATAATTTTAATAAAAAGTGACTGCCAATGCAATCACGTAATACCTTAAATAGTATAAAAAAAATAAAAATTAAATAGTATAAAAAAATAAAAAGTAAATTTGAGATACCTAAATAAATCAAAAATCAAGGCCTCTCTCTATCCGCTTTCTCTCTCTATCCCCTCACTCCCTCTCTGCTCCCCGCTCGGCCTCTCTCCGCTCCAGTAGTCTCTCCCGCTCCGGTCGTCTCTCCCGCTCCGGTCGTCTCTCCACTCAGCCTCTCTCCGCTCCGGTCGTCTCTCCCTCCGGTCGTCTCTCTCTCCGCTCGTCGTCTCTCTCTCCGATCCGAGCCAGTTAAAGAGGTATAATTCCCCCTCATATTTTGAGTTTTTAACATGGATTTGACCATTTAGGGTTTAATTCCTGGTGTTCTTCCCAAAATTAGGGTTATTTTTAACCCAAAATTAGGGTTTAATTCCTGAATATGAATTCAACACTTTTATTAAGGAGTGATTGGATGACCAAACATGGTGGTGGATTCAAGTGATTTTGTTTCCATTGACATGGAAACTATTCCTCAAAGCCCCAAGGTAAAATACATTCAATTTACATTTTCCATATGATTATCATTTTCGTTTTTATATGTATTCTTTAAGCTTCATTTCATGTTCTTGTGGAGGTTGGTTTTTTTTTTTTTTTTAATTAAGGTACATTTATGCATTTTGGAGATTCAATTGAATTTTCATGGGGATTATTAGAGCTGCTTTCTTGTTTAATTCCTTCAGAAATGAAGGTGTTATCAGTTTTGGAAGTTTGATTTATTTGTACTTGGTTTAATTTACACAAACAAAAAAAAAAAAACTTCATGCTCTGTGTGTTTATGTGTATACAGTATATGCTAATGTTTTGATGTGTTTGATGAACATGAATTGATTGATTGTTAGAATGATTTTTATTTTGAATAATTGTAAGGTAAATAACTTCAAAATTTATGATTAATTGTAGAAGCTTTTATTAGAGAATGAGTGTACTTGAAGGTTTTTATTCTACGTAAGTGATTTGCTTTTTCTCATGTATAAGGTTGTTTAAGAGCTTCAGTGATTTTTATTTTCTTTGTAATAATAACAATTATTGTTATTAGGTTCAAGTATTTTCAGACGTGTGTGTATGCCTAGAGGGGAATGCTTTAAGCTGCAAATATCTTCTTCAATATGAAACTGCTTTATTTAGAAGATAAGCTTTGTGAAAATCCAGTGCTTACAAACATATTGGTATCAAGATGTACAGTTGTGTAGTAAAAAAATTTTGGCCATTCATTGGGGCGGAGGGAGTATAAGTTTCCAAACAGAGAGATTCTTGAGCATCATTGAATATTACCATTTCTCCAATTTATGGAAGAGTGTGGTTTATTGTTCTATTTTGCCCTTTTGTAAATGTGGCTTGAGTCTAATGAATCTGGCGTCAATTTTGTGTCGATTAACAAAATTTTATGGTAGTTTTAGAAAAGAGTTAGGTTGTCAAAGTGCTCAATTTTAGCTGTTATGACGCCCAAGGAGCTATTAAGCCAGTCGAACAATTAAGTTTTTGTGGTCGTATAATACTTCCGTAAACAATTAAAATCGTTGAGTCACATTTTCTTTAATTTACTTAATGAATCCTGTGCTTTGCCTTTAGGATCACATTGTAAAAACTGGCCATGGTTCTGTTTCGGTAGCTGTCTTTGGAGATCCAGACAAGCCGGCTCTTATAACTTATCCTGATGTAGCTTTAAATCGTAAGTGATTTAATTGCAGTTACGATATTATATTTCCTTTTTGGTTGCTAGAAACAATTCAGTGGTATTGGAATATAACTTCACGTAATTCTATGTACATGTGAACGAGCAGATATGTCTTGCTTTCAAGGATTTTTCTTGTGCCCAGAAGCATTTTCTTTGCTGGTGCATAATTTCTGCATTTACCATATTAGTCCTCCTGGGCATGAGGTTTGTAATCCCTCGACTTATCTTAGTTGTTTTTATAGCTAGTACTAATTATATCTGCAATTATTCATTTTGTATTATCTCTTATATGGCACAATCTTCACAATTTTTTTTTTTTTGCAGTTGGGAGCTGCAGAAATGAGCTATGATGATCCAGTGTTATCCGTTGATGACTTGGCTGATCAGGTTGCTGAGGTTCTTGACTATTTTGGGTAATTTTAGCTTAGCGATATTGTTTCTCTATTTTCTTTCTCGCTGAGAGTTTGGCAGCTAGGAGCAAACTTGTGATGCCTCATCCTACAAACAAATTTTGTATTTCCTACGTCCCAAAATGAATGCCTAATTTTTCAAAAAATTGGTCCCAAAATGAATGTTCAAATTTCGAGGAAGTTACCAAACCATCCATTATCAAACAACCAGTTCCAATTTGCACTTACGCTCATGATGCAATATGGTGAGATCAACAAGGGTTTTTATGTACTTGTGCGGTTATGTTACTAAAAAATCTTAAATCCCAACTTTCTTAAATCTCATTCATTCAAAGCTAAAATTTGACATTCATTTTGGGGCGGAGGGAGTATTTTAATCTGCTTGGGCTTACAGTGGGGCTGCATTGATGAGACAAAGTGCAGATCGATATGTTTTGTTTACAAGATGGAAAGCTAATTGAAAGGCCCTTGCTTGATATGCAGATGATCAGACAGCTATGGTTTTTGTCTTAGCTGTCAGATATTGGTTGATTTGTGCAGCGGAATAAATAAGGCTAGAAATAATGATAGAACAATGAAACACAAAGAAATGAAGCGAGTGTGTGAATGTGTTTGCAGAAAGATAATAACACAGAGAATTTAAAGTGGTTCAGAGTTCACTCCTCCTACATCCACCCCCACTGTCAATCTTGACAAGTGAGATCAATTTTATTATAATCAACAAGAATTACAAATGATTGATAAGGTAAGTTCCTTGAACTTCCTCTTCCTAATTAGTACTGATCAACTAGGGATACACTTAAAGTACGGTCTTAAGTGTTTTTACAACTTGAATTACGAGTCTCAAGATTTTACAAAACAACTAATACACTCAAAGTACGAGTCTTGAGTGTTTACAAACTAAATCTTCACCTAAAGTCTGAGTCTTAGGATTTTGAGATTTGTGAATTAACACACTGGGGTTGTTTGTTGTTGAAGCAGAGGTTTAGGGGTGAAGGTTTTGGTTTGGACCAGGGTTTTAAAGGTAGGGATTGGTGAGTGTGTGTGTGGATTACAGGAGGTGTGTGTGTGGGTGTAAGGGAAAGGCTTTGGATTTGTGAAAAGAGTATTTTTCAAGGTGTAACGGGAGGTGTTACGGGGCTGCGAGAAGGTTGTTTAATGGTGTTGTAAAGGTTGTAACAGGAGGTGTTACGGGGGCTGCGAAGGTTGTTTAAGAGGAAGTAAATGGGTGTGGAAAGGGGCGTACAGGGGCTGTAAATGGAGACTAGAAAGGGGTGTTAGGTCAAAAATTAAAAGGGGAATTTGGGTCCAATATATAGGAGGATTGAGGAAGTAGCCGTTGGGAACATGGCACATGGTTCTCTTCAATGAGAGTCTTCATTTATGTTGTCCGAGGAAGTAACCGTTGGAGGAGACAATGCAATAAAGGTGTGGTTGGAATAGTGTTTGTATTTAGTGCATTGTTATTTGTTTGTAAATGGGCCGGAATTTGCAACCCAATGTTCGAAGATCTTCAAGGAGAGATGACATGTCAAAGTTGTTGAGAGATTTAAGAATGGCACATCTTTGTCATCCATGGATTAGTGCATTGCCGATGGCACATAAAATCATAGTCGAGATTGAACAATCTGTTGAGATCTTAGTTTAGATCTTGAGAATGGATGACATGGTTTGAGTTGGGTGATGATCTCTTTGTAATGAAATAACACTTGTCATATTGGATATTGGTTCTCTTGATCATTACTATCATTGATTTATCTTGTCATATCTTGGCTATCTCGATGTTGAAGATTGTTGAGAAAATCTTGGGTCGTCAAGTCTTTTATCGAGATCTTGGGAAACTTGAAGGTGCCACCTTGTAACTTTTGCAACTTTCCAATCTTGACACTTTAGACCATTTAACTTTGTCCCGTTAAATGATCAATCTTCATCAAAACACAATGTTAGGTTCTAACAATTTCCCCTTTTTGGTGAATGATTGGTCATTTTAAACTCTTAATGGCTTGCTACAAAACACAATAAGCAAAAAGAGATGACAATGAAAATTTGCTCTCAAGAAAAATTGAGCAGATTTTTGGTGAACTTCACGGATTTTTCTGTGTTGACTCAACAAGCTCCAGGGTGTGAGGATATACTTTTTGGAGAGGTCAATGAGTGTACTTTAAATGGGAGAAAACTGTGTAGGGTTATGAGCTTTGGAGAGATAGATATAGGATTTTTGGTGAGAGGAGTCTTGATAAATTTTATCTCTGCTGTCAGAATTTTGATGTCTGCTGCCAACTTCATACATGTCCCATTTTTTGCTCATAAGGAATCAGATTGTGGGTTTAGACTTGTTGGAAAGCTCTATGTGTCTACTTTACACAGAAAAAATCGAATTGCAATTTGATTACCCACAGAGAATGATATTGCAGTTTTGATCTGACAGCTATGATTCTTAGCTGTCAGAAATTCGGGTTTGCTGTCAAGGTTTTGGGGTCTACTGTCAAGAGTGTAGGTGACTAATTTTTGGGATTTGTTGAGAAGAGTGTACTGTGTGAAGCTTGATGTATGGGGAATTTTTGAAAAGGGTTTGTTGTCAAGGAGATTGGTTGTCAAAGGCTTAGCTATCGAAAGAAAACATAGCTGTCAGAGATAACGATCAGCCTGTTGGACAGCAACTTCAGATGAAGTCTGGTATTGACTCACAAGGTTGTAGGCTATATGTTTATGCTTTCTGGAAAGGTATGTGAGTCTACTTTACTCACAAAAAATAGGATTGCAATTTCGTGCATGAGAGAGAGAGAGATATTGCAATTTCCGTGAAGATGCACAAAGCTGAGTTCATAGCTGTCAGAGAAAAAGGTCTGTTGTCTGCAAACAGCAACTTTGAATGAAATCTGGTATTGAATCACAAGGTTATAGGCTATGTGCTTATGCTTTATGGAAAGGTATGTGAGTCTACTTTGCTCACAAAAAATCGTATTGCAATTTCGTGCAGCGGAGAGAGAGATATTGCAATTTCCGTGAAGAGTGTCAAAGCTGATTTTCAGATTTCCAGCAACTTTTTCTGTTTCAACAAGGGCTGTTCTTGGCTGGTTTTGATGGTGTTTTGGAGTTTGGTTCCCCCTCAAATGGTGTTATGGCCTTATGGAGAAAGGCAATGGGCAAAAGACATCCTTAAAGGTTTGGTTCCCCCTCAAACAGTGCCGTCATTTGTAAGAAGAGATCCAATCTTTTCTTGAAGCATATATACCTTTGATTAAATCCAAGCAAGCTTTGACTTTACTACTATTTTAACATCTGGAAAAAAAAAAATAAATTAAAAAAAATTGGTACCCTTTATGTTTGGGTCCAGGGGGTTAGTTTTCTTTACGAACCCAAGCTTTGCTCATTGATCCTTTATTGAAGAACTGGTTTAGGGTATGGTAATATGACATGATTTGCATCATGTAAGGTGTAAGGACAGTGGATTGGGATGGATTGAAGTAGTGGTTTGGGTTGCTATATTGGGGTTGAAGCGAAAGTTATTTGAATGGGATGATCTTGGAGAGTCATTTTGACTTGCATGGCTTCTTCCATTTGAGTATTGCCATTGAGGTTTTTGTTGTTTGGTGTATCTATGCTTGTTGTAGAATCTTTGTTGCCTTGGGGTTCTTTGTTGTTTGGAAGATTTTGGTTGTCTGTCAGGCCTTGGCTGTCTGTTATGCCTTGGCTGTCTGTCAACCCTTGGCTGTCTGACAGGACTTGACTGACTAGCACCCTTTTGTAGCTTGACTTCTTCCTGTATATTGGCCCCTTTTTGAACCCAAATATACTTGCTTCCTTGAATTTTACTTGGTCCTTCCTTTGTTTGACTAGGGCCACTCAAGATTTCCTTTGATTTTCCTTTGGTTTGAATGGGATAGGTTTGAGCTTGATAGGCTGCGAGCTTAGGTTTTCTAGCACCATTTTTTCAATGGCCCTTTCACCAGTGGGAGGAGTGTACCCTTTTGCTGTAGCACCAATCCCTGTTTTGTCATTAGGACGTTGTTGAGAGTAGGTGAATAGGGATAATGCTTTGCTTGAACAGTTCCATGAATCTATTTTCTTTTTAAGAGCATCATTTTCTTTTTCAAGAAATATGAGTTTTTGACAGTTTTCATGACTACTTGAAGTCTCAGCTGTCAGATCCATGTTTTGTTTTTCAAGCATGAAGCATTGATCTCTTAGCCCTTGACATGCTTTCTCAAGCTCTAATTGGTTTTTGTGAGGGAGTCTATGGTTGAGGATTGGGAAAGGTTCTCATTGACCAGTGAAGCAAAGCTAGTTTTTTGTTTTTTTGTTTGAATTAAAAGAGTGCAAACTAATTGTTTGAAACCATCAATATTTAAAGAGTTAAAATCATGTACCTCTTTTAGTTCATCTGCAGCAGACCATTGCTTCAAGATCTTCCTCATTTTACGATTCTTCATCTTCATCTCCTAATAAGCACAAAGATAGCCTCTTCTCCTTCACTTTCGAGTCACTTGAGGCATATTCCTCCTCACTTTTGCTTTTAGAACAATTATAGCAATTGCATCTAGAAGCTGTGAATGATTTCCTTTGAGTAGATGAATTTCTTTGCTTTACGATTATCCTTTGGTTTCTTTGGTTCGGGACATTCGGATGAGTAGTGACCAATCTTTCCACAGTTGTAACATTCAATTTTCTTCTTATGATTCTCTTGATCGAGATGCGGATGGACTATAGCTTCTCTCAAATGTTTTCTTATAAGATCTTATGGCATTTCGATGACCATGGATATGAGGCTGGATAAATCTTCTTTAGAGGTGTGTTTGTTTGAGGGAAGGTTTGCTTTTTGAAGGGAGATGAGGACCATGGAATCAATGTCTTGTTGAGTGATAGGCTTGTGTGTAGTTTCTGAGCGGCTAAGGCAAGAGTTTGTGAAATGGAAGGAACGAGGTTGAATTTTTATTTTTCCTTCTAGTTCATAAGCCTCAAGCTTTCCAAAATATTGTTCAACGAGTCATGGTACTCCATTCTGCTCCTTCTCTAATAGGTAATGCTACCTTCTCATATTCTTGTGGAAGAGTAGAATATATTTTAAGGCATAGGTCTTGTTGATCAAATGTTTTTCCATGGTCGACAATGGATCTCGATAAGGTCCTCAAACCTTGGTTTAGCGGCACTAACTTTTTCACCAGGATAGAATTTAAATTTGTCTAGTTGCCTAAGCAAGTTATACAAATTTTGAGTTCTTACGGTGTGTTTAGTGAATTTGGTATGAATAAGTTCCCAAGCAGATTTTGCGGTTGGTCTTTTAGCAATTTCTTGTGCTAAAGAGTCATTCACACTCTTTTGAAGTATGTTTTTGACTTTAAGGTTGGCACTAATTAGTTGCCTTTCATATTGATCCGGTTTTACGGAGATTTCATCTTCTTTGGCTCCACCATTTGAATCTGGTTGGATTGGGTAGGTGACTTCATTTTCTAAGGCATACCGGTTCCAAATGCTTTGTTTGCATCAAGATAAGTTTTTATCTTTAATGCATAGATCTCAAAAGATCCACGATCATCAATGTGTGGGATGTCTTTCTCATTATTTCTTCTTGGTTGAGGCATGGTGGGTTTGAAGAGGATCCTTCACAAGTTGTTAGACTTTTGAATGTGAAGACAAGCTTTGATACCAATTGAAAGGCCCTTGCTTGATATGCAGATGATCAGACAGCTATGGTTTTTGTCTTAGTCCGCGATATTGGTTGATTTGTGCAGACGGAATAAATAAGGCTAGAAATAATGATAGAACAATGAAACACAAAGAAATGAAGCGAGTGTGTGAATGTGTTTGCAGAAAGATAATAACACAGAGAATTTAAAGTGGTTCAGAGTTCACTCCTCCTACATCCACCCCCACTGTCAATCTTGACAAGTGAGATCAATTTTATTATAATCAACAAGAATTACAAATGATTGATAAGGTAAGTTCCTTGAACTTCCTCTTCCTAATTAGTACGATCAACTAGGGATACACTTAAAGTACAGTCTTAAGTGTTTTTACAACTTGAATTACGAGTCTCAAGATTTTACAAAACAACTAATACACTCAAAGTACGGTCTTGAGTGTTTACAAACTAAATCTTCACCTAAAGTACAGTCTTAGGATTTTGAGATTTGTGAATTAACACCTTGGGGTTGTTTGTTGTTGAAGCAGAGGTTTAGGGGTGAAGGTTTTGGTTTGGAACAGGGTTTTAAAGGTAGGGATTGGTGAGTGTGTGTGTGGATTACAGGAGGTGTGTGTGTGGGTGTAAGGGAAAGGCTTTGGACTGTGAAAAAGAGTATTTTTCAAGGTGTAACAGGAGGTGTTACTGAGGGCATGCGAAGGTTGTTTAATGGTGTTGTAAAGGTTGTAACGGGAGGTGTTACAGGGGCTGCAGAAGGTTGTTTAAGAGCAAGTAAATGGGTGTGGAAAGGGACTGTACAGGGGCTGTAAATGGAGACTAGAAAGGGGTGTTAGCTCAAAAATTAAAAGGGGAATTTGGGTCCAATATATAGGAGGATTGAGGAAGTAGCCGTTGGGAACATGGCACATGGTTCTCTTCAATGAGAGTCTTCATTTATGTTGTACGAGGAAGTAACCGTTGGAGGAGACAATGCAATAAAGGTGTGGTTGGAATAGTGTTTGTATTTAGTGCATTGTTGATTTGGCGTAAATGGGCCGGAATTTGCAACCCAATGTTCGAGAAGATCTTCAAGGAGAGATGACATGTCAAAGTTGTTGAGAGATTTAAGAATGGCACATCTTTGTCATCCATGGATTAGTGCATTGCCGATGGCACATAAAATCATAATTTGTCGAGATTGAACAATCTGTTGAGATCTTAAATTTGTTAGATCTTGAGAATGGATGACATGGTTTGAGTTGGGTGATGATCTCTTTGTAATGAAATAACACTTGTCATATTGGATATTGGTTCTCTTGATCATTACTATCATTGATTTATCTTGTCATATCTTGGCTATCTGATGTTGAAGATTGTTGAGAAAATCTTGGCTGTCTGAAGTCTTTTATCAGATCTTGGGAAACTTGAAGGTGCCACCTTGTAACTTTTGCAACTTTCCACTCTTGACACTTTAGACCATTTAACTTTGTCCCGTTAAATGATCAATCTTCATCAAAACACAATGTTAGGTTCTAACACTAATTATGTTTATATTTTTTCCAGACTTGGTGCAGTGATGTGCATGGGAGTAACAGCTGGTGCTTATATCCTTACCTTGTTTGCTGTAAGTTGCATTGCTTGTGTATTAAACTCAAAACTAAATTCTTGCTTTTATCAGATTTTTATGAGCTCTGTATTACTTGCCACAGATAAAATACACGCGACGTGTACTTGGTTTGATACTAATTTCCCCTCTATGCAAAACACCCTCTTGGACAGAGTGGTTGTATAATAAGGTAAAATCTCAGTCTACTTACATAAGGATAAGTGAAGAGGGAGAGAGGAAGAAGGGGATTCTCATTCTTAACTAAGAAAGTTATTATTGTGCAGGTTATGTCGAATGTACTATACTATTATGGCATGTGTTGTGTAGTAAAGGAGCTACTGCTCATGCGTTACTTTAGCAAGGTATTCCACCCTGCTCATTGCTTATAGTTTTTTTATTTTTTTGAATCGTTTCAAAACTGGATGGACTGAATACCAAATGACAGGAAGTCTGTGGTAGTGCCGTAGTTCCGAAATCAGATATTGTTCAAGCATGTAGAAGAGCAAGCGTTTCTTTTTATTTTTTGTTATGTTCTTCATATGGATGTGGAATTGGTGGTTGTATATATTTGAATTACATTCTGATTTTACCTTTGTTCCATGTTCTTTGTAGTTGCTTGATGAGAGGCAGAGTCCAAATGTCCTGCAATTTCTTGAAGCTATTAATAGGTAAAATCTCTCTCTCTCTCTCTTTTAAAGAAAGCTTTCTTATTCTGTTACTGTAAACGGGTGAAATAAAGTGGGTGCTTGGTGTGCATATAGGTTGTCAATATCCTAAAATTTACCATATTCCTTCACATGCGTGATTCTTCCCTGATTCTGCCTTTGTTTCTGGCATATTCTTTCAGTTTAGATTAAGTTCTATTCCTAATGAATGGACACACTTAACTTGTTAGTAGTTTCGTAGATGCAGGAATAATTGAATTAGTGAGTGCAGATTTATGGTTCTTGCATGAATTTTGCAGACTAAAAACTTGTAATCTAGTGAAAAAAATTGCAGTTTAGGGCTATTGTTAAGCTCCATCATTTTGAAACGAAAAAAAAACAAGAAATAAAAAACACTTTTACCCCTCACTTGGCTTAGATATCTTCACTTAAAAAGAGGTGGACCGATATTACCCTATGTTCAACTAGACACCAAGTTAGAAAATGTGTGATTACATTTGCTTAGTGCAAATACTTGGTTCAATATGAACCTCATCTTTGGTATCTTTGCAGGAGACCAGATATCACGGTTGGACTGAGGAAATTACACTGTCGGTCCTTGATATTTGTCGGAGAGAACTCTCCGTTCCATTTTGAGGCGCTTCACATGACCTCAAAACTAGATAGACGATTCAGTGCCTTGGTAGAGGTATGTTCTTCACATGGTTTATGCCAGTTGTTTTGTACTCTCACAACTTTCTATTAATAAGTACTACTCTACTTCATCTATTCCAAAATGAATTTCTTTTTTCTATTAAACATTGTCCCAAAATAAATGTCTTACTTTTTTAAAAAAACTTGGTCCCTAATGATTCTTAATCAAAAATTTACATATTTCATCTTATTTTTGCAAAACCAAAAGTATGAAAGTGGATAGATCTTTATAAAAAAAAAATCCATATTTCGTTATATTCTTGCAAAACTTGAAAGTGGACATCAAGAATACTTATTCATCTTTGCTACTAGACTTAGTCATATGTAAAAAAATTAGTGTCCCTTAAATGAAAAGTATGCTTTCATTTTGGCACGGAGGGAGTACGATGAAATCATAGTGTGGGGATAAATATTATCATGACATTCACATGCAAAGAATAATGATACTCCATTCTTTTTCCTTTCTTCTTCTTAGTTTGAACTTACAAAACTGTCAATAATGTGTCTAGTGTGGGTTGTTTGTTATAACAAAAGTTCATTTGTACATATCATTAAATCATAGTGTGGGGATAAATATTATCATGACATTCACATGCAAAGAATAATGATACTCCATTCTTTTTTCCTTTCTTCTTCTTACTTATCATTGTTGTTGAAATGAAATGAGCTTTTATGTATGGGCGTCTGCTATATATTTAACAGTTGCTATAAAGAGTCTTTTGCTGCTTAAAAGGGTCTTATCATTGCCATTATTAGCTAACAAGAAATTTTTGCATATTTTTCTTATAGGAAACTTACGCAAACAAATTACGTGAGACAAATGGATTGGAGCCTGCAGATCCTGTGAATGGAGTCGATGATCCTGGCTTGAAATTATATGAAGAGGCTGTCGGGTACTGATGATAATGAGACAAGTGATGATGAGATGGGGGAAGATGAGATGGGTGAGCATTAGGATTATAGTTAGTATGGTTACTTGATCTTTCTTTTGGTTTGTGCTCTAGAGGGAGTATATACCCTTAGACTATTGATTTTTGAACATAATATGGTAGCTAGAATGGTTCTTGAACAAGTTTAGTAAGACATGAATAGTTTGTTAAATGCAATGATGAATATTATTTTGAGACAATATATTTAGTTTTAAATGATTAAAAGTTTGCTTTCAATTAAGTTTTGGAAAAGTTTGTGGATTTATCAATATTAATTCATAATATTATGTAGTAATAATTATATTGTTGTAATGAAACATTTAAGAACTAATGTGATGGCAAAACAATCACATATTTGGTCATTTTCATTCGGGATAAGGTGATTGCATTTTAAGTCGCCTTCTCTAAGCAAAGGTGATTGCATTTCCAGTCGCCTTTTCTAAGCAAAGGCGATTGCATTTCCAATCGCCTTTTCAAAGCAAAGGTGATTGCATTTTCAGTCACCTTCTCTAAGCAAAGATGATTGCATTTTCAGTCGCCTTACACAAGCTAACGAGATTGCATACCCAGTCGCCTTATACTATCTAACGTGATTGCATTTGTGATTTAATTAATTAAATAAATAAAATTAAAAAACCCTTTACGTGACGGCAAAAAGCAGTCACGGAAAATAAGTCTCTAAGGTGACTGCTTATCCCGTCGCTTTAAGCTATTGCGACAAGGGTTTATGCGACTGCCATGGCGATTGATTTCCCAGTCGCCTTACCTTTTCGTGACTGCTTTTCGCACATATGTGACGGCTTTTAACAGTCACAAAAAGCCTTTCTTCGTGTAGTGTAGATATCTAACATATCAGAATAAAGCCTAAATCTACTTCAAAACATATAATTATTGTCTACCTAAATATAAATTCGAAAATAATAATAAAACTGACAAATAAATATAATTAAACTTAAACTAATCCCTATATTCATCTCCTTCATTCTCCTCGGCTTCGAAAAATTTATCATTGAATTTGCACCAGTTTGTAGTCGAATCTTAATCATCACATAAAAATATTTGTAGCGATCCTCTCATTGAGATAATACTTGAATGCTTGAAATCTTCCAACCTTGACGGACTTTAAACTTTATAGCCTTCGTAACAATATCCATCCAATCTCAATTGAGTAGATACTAAATAATCAGTTATTAACTTTTGAGCAATCTAGAAAGAAGAAGAATGGACGATATCAATGTCAAATATATCTTTATAATGATAACAAACTTTAACAACTTCAAACTTGCACATTAATTCATCTTGTAGAGATTCAAAGCCAGCAGATTCACATCAATCGGGTGTGATGTCACTAGTTGGCAAATTTCGTAATAACATTTATTGGAACATTCCTATTCCAATAACCCGAAAGCACTCAAGTCTAGATTAAGTAAGAGAAGAAGATGAAGGCGGAAGCGTGATACCTGTTGAGTTCATCTTGTTACTTGATGTTGTTCTTGCAAAGGAAGGAAGAGAAGAAGAAGAAAATCAAGGAGGGGAATGTAGATCTTCTTGATGATGAATGCCTTCCTTAAAACTCAGATTATGGAGAGAGTATATTAGAATTATGTAGTTGTTTCTAGGCTGATGGTAGGCCTCTATATATAGGAAACAATGACACCTCATCAAGGGACTACACCATTTCAATTAAGCGGTGTGAAATTACCATTCTGCCCATCATAAATAGGTAATTTCCACCTCAGAAATTCTACACATTTAATTAATATTTCTATACTTTACAATAACATTATTTTAATGATTTATACATGTACGTCTACATGTTACTTATATTTATTAAGTATACACATTTTGCAATCCATGTTCTTACAATCTCCCACTTGGATTGCCCAAACATGTGTTTATACTTTAACAAACCCTCATAAAATCATATTCATAATGTAAATGACAATCCATATGTGCACTTCATTGTCATTCTAAAACAATCTCGTCCATTAGTTTCACAAGTATAGGAACTAAAGGGGCAGTCGTTGTAATTGATTCGCAACTAAACCCACATTAATCACATATATATGTTCAACTAAATGACATAGATTAAGTATAGATGTGTAGCATGGAACACTTAATGAATATATATTAAAACATATATATATATTCCATCAACTAGTCCTTATTAACCAAATGAGATCAATATGAATAAAACAAATAGCGAATAAAGCACAACACAAACTCCCACTATATTATGCATCATCAAAAATGTTTCACCCATATGAGCAGTATGCTCGTGAAACATCAAAAGAGATAATGCTTTATAGAATGGATCCAATAACATGGAGTTTGATCCTATAAGTTGTATATCTATTTGTTCATTTTATACTTATTTCTCTTCAACAAGAGACATAACCATATGATGTCTTTTGACATCTTTGCATCCAGTAAAACAGAATCGAAATACCTAATGATCTCAAAATGATCTGATTTTGTATACATAAGCATGTACTTTAATGTTTTATAGGTACTTCATCATTCTTTTGGATGCGACTTAATGTTCTTCTTTCCGAATTGATTTGGTATCGACCAAGCATCCCAATAATAAATGCAAGGTCTGGACGAGTACAGACTTGCGCATACATTAAGCTTCCTACTGCCGGTGCATAAGGGATATTTTCCATATACTTGGATTCAAAATTATTTTAGGACATTGCTTTAAACTGAATTTATCTCCTTTAGAGACAGGGGGTCATGTGGTTTACAATTTTCCATGCTAAACCTTTGTAATACCTTCTCTATATAGGCCTTTTGAGATAATCCCAAAATACCTCGTGAACGATCACGATGAATTTGGATTCCCAATACAAAAGATGCCTCACCAAGATCTTTCATCTCAAATTTGTTTGAGAGAAATTTCTTAGTTTCCTTTAGAAGGTCTTTATTATTACTAGCAAGTAAAATATCATCCACATATAAGGCCAAAATTATAAATCTACTCCCACTGAACTTATGGTATACACAATCTTCACCAAGATTCGTTTCAAAACCAAATGAAAGAATAACTTGATTAAATTTTAAATACCATTGATGAGAAGCTTGCTTGAGACCATAAATGGATTTCTTAAGTTTACAAACTAATTGATTAGTTTGATCTGAATCAGTCACCATTTCTGGTTTCCTCATATAGATGGTTTCCTCAATGTCTTTATTGAGAAAAGTCGTCTTAACATCCATTTGATGAAGCTCAAGATCATAATGTGCCACTGATGCCATAATGATCCTAAAAGAGGTTTTTAAAAGTTGTCGGAGAAAATGTATCTTTATAATCAGTGCCTTCCTTTTGAGTAAATCCCTTAGCAACAAGAAGTGCCTTATATCTTTCCACATTACCTTGTGAATTCCTTTTGGTTTTAAATATCAATTTATAACCAATAGGTTTTACAGCTTCAGGTAATGGGACAAGATCCCAAATGTCATTGTCTTTCATTGATTTTAACTCCTCATTAATGGCCTTGATCCACTTATGAGAATTAGGACTATTAATGGATTCATGGAAGGTGATTGGTTCATCTCCCATTAAACCTTAAGATACACATCATAAATATCTGGAATAGCACTTCTTCTTTCTCTAGTAGATCTCCTTAAGGGCACTGGTTCATCCTCATTTTGATGTTGTTGAATTTCCTCGTGTCCAACATTTTCATGTTGTCCGTAATTTACGGGAGTCTCTATATTATTTTGAATTGTATGTTCTTGTTGAATTTCAGGTACAATTACTTGATTTCCAACAGGAACTAAAGTTTGAGGAACATAGAGTGGTTCCTCTAACTCTTCAAATTCAAAATCATTACTATTTCTCCCACTAAATTCAACATCCTCAAAGAACCTAGCATTGCCAGTCTCGAAAAATGTTCTAGTTTTCGGGTCATAAAATTTATATCCCCTAGATCTCTTAGCATACCCTACAAAGTAACTGCCAACGGTCTTAACGTCCATACGAAGTTTTTTCCGTAGCCTTTGAAGCAGCTCTATTGAGAATATAAGTAGCGGTTCTTTAATGCATCTCTTATAATGAGTGAGGTAAAGAAGTACAAGAAAACATACTTCTTACCATATCCTTAAGGATTCTATTATGTCTCTCCACTACACTATGCTAGGTTTTCCCGGCATGGTGTAGTGAGGGACAATCCCACACTCTTCAAGATAGCGAGTATAAAGGACCCGGACGTTATTCACCCAATACGTCCAATGATTGAGACTTTACATGAAGAAAATAATGTATCCATAACGAGAGTAATCATCCATGAACGTAATGAAATATTGTTGGCCATTCCATGAAGGGTTAGTGAATGGTTCACAAATGTCCATATGAATTAGTTCTAAGATGTTTGATACTCTCAAAGATCCTATTTCCTTTAATGTTTGTAAATTTTTCTTTAAAACACTTAAAGCAAAGGTTTTATCCGGAGTATCAAGTTGTTTTAGGATTCCCTGTGACATAAGCTTTATCAATTCTCCCTTTGGAGATATGACCCAAACGCCTATGCCATAGAATACAAGAATTTTCACTTGATAACTTTTGCTTAGTGCCTTTAGTTTTGGTTTCATTATTATGGGACTCATTCATTTTCTTGACTGTGTCAAGTAAATTAAGATTATCGATATATGACAAAGTACTAGTACCGACAAGTTTGGAATTTAAAATAAAGATCACATTTATTATTACCAAAAGAACAAGAGTAACCTTCCTTGTCAAAAATTGTGATAGATATTAAATTCCATCAAAAAAATGGTACAATGAATGTATTATTTAATACAAAATAATAGCCAGTACTTATCATTAATCTAAAAGTCCCTATGTCTATAACTTCAACCGGATTTCCAGCTTCCATATAGATGTATTTCTCATCTTCACTGGGGATTCGGTAATTCAGGCAACCCTGCATACATGAACTAATGTGAGTTGTTGCACCAAATACAACCACTATGTATATTAAGGAATTGAAACCAAATTTGCTTTAGTACAAACAAGACCAAATGACATACCATTTTGAATTCGCCATTCGCGATACTTATGGTAGTCTTTTTTCATGCGAGTAAGGTCCTTGCAAAAGAAGTATTTATTGACTTTATGATCATTAAATGTTCCCTTATGCTTCTTACTTGCAACCGCAATTTCATTCCCTCTTCTCTTAATCCCACGAGAAGAAGTCACTACTACATTTCTGACCTAATGTAACGCCAATTTTCGTTGCATTAGGGCCCAAAAACCGTTACATTAGGCCTAATGTAACGCCAAATGGCCGTTGCATTCTCTTGCGTTGCATTAGGTCTAATGCAACGACATAGTAAGCTAATGTAACGCCAGAGCTTTGGCGTTGCATTAGGTAAATACCTGATGCAACGCCATTTACCTGATGCAACGCCAATTTTAAAACTATATGAACACCTAATGCAACGCCAAAAAGAACCTAATGCAACACCAAAAAGAACCTAATGCAACGCCAATTTGAAAAGTGGATGAATACCTAATGTAACGCCAAAAATTTATTACATAATTTCACAATTTTATTAATTTTTTTAATTTTCTTTTTTTCAATATATATATATATATATATATATATATATATATTTATTTATTTATATATAAATATATTTTAAAAAATATATATATATTTATTCTCAAATCAATCCCTTAACTTTTTTTTTCTCAAATCAGTCCCTTAATGTTTTTTATTCTCAAATTAGTCCCTTCACTTTTTTTATATTCAAAACAATTCTTGCATTTTTCAAAAGTAACACTTTGCTCCACCACCACCATCCACCACCGTCCACCACCGTCCACCACCGTCCACAACCATCCACAGCTGTCCACAACCATCCAAATCATCCACAAATCAAACAAAAATTTGTACAAATCGAAATAAAACACAAAATACAATAACAAATCGAAAGGAAACCCATGAAATATGTTTGGGCTCGTCGGAATCCATGGAATTAGTTTGGGTTCGTCGGAATCCATGTAGATCTGGTTGAGCCTCGCCGGAGATGATGAAAGGGAGAGAAGAAGACGGCGTTGGAGGAGAGAGAGAAGAAGATGGCGTTGGGGAGAGAGAGAAGAAGACGTTGGAGGGGAAGGCGGATCCACCGTTGCCATCGCCGTCGCCGGAGAAGATGAAGGGTAGTGGGTAGATGCTTTTGTTCGTCGGAATCCATGGAATATGGCGACGGCGACGATGAAGGGGAAGTTGGAAAAAGGTTGGGAGACGGGTAGGAGGGGGCACCGTAGATGGAGAGAAGAAGACGGAGAGAAGAAGACGGAGGATTGGCAGAGAAGAAGACGGAGAGATTGGCACAGTTTCTTGGTTTTGGTTTTGATAAAATGAGATAAATGAGAGAGAGAGAAAAACAATTTCTTGGTTTTGATAAAATGAAAATAAAGAAAGAGAAATGAGGAGAGAAAGAGGGATTTATTGGTTTTGTTAGAATTGTTGTGGACCGTTGGATTGAATGTGTGAATGGTTGGATTTGATTTAGCCATGATCCGGGTGATTATATAAGATCCAATAAAACAATGCCACATGGCATTTTTTTATTGGATCTCAAATAACCACCCGGATCATGACTAAACCAAATCCAACCATTCACACTTTCAATCCAACGGTCCACAATTCTTCTAAATGTTTTTATATTATCAAAATATTAATAATAATAATTATTAATAATAATAATTATTAATAATAATAATAATTATAAATAATTATTATTATATAATTATTAATAATTCTTAATAATTATTATTAATAATAAAAATAATTATTAATTATAATTATTAATAATAATAATTATTAATAATAATTATTAATAATAATAATTATTAATAATGATTAACAATTATTAATAATAATAATGATAATTATTAATAATAATTATTAATAATAATTATTGATAATAATAATTATATAATAATAATAATTATTAATAATAATTAATAATAATTATTATTAATAATTATTATTAATAATTATCATTATTATTATTAATAATTGTTAATCATTATTAATAATTATTATTATTAATAATTATTATTAATAATTATTATTATTAATAATTATAATTAATAATTATTTTAGGGTATACCCTATAGGGTATACCCTATATGGTATACCCTATAGGGTATATGGTATACCCTATAGGGTATACCATATACCCTATACCCTATACCCTATAGGGTATACCCTATACCATATACCCTATACCCTATAGGGTATACCCTATACCTTATAGGGTATACCCTATACCATATCCCTATGCCTTATACCTTATACCCTATACCCTATATCCTATACCCTATATCCTATAGGGTATACCCTATAGGGTATACCCTATACCATATGCCCTATACCCTATGCCCCATATCCTATAGGGTATACCCTATACCCTATAGGGTATACCCTATACCATATGCCCTATACCCTATGCCCTATATCCTATAGGGTATACCCTATACCCTATACCTTATAGGGTATACCCTATACCCTATAGGGTATACCCTATACCATATGCTTTATACCCTATGCCCCATATCCTATAGGGTATACCCTATACCCTATAGGGTATAGGGTATAGGGTATACCCTATACCATATGCCCTATACCTTATACCATATACCCTATACCCTATAGGGTATACCATATACCCTATACCCTATACCCTATAGGGTATACCCTATACCATATACCCTATACCCTATAGGGTATACCCTATACCTTATAGGGTATACCCTATACCATATCCCTATGCCTTATACCTTATACCCTATACCCTATATCCTATACCCTATATCCTATAGGGTATACCCTATAGGGTATACCCTATACCATATGCCCTATACCCTATGCCCCATATCCTATAGGGTATACCCTATACCCTATAGGGTATACCCTATACCCTATAGGGTATACCCTATACCCTATAGTATAAATTTATACCACATACCATATGACCTATATCATATACCACATATCACATAGGGTATACCCTATACCCTATAGGGTATACCCTATACCATATGCCCTATATCCTATGGGGTATACCCTATACCATATGCCCTATACCTTATACCATATACCCATAGGGTATACCATATACCCTATACCCTATAGGTATACCCACATACTATACCCTATAGGGTATACCCTATACCATATACCCTATACCCTATAGGGTATACCCTATACCCTATAGGGTATACCCTATACCATATGACCTATATCATATACCCTATATCCTATAGGGTATACCCTATACCCTATAGGGTATACCCTATACCATATGCCCTATATCCTATAGGGTATACCCTATACCATATGCCCTATACCTTATACCATATACCCTATAGGGTATACCATATACCCTATACCCTATAGGGTATACCCTATACCCTATAGGGTATACCCTATACCCTATACATAGGGTATACCTATACCATATACCCTATACCCTATAGGGTATACCTACTACATAGGGTATACCACATACCATATGCCATATGCCTTATACCACTATACCCTATAGGGGTATACCATACATACTACATAGGGTATACCCTATACCATATACCCTATACCCTATAGGGTATGCCACATACCTACATAGGGTATACCACATACCATATGCCATATGCCTTATACCCTATACCTATAGGGTATACCCTATACCATATATACTATACCTATAGGATATAGGTTATAGGGTATAGTGTATAGGGCATAGGGTATAGGGTATAGGATATAGGGTATAGGATATAGTGTATAGTATATAGGGTATAGTGTATAGGGTATAGGGTATAGGGTATAGGGTATAGGATATAGGATATAGGGTATAGGGTATATGGTATAGGGTATAGGGTATAGGGTATAGTGTATAGGGTATAGGGTATAGTGTATAGGGTATAGGGTATAGGGTATAAGGTATATGATACAGGTTATAGGGTATAGTGTATAGGGCATAGGGTATAGGGTATAGGGTATATTGTATAGGGTATAGGGTATAAGGTATAGGGTATATGGTATAGGGTATAGGGTATAGGATATAGGATATAGGTTATAGGGTATAGTGTAGGGTATAGGGTATAGGTTATAGGATTTTGGCGTTGCATTAGTAATTTAGGCGTTACATTAGGATTTTGGCGTTGCATTAGTAATTTAGGCGTTACATTAGGATTTTGGCGTTGCATTAGACTCGTTACATTAGCTCTGGCGTTGCATTAGACGCGTTACATTAGCTCTGGCGTTGCATTAGATGCGTTACATTAGCTCTGGCGTTGCATTAGCCGTTACATTAGCTCTGGCGTTGCATTAGGTGCGTTACATTAGCTCTGGCGTTGCATTAGATGCGTTACATTAGCTCTTGGCGTTACATTAGATGCGTTACATGCGTTACATTAGGTCAGAAATGTAGTAGTGAGTAAATGCTGAGTGAGTACTTTCTAATTTAAGATATTTCATCCTATCTTCCTCTAATGTCATATGTGAAAGTAATCCATTAATATTCCACTTGTACTTTTGACATTTATAGGTCACCTCAAAAGGACCAAATTGAGGAGGAAGATAGATCAAAACTAAGTGCACAAGCAAATCTTCCGAAATATCTAACTTAAGTGCCTTTAGTTTGATCAAAAATTGAAATAATTCAATAATGTACTCCCGAAGATTTTCCTCACCCTTGTACCGAATGGAAACAAGTTTCCACAAGAATTCAAGAAAAAATTCAGCATTTTCGATCTCAGAGACATTGTCAAAAAATGTCTTTGAAACTGCATTTTCCATGATCATTAGACTCACGCGGTTGGACCGTTCCCATTGCTCAACATTTTTCCGTTCTATAACGGTATTTCCTTTAGCGGGACTTGGTTTCCCTAATGCGTGATCGATGTCCATACATCCTAAGATCATCGTTATATTATTTTTCCAAATTTTAAAGTTAATCCCATTAAGCATTGGAACATTGTTCATAGCAGTAGTGATAGATGAAGCGTTTATCAAATCTGTTGGGAATAAGAACGAAGAATGAATACAAAACATGTATAAGAAACTACATATTGAATAAAGTGATTAACTATATCAATGAATCCCATCAAAAATATAATTAACATGACATCAAAATTAATCTTTGGATTGCGAATTGACTCATAATTTAATTTATCTTAGGGTAATAAATGACTTTAAACAATACATTTCAAATACTTGCCTTCCTTTGGGCCGGTTCATGTATTAAAAATGTCCTAACATTTAAAGTATTTGTTACCCGGCAATAAAGAATATAAACAACTCATTTTAAATACCCGCCTTCCTTTGGGATGGTTCAAAGTATTTAAAATGACCAAACATTTTATTCAATTATTACTCCATGAATGCAAATATTTAGTCAATAACAAGATCTCCTTTGGGAAATTTCATGTTACCACATATTAATATAAACATTCATCACTTTACAATTTTGTATCTAAACAACGTAAATCACTTTGGCAACAATATTGTTTAGAAATGTATGAAATTGTTAAGCATATAATTAATCACACTTTAGGGTACAAATTAATGTATACTTTTACTCAAATAATGAATGAAAATTGACCAAAATAGCAAAATATTGAAAATTTTTAAAAATCTGGCCAAAATAAGTCATGCTCAGCCGAGTCAAGGAAAGTGCTCGGCCGAGCAAGAGATTCCAGAGAACATCCCTTTTGGCTCCCTTACGCTCGGCCGAGTCTTAGGGGTGCTCGGCTAAGCATCAAGTCTTGCTCGACCGAGTCAAGGAAAGTGCTCGGCCGAGCAAGAGTCTCCAGAGAATACCCATTTTAGCTTCATTACGCTCGGCCGAGTCCTTAGGGTGCTCGGCCGAGCATCATGACCGTTGGATGCCGCCTTTTCAAAAAATTTCAAACGTTGTGCTGATCCAAATGGTGTGCTCGGCCGAGTCAAGGGGAGAGCTCGGCCGAGCAGACCCTGAAAGTCAATTTTTCCCGATTTTAACTATCAATCCTTAAATTAATGGTGAATCAATTTTCAACCAAAGCAAGTAGATCCGCATACTCACAACACATTTTAAATGCGTGGCTATGCATTTGAACAAACTCACAACGCATCCAATGATGGTGGCTATGTTCAAAATGGGATAATCTTACATTAAGAATTGAAAGCCTTTTGAGTAAAACCAAAATTTATATTCAGGTAAGGCACCTGTTCATAATTGGCCGAGCAAGACGTACCCTTTTCACAGAAAATTTTTCTTCACACAAAAGATGAATGGTAAGCAAAATTAACGCTTAACCAAGACATGAATGCAAGTAGATCCAACACGGTTGTGCGACATAAAACTTTATGTTGTGTCAATGGGATAATCTTGCATGAACCATCATGTCCTTTTTGAGTAAACTTCAATCCATATTCAGAATTTAATCAAGTAATGAATAATAACACTCTAGCAACGAAATTAGAGCATTCAAATAACATCATAACATGATGATATCAACAGAATTAAGAATCAAAGTAAAGCAAAATATATGCTATATGAATTCAAACTTAATCCAAAACTTGAGAGGCTCTGATACCAATTTTTGGAACATTCCTATTCCAATAACCCGAAAGCACTCAAGTCTAGATTAAGTAAGAGAAGAAGATGAAGGCGGAAGCGTGATACCTGTTGAGTTCATCTTGTTACTTGATGTTGTTCTTGCAAAGGAAGGAAGAGAAGAAGAAGAAGAAAATCAAGGAGGGAAATGTAGATCTTCTTGATGATGAATGCCTTCCTTAAAACTCAGATTATGGAGAGAGTATATAAGAATGATGTAGTTGTTTCTAGGCTGATGGTAGGTCTCTATATATAGGAAACAATGGCACCTCATCAAGGGACTACACCCTTTCAATTAAGCGGTGTGAAATTACCATTCTGCCCATCATAAATAGGTAATTTCCACCTCGGGAATTCTATACATTTAATTAATATTTCTATACTTTACAATAACATTATTTTAATGATTTCTACATGTTACTTATATTTATAAAGTATACACATTTTGCAATCCATGTTCTTACACATTTATCATAAACAGGACGTTTTGACCTAACAACAAATTGATCAGGACTTGCAGAATCGATGAAAGGTGAAAATATATCAAACATTTTTTAAATACCGTCCACTTTTTAATTTAATTCTTTCTAATATTGTGCACGCCATCCGTTTTTTAAGTTAATCATTTATTATTTTATGAACCATCTCTTTTCAATTTAATAGTTTCCTTTATCGTAGTACAGATCATCTATTTTAACTTAATTTCTTTCTTAATTCGGTGAAACTAAATGAAATTCTAAAATTGAAATTTAGAAAATCTATAAAACCCAAGAGTCACATTCTACCTTCATCCTCCTCATCCTTCACTTATGCTTTTAACATGAATAGATATGCCCTCACCTTCACATTATACTTCTTTTGCACCATAGTCAAGCAGATTCACCTTCACATTGTGTTTCTTTTCCAAAATGCATGTTAGATTTCACTTTATTTGCCATTTTATGGCTTATTATTCATTTATTGTTGCATTTTCTTTGCTCATTACGGTTGAATTTCCAATTCAATACTCTTTATCATCCTTGATAAATCTACTATTGAACTTTTCTAATTAACTTTCTCTCCACCTCATACAAGAATAGTTATTGATTTATTTGCTTATTTTCTTTGGTGCAGAAATATGTCATCAATTTTTTGTGAAGAGCATCCATGGTCGTTGTTCGAAGTATATCAATAAATCTGTCATTATATTTACGGTTTTAAGATAACGGGGTTGAGTAAAAAATCTTTCAATCATTAGTTGTAAGTTCTTATTCAATCTTGGGTTTTTATACTATTATTTGTTCTATGCAATTTGAAATTATTCTCATTTTGTTTCTACGTTCTTCAAGTTTCACTATTAAGGCGAAGAACAAAGATGGAACATATGAAGGGAAGATTATGCAGTTTACTTTCCAAACCTAACTTTCAGAGAACGTAACCCATCACATTGGGATAAAACACTAAACGGACTTTGGTTTGATGCACCATTGGTTCCATCTCCAAAGTTCTGGTTTGTGCCTATAACACCTTCCAAACCCGACCAACCATCACAAGACCGAGCCGGAAAACCGATTTTATTTTTTCATCTATCCGCCATTTATAAGAGAGTGGGGAGGTCCCGAAATATTAATGTTTCCATTGACTGCTTCCATCTGTAGATATTGATGCACCATGCTACAAGAGACCTTAACTGTTGGGATTTTGACCAAATTCAAATTGGATTGTAAATGTGGCAAATTTGGGAAGAGATTGTTTCCTAATGAATTTAGGATCCATAATCAGTTTGTCATCAAAGTTTATGCAGTTTTGGCAGGTTGGCCTGATTTTGTGGATTCCTTATTATATTGGGAATATAATTAGGGTTTTTGTATTGACTATAAAAAGGGTGTGTGGCTTAATTTTTAGGTGTGCCTAGGTGGTACCAAAAGGTGCTCCCTTAGGAGAGATATGTTGATTAGCAATGTGTGCAACAATGAGAGAGTGTTGTACATTGGTTACAAGTGTATTCAAGAATGTTGAGAAGGATGAGAATAACACCATTCTTGTAATACCAGGTTTATGGTGAGTGGTGAGTCTTTGCTTGTTTCTTGATTCAAACTTCCGTTCCATGATGATATGATGAAATTCGTTGATCGGTACGTGGACGTATCCTATTGATGTTGGGGTGAACCACGTAAATATTGAGTTATTTATTTTTCTTGTTATATTGTGTGGTTATCCAAATTAATACCGTGTTTGCATAACATAAATTTGTGTGATACTTTTTTACCGGCGCCCGACATTAATAACCTTGGTGTTGTTTGTGAAAAATTAAAGTGGCTATCATCATATCGACTTCAAAGTGTGGAAACTATGAAGTCTCTATTGACAATGACTTCATAAGACTAGGCACATTTGGATAAATGTATTTTCAATAGATATTGAAATTTTAGGAAATACTTTTGACCGAAATGACATTTTGTAAAAAAGAATAATCCTCAATTTGATGATCTTTTGGTGTTCAATGAATTACTCCAAGCAAATATAACATTTTATCTTTTAAGTTAAAATCAAATTATTTCCCGCCATAAAGCCATCAGTATGTGAAGTTTGAGTGTAAGTCCGCATAGTTATAATTTGTTCTTGAGTTATTGGTTAGGAACTCCTCAAGACTAATACATTTTTTTTGCAATTAGTACCCTTTTCCCAAAAATTAACAACACAAAAAGTTATCCCTAATGTCATCATAACATATTTACTTGTATGTATTCTTGTACAACGAAGTAACAATTCAAATTTTTAGTTACAAAAACACAATTCTCCGTTGCTGCTCCAAGGCAAACAAATTTTCTCCCTCGTTGCCGGTCAAAGTTGCAATTCGGTTGAATCCCCTTTGAAATCCCTACCGATGCAAACCAAATTCCTTCTTCAGATCCCCAATTACTTTAACCTCCTTTTAGATCTTCAACTAATTTCTACCTGAAAACTTCATTAAATTCACAATGCGATAGAAACCCATATAAAGTTTTTTGCTTTTCGATTGCCATCAAAAGTTCTTGAATGATGCAAAAGATGGATTTGAGAAGGGTTGGTTGAAACAGCAGTGTGGGACTGGATTTTTTGATACAGAGGGTAAAAGCCATTTGTGATGCCGGAGGCAAGAGATTATAGACCGAACGAAATAACAAGAATCAATATTTGAAAGCTTAAGCTTTTCTCTAATTCATAAAATCAAAAACTAAGTTCTTCAAACTCTAAAACAACTTTAAATACTCTAATGAAAACCCTAAAACGACTTGGAAAGGAAAAGACTAAAATACCCTAAACTAATTATTCATAAAACCAGCAAAATAACTATACCTAAAACCCAATCTAATTTCAGATTTCCGTCTTGCACGGTCGTGCATGTTATAATGCACGGTCGTGCAAAAGATTCAGAAATGATGACACAATATGCATGGGCGTGCCACTTCCAATGCGCAGCCGTGCGGCCACTGTTTTGCCAAAATTCTCATGTTGTTGCCTTGCATTATCCTCCCCTCCTTTGAGAAGACTCGACCACGAGTCGATATCCTCAGTAGGAGCACCACAATAAGCCGACAAATCCAAAACATTGAAGGTTGTGGAGATATTGGAATGGCTTGGTAAATCAATCTTGTAATCATTGTCATTAATACGCCCAAAAACACGATAAATGGTCTGAAAATATGGGTCATAAGCCTCATGAAAGGGCTCGGAGCGTTAGATAACCCAAACGGCATAACCTTCCAATCGTACAAACCATCTCGGGTCTTGAAAGCAGTTTTCCACTCATCGCCCGACCTGACGCGAATTTGTTGACACCCGCTTCGTAGATCGATCTTAAAGAACACCCTTTCACTATGTAAATGGTCAAGCAAGTCATCAATTCGGGAAGTGACTCCCTTGTCTAGTAGCTCCCGAACGTGTCTCTCCAACTCCTCATGTTCCTTTGGCCTCAAACGGTAGGCTGCTTTATTCGTAATTGGCGCACCCGGAATAAGATCCATACAATGCTGAATATCTCTCATAGGTGGTGAGCCCGGGAGAATCTCATCTGGTGTCACATCGAATCCCATCTCATGTTTTGTGATGTCAACAAACTCGAAATGGCTCAGCTTACCAGTTGATTTAGTTTCTGTGTCAGGTTCCTTTCGTGGGTCAGTAGGGCACAATGAAATAGATAACCCATCCTTGCAAATCATGTATGTATTCTTGAACCTATCATGCATAACGCGACGATCAAACAACCACGATCGGCCCAGTAAAAAATGACACACTTCCATTGCCACTACAACACACCAAACCTCATCCTTATAAAGCTTGACAATTGAGTATTGCACCAAACACCACTTATCTACCTTTAGTTCGTTGCCTTTGATCAACCACGAGAGCTTGTAAGGTTGGGGATGTGCTTCAGTATTCAAACCCAACTTCTTAACTATTGTAGTGGAAATGAGATTCTCACAACTACCCCGATCAATAATTACCTTACATACCTTCCCTTTGGCGGTGCACCTCATCTTAAGTTTTTCTCTAATTCATAAAATCAAAAACAATAATCAATATTTGAAAGCTTAAGTTTTTCTCTAATTCATAAAATCAAAAACAAATTTCTTTAAACCCTAAAACAACTTTAAATACTCTAATGAAAACCCTAAAACAACTTGGAAAGGAAAAGACCAAAATACCCTAAACTAATTATTCATAAAACCAGCAAAATAACTAAACCCAAAACCCAATCTGATTTCTGATTTCCGTCTTGTATGGTCGTGCGTGTTATCCTGCATAGCCGTGCAAAAGATGTAGAAATTACGGCCCAATATGCACGGGCGTGCCACTTACAACGCGCAGCCGTGCGGCCACTGTTTCGCCAAAATTCTCCTATTGTTGCCCTGCATCAATTGGTGGTCAAGATGTTTATGGACTCAGTGGACAAAGATGTACGAAGAGGTAAACAGGGTTTGTGGTGCTTTAACGAGATGGTGGAGGGTTGGAGAAATCGTGGGCCTTTTTACGGTGTTAGCGAGCCTAGCCAAATATTGTGAGTTTATGGGCCTTAAGCTGATGTGGAAAATCAATATCGGGCTCTATAAATAGTGGCTTTTATAGTGACACCTTACTAAACTTTTTCTCTTTTCATGCAATATAGATATATGCTCCTGTACTCAAGAGAAATGTTAGTATATTTCAACACCATTAACTTTCCATCCAAAAATTAATGAAAATGTTGACTAAGCAGCTTAGATGGAATTTAGGATGTAACACGTGGAAAAAATTGTACACGTGGAATTTCTAATGAGGATTTCAAGATCATATTCACATATATCCCATAGTTTAAGGGAATATATGTATCTTAAACCTAAGTAGAGGGGCATAAACCTACATTTTCTATTTCAAAAAACCACCATTATCCAACACCATCACTAGCACCATTATCGCTCGTTACCATCATTATAACCATTACACAACTTCACCACCATCGAAACCACTTTACCACCATCACCGCTTTTCAATATTACTATGGTGGATAAGTGTTGGTGATGGTGGTGGTGATGGAATAGAAGTTGAGATGAAGATGGTGTTGGTGGTAGTGATGAGGTGGAGGTGATGGTGTTGTATTGCTGATGGTGTTGAATTGGTGATGGTTGTGGTGAAGTGGTGGTATTTGTGGTTGATGGTGGTGAACGATAGTGGTAATATTGGTGGTGGTGGCAAGTGGTGGTGAAGTTGTATAGTGGTTGTAGTGATGGTGTTTGTTGGGCCCTACATTTTTCAGTCAATATGTTTTACAACTTACGCCTAACAACTTGGTACTAACAACTTGAGTTGTTCTATTTACAACTTGGCCCTCTGCAGGTTGAGACGCAGTGATGCTTTTCCTATTTTATAGGACATGTGCCGGAGGAAATAAAGACCAGTTCAACCACGTTTCTTCAGTAATGGACCTTATCTTTTCCTTCAAACAATAAATGGCGAATATATCTCTATGTGATCAACCTCTTCCCCGATTTTATAGGCGCATAATCCTTCTTTGTTAATTAGTTTTATTTTGAGGTATAAAAGGGAGAGATACACTGTATTTACACACACATTCTTCACTAGCTTAAGCTCCCTTTTTCATATGCTCTTAGCATTGTAATCTCAAGAGAATTCTTAGTAAACTTTCGGTCAAGGTAGGAGCCAAATCCTCCCGGGGTTTTATGCCGGCGAACAAGTTGTTCAAGGGCTTTCCCTAGTCAACAAACCATTCGTGTCCATTTCTATTCAACTTGATAATCATTGTACCTAGATTCATATCACTTTAGTCACTTTTCTTCTCATCTAATTCGCTTGTTGAAATTTGACCAAAACAATTTGGCGCCGTCTGTGGGAAACTTTGATTATTTGCGTAGAAATGGTTAATCCATCATCCAGCAGTCAGAGTCGGCCGCTTCCTGTTTCCAACGCCCAAGGTAATCCACCTCAAAGTGCAGAAGCTGTCAACTTGGAGATATTGGCCAACATGACCGATATGTTGAGAAAAATGAGCGATCGGTTGGATGGCCAGGAACATACAAACACCATGATATTCAATGCCATTGACAGCCTACGTAAAGGGAAGCAAGTTGAAGCTCAAGTATCCACCCCATTTTCACCTTTATTGCCTAGATCTTTGTTTGGTACAGATACAGGACCAAGCCATTTCAGAGATATCCCTATGTCCGGCACCTTGCCAACGGAGAGCACGATTGTGACATCTATTCCGATCGAACAACCAAGAGTCAGCTTACCAACCAGCCAACCTGCGCTGTCATCTTGCTACACTTATGCTACACCCTCAAGGGGGCAAACAGGGAGTTTCTTTAATACTTTCGATACTTTCACACCTCAGTTTAATGCTGCTCCTCTTTTCGCAGAAAGCCAACTTGTTAAAGAAATGCAAACCATTAAAGAGTTGCTGCGAAGCATGCCTGGAGTCAACTTGCCATATCACCAAGTCTCCCCAACTTGCTACAACGAGTCTCGTTTCGTGCCAGCAATAGCCAGTGTGGAGATCCCGAAGAAATTCTCGGTCCCTCATATGAAGAAATATGACGGGAGTACCGATCCGGCAGAGCATGTATTGTTGTATCAGGAATCAATGGATATCATAAGTATCCCTCCTATGTTTAAAGAAGCATGTTTTTGCAGGGGCTTTGGCTCAACCTTGTCAGGACCGGCCTTAAAATGGCTAACAGGGCTTCCTCTAAACTCTATTTCATCTTATGCTCAACTTGTCAATATGTTCATTAATCAGTTTTCATGTAACAGGGCATTTGACAAGTTGACTAGTGATCTTTATAGAATTGTGCAACAGCCTAACAAAAATCTTAAAGAGTATTTGCACAGGTTCAACAAGGAGGCAGTGACTATACCCAACTTGGGCGTGTCCACAGCAACGGAGGCATTCCGCATAGGCTTGAAGAAGAACTCATTGTTCTACAATGAGTTGGTGATGAATCCAGCGAAACAACTTGAGGAGATCAGAACCAGGGCCTTGCCTATCATCAGATTAGAAGAGGATAGCTTGGCAATGGGGAAATCAACTGGGAGGAATCCAACTCCTCTATTTGAGCCCTCTGACAGACGATCGGATTCCCATCACTATAAGTCCAACAGGGGCAAACCCCCTGTTAAAACTGAACCTTCTAAAATTCATATTGTAGATGACGATCAAGAAGGAGATGATAATGATTATCCACAAATTTCTGAATATTACTTTTCTGTGGACATTGCAGGAATCTTGTACGCCATGGGAAATATTGGAGATAAAGCAAGATGGCCCATGAAGAATGACCAGTCAACGACTTGGAAGGAAAAGTCCAAGTGGTGCGCATTTCATGAAGATTTTGGGCACACCACCGAGAACTGTTTCGCCTTAAGGAAAGAGATTGCTCATTTATTGTCCAAAGGTCTTCTCAAGGATTTGTTGGGCAAGAAGAGGGTCCGGAGTGAATCCAAAGAACCTGATTCAGGGGAACAGTCTAGACCCGAGAAAGTTGCACCCCCTCCAGCCACCAAGGTAGTGAATGTTATTTCAGGTGGGTCTCATATTTGCGGCACAACTTACTCTGCTGCCAAGCGTCATGCCAAGAGCTCTAAGGAAGATCAATCAGAATTGCCTTCAAGGCGCCGTGACTTCACAGATGGTCATATCATTTCCTTCGAAGATGAAGATAAGGACAACACGTTGGACCCTCATCATGATGGTCTTGTTGTTCAGGTGCAGATTGCCAATTGTGTAGTCAAGCGGATTCTGATCGACGGTGGCAGCTCGGTCAACATCATCTTTACTCATGCTCTTGAAGATATGGGCATTCCTTTATCCGAAGTTGTGAAGAATTCATCCGTACTGGTAGGGTTCAGTGGTGAGGTGAAGCAAACAGTGGGAGAGATCAAGTTGCCCATCTACCTAGAGGGTATGAATTCCATGGAGAGGTTTTGTGTGATCGAATGCTCTTCCTCGTACAACGTTATATTGGGAAGACCTTGGATCCACAACATGAAGGCTGTACCATCAACTTACCATCAATGCGTCAAGTTTCCAACACCTTGGGGTGTTGCCAAGTTGAAGGGAAACCAGCAAGTCTCTAAGGAGTGCTACAAGGTCAACATGAAAGCAAGTTCAGTCCCTCGGCAGGCATAGCAACTAAAGAAAAAGGCCCAGGACGTTCTTGAAGCAGTAGAGCATGATACAAAAAGCGTTCCTGTTGATGCATCAAATCCTGAGGCCCAAGTGCAAGTTGGAGTAGACCTACCCTTCGAAATTGAAGAGGAGTTGATCGAGTTCCTGAAAAGCCAGAAATGTTGTTTAGCTTGGAAACATGAAGACATGACAGGGATAAGCAGGGATATTATTACTCACAAGTTGAACATTGACCCGACCATCCGTCCTGTCCATCAGAAAAGAAGGAAGTTTGCCCAGGAGCGGAACCAGATCATAAAAGACGAAGTCGAGAGGCTTCTGAAGTCCAAGATGATCAGAGAAGTTCAGTATCCAAGGTGGTTGGCTAACGTCGTAGTGGTGGAGAAGAAGAATGGTAAGTGGCGAGTGTGCGTGGACTTCACCGACTTGAATAAAGCCTGTCCAAAGGATCCATTCCCTCTCCCTCATATTGACTCTCTAGTTGACGAGACAGCTGGCCACGACATCCTAACATTCATGGATGCATCTTCCGGGTATCAACAAATTCAAATGGAGCCTTCAGATCAAGAAGATACAGCATTCATGACTCCAGAAGGTATATATTGTTATATTTCTATGCCATTTGGTCTTAAAAATGCAGGGGCAACTTATCAGAGGTTGGTGAACAAGATATTTAAAGATCAACTTGGCAAGACGATGGAGGTCTACATAGACGACATGGTAGTAAAGTCCAAGCGTATTGAAGATCATGTGGAGCACCTTGCTGAGGCATTCAACATCTTGAAGGCCTTCAACATGAAACTCAATCCAGCGAAGTGTAACTTTGGTGTTAGAGCAGGTAAATTCTTGGGATATATGGTGACCAAGAGGGGAATCGAAGCAAGTCCCGAACAAATCAAAGCCATTCTCAACTTGGAATCCCCTAAGAACATCAAAGACGTACAAAGGTTAACAGGTAGAGTAGCTGCTTTGAATAGATTTATATCCAAATCGTCTGATAAGTGCAGGTTATTCTACGAAGTATTAAGAAAAAACAAACTTTTTCAATGGATCGACCAACATGAAGCGGCCTTCAAACAACTTAAAGAATACTTGATGACGTCACCCCTACTTGCCAAACCCGAACATGGTGAGCATCTTTATTTATATTTAGCCGTATCTGAAAATCTTTGTTAGTGCGGTATTGGTGAAGGAAATCCAAGGTGAACAACATCACCGTTTACTATGTAAGTAAGTCTTTATTAGATGCTGAAACAAGGTACTCTCATCTTGAAAAATTAATATTAGCCTTAACTATCTTTGCTACCAAATTACGTCATTATTTTGAAACACATTCCATAAGCTCGTTAGAACTAACTATCCTATGAGAAATGTGTTGAGAACCCCTGCAGATGTCGGCGGAGGTTGGCCAAGTGGTCGATCCAAGTTGAGCACGTATGACATTTCATACGAGCCGAGAACAGCCATCAAATCGCAGGCCCTAGCCGATTTCGTAGCTGACTTCAGTCCAAGTTTGCAGCCTGAGGTAGAACTGGAAGTGCAACAACTTGAAGTTATATGGCGAAGCATTCCAGGATGACTCTGTACCTCCAACATGTTAAGGCTTTAGCTTCGAAATTTCTATCATTCTCTTTGGAACAGGTCCCTAGAGAAGAGAACGAGTATGCACGCCTTGGCTAACTTGGGTTCAACTTGCAAATCAATGTTGCATTCTAGTATACCCATTATTTATGTTAAGTACCCGACAATAGACCAAGTTGAGGAAATTCAAGTGGTTACGCCACCTACTGGGGCACAAGATGCTAAACCTTCTTGGACCCAACCTGTAATTGAGTTTCTTCAACTTGGAACTATTCCACCCGATGTTAAGAATGTTAGATCTTTTAAGATTCGTACTTCGACTTTCGTTTTGATAGATAATGTCTTTGTTTAAGAAGTCTTTTGCGAGGACACTACTTGAGATGTGTCGATAATGATCAAGTTGAAGTGGTGCTTAAAGAAATCCATGAAGGAATATGTGGGAACCATTCTGGAGGAAAGGCATTAGCATCCAAGGCCCTCAAGACGGGATACTATTGGCCAACCATGCGTCGAGATGCCATGAGCTACGTACAGAAGTGTGATGCCTGCCAAAGACACATCAACATCTTACATCAACCTGCCGAGCCTCTACATCCTATAGTCTCATCTTGGCCTTTCATGCAGTGGGGCATGGATATTGTAGGCAAGTTGCCTAAAGCTCCCGGAGGCAAAGTGTTCATGTTGGCTCTAACCGATTATTTCTCGAAATGGATCGAGGCAGAAGCTTATGTACAAGTAAGAGATAAAGAGGTAATTTCATTTTTAAAGAAAAATATCATTAGCAGGTTTGGTGTACCATCAGAGATTGTATGTGACAACGGGCCACAGTTCATAAGTAAGAAGACCAGGGATTTTTGTACTCGCTTGGGCATCAAGTTAGTCATGTCGACACCTGTCCACCCTCAAGCCAATGGCCAGGCTGAGTCAAGCAACAAGTTGATCATCAACAACTTGAAGAAGCGTCTAAATCAAAAGAAGGGAAAGTGGGTTGAAGAATTACCACTTGTGCTATGGGCAGATAGAACTACTTCTAAAGGAGCCACAGGTAGAACTCCCTATTCTTTAGTATACGGAGCCGAAAGTTTGTAATTCCAGTTGAAGCGAGTCCCCCACAAAGAAGGTATGGCTTATTGACTCAAGATGAAAATAACCTCTTGCTAACTCAAGATTTAGATACAATTGATGAGATCGGGATTTAGCCAAGATAAGGATGGCGGCTTATCGGCGGCCGAATTGCTAGGTCTTACAACAAGAATGTCAGAGTTAGAAGGTTCCAGGTTGGTGATTTAGTTTTAAGAAAAGTATTTCAAAATACAAGAGAATTGAATGCAGGTAAGCTGGCTCCCAAGTGGGAAGGCCCATATCTCATCGATGCTGAAGCTGGCAAAGGTGCATACTGGTTGTCAACCCCAAGTGGAGACAGAATTCCTAGAAGTTGGAACGCTATCCACTTGAAACTTTATTTCATGTAAGTCCAGTTATTTATAACTAGACCCCTCAGGTATGGTTTAAATTTATGTCAAGTTCAATTACGCATTTCAATTTTTCACTCTTATTAAAACATTACTGACTTGAGCGTCGGAGGGGCGTTAGCTATGCTAACGCCCAACCCTAACATGAATTTATTTTGCAAGGTGTAACTTGAGCAAACAAGATAAGCCCAACATGTTGACACGCCAGTACGGTTGATACATGTTGGGACCCAAAGCTGGAGTAGGTCTAAGCATGTTGACACGCCAGTACGGCTGATACATGTTTGGACCTAGGAAGAAGAATTTCAACATGTTAACACGCCAGTACGGCTGATACATGTTGAAACTCTAGCTGGAGAGGGATAGAACTTGTTGACACGCCAGGACGGCTGATACTTGTTCTATCTCTTCAAACGATTTACCTCTGATCAAAGGTACTTATGGTTAAAAGATATTCATCTTTTCTTACGAATTAAGGTTTTGACACCTTCGCCTGGGCGCACGTTTTCACACTTCTTCAAGTTGTGAACTATTGGTTGTAACATTTTCATGTTACCTACGGTTTATAACATTTACATGTTATCTAAAGAACAAACAAGCGTCTCTCAGAGACATAAGATACTTTGCTAAAAAACCATTAAGTGTTTTTCAAAAGATTTTTTCGCAACTAAAGGACAAGTTGGGTAAGCCAACAAGTCCCTAAAAACCTAAAAAGCTTGGAGTACTAGACCAACCTAGTACCCCCAAATAAATTGTCTCGGCTCTTATGAGCCATTACAAACTAAAAAACCTTGTTTTTGGGGACACTCCCCCCATTTGTTGTACCGACAGAGGTACACAAATAAAGCAAAAATTGTTTTTTCATCAAAATACCCAAAGTTTTAAAATGTTTTTTAAACTTCCTAGCCTGCTGCCGCCGGTGTTGAATTTTCCCCTTGACCATTCTGAGCTACCACTAGGGTGCTCAAGGTCCTATCAGTGTCTTCAACTAGAGCCTCCAAAGCCGCAGAATTCACTTCCTCTGCATCCACTGGCTCACCAACGAAATCTTCTAAAGCCCTTTTCTCTGCTTCCACATCCAACTCCAAAGCCAGCCCGTTCTTGTATTCTTCCATAAGTTCAATCCTAGCTTCAAACACCACTTTGGTGGCATTGAACGTGAAGTCTTTCTTCGCGGCATCCAATTCCTTCTCATGGGCTTCATGTTCCTTCATTTTCTCGGCCTTAACAGCTTCCAACTCCTTCTTTTCAGCTTCAAGATTTTCCTTCAACTTCTCAATCTCCTCAGCATTCTTGGTAGCCTGCTTCTTGTATTCCTCAGCTTCGTAATTGTGCCTGGCTGCCTTGATTTTCACAGCATCAAGCTGGTCCATGATAGGGACCATGATATCCGCAACCTAAGCAAAAGAAATATTAGCATTTCATCAAAAATCATGGGCAAGGTTCAAGTTTTCTCATTTTACCTTGTCGACAAAACAAGCTATAGCCTTCTTTAACTTTTTTCTTGCTGTCCCCATGTCACCAATCTCATTCCCATCCGTAGCCTCGGTTTCAGATAACTTCCTTTTCTTCACTTCTTCCTTTTTCTTGGAAGCATTCAAATCTGAGCTAGAGGCCATGGACAGTGGAGTTGGAGGTTTATTGTCCTTCTTGGCAACTTTCTTTGCCTTAGCAGCGGCCATCAAGTCAGCGGCACTTACGTTGGATTTGGATCGTGTAGCTATAACAAGGAAACAAGGGATTGAGATAATCGAAATACTCGTGAAAAAGTACAAAGATTTTTGAGGACTTAAACCTGTAGACATCTCAGGTAGAGTTGGGGGTAGATTTTCCTCTGCTTCAACCTCTGCTTCACCTCCAACCTCCTCAATGAAAAACTTGACAGGGAATGCCTTGAAGGACCTATCGGATACACCCAACTGAAGAAGCTGGTTTACGTTCGCTTGTGTCCCTTCTTGCTTCGGAAACAGGTCTGACAACTTAGAAACTTCTACAAAGGAAATTTTAAGAGTTAG
The DNA here is from genome assembly GCA_022495995.1 of Adenophora triphylla var. japonica. Classification (NCBI taxonomy): domain Eukaryota; kingdom Viridiplantae; phylum Streptophyta; class Magnoliopsida; order Asterales; family Campanulaceae; genus Adenophora; species Adenophora triphylla. The sequence goes on along the minus strand of JAFEMH010000453.1, from coordinate 384,652 downwards.
TTATCCTAGTATTGAGAAGCATTTCGTAAAATAAAAGAACTATTTTCACTACCTTGAAACCTCCATTTGGAAAAAACACCTTCCTCTTGACCCAAGGTGTCCCTCCTTGCAAAGAAAAATTTATTTTTCCACCCTCTATCAGCAATGTCATGATTAGAAATCAGAATAGGCTCACCATTTTTGACCCTAAAACCAAACCTTCCTGGACCAAAACTCCTTAAATCCACAGTATACGCCAACTCTTCTAAATCGGCAACCAAATCAGCCCTCTCTCCTAATCTAACTAGGGTTTGCAAGTACCTCCACCCTTGAGGCATCATTTGGGCATAGTTGAGTTTGGTAGAGGAGAAGAACTTCGTAATCAAGTCGGGAAAAGGGAATCGTAAGCCTATAACAAAGGGATACTCCGGGAAGCATACCCAAGTGGGAGAATAACATTCGGAGGTCAAATCAGGGTGGGTGAAGTAGACCGTTTCATCAGGCATGGCGTGGTTCTTCTTAATAACCTCTAGGTTAGCCTTAGGCATCAGACATTTCTCATTATCAGGTTCCTTCAACAAGTTTTGGGTTATGAAACCCTTGGGCAAACCCTCGTCACTCTCAATCACGACTATCTTCTTCCGACCCATTTTTTCAACTTAAAACAAGAAATCAAAGATGAAATTGAAGAGAAGACAAGAAACTCACCGTAAATATCTACTCGATTTTTCGCCCCAACCGTCTTCCTTGGTTCTTCTCCTAGAAACCTCTGCGAAAGTAACGTTTTTGATTTGGTGAAAGGGAGAGTTGGAGAAAGAGACTACTTATTTATGAAGGTTGAAGGTGGTTGGAACTCTAAAAGCGATCAAATCTTTTTGCCTCGGGAAACTACTTAAAACCGTCCCATCGCGTCCCTTTTAAACCGTCGTTCTTTTCTTTCTTATTTTGGCAAACTTTTTGAATTCTTTTGTCTCTTTCTATTCTTCATTTTAAAATTCAAAAAGTTTGGGGGCAATTGTTGGGCCCTACATTTTTCAGTCAATATGTTTTACAACTTACGCCTAACAACTTGGTACTAACAACTTGAGTTGTTCTATTTACAACTTGGCCCTCTGCAGGTTGAGACGCAGTGACGCTTTTCCTATTTTATAGGACATGTGCCGGACGAAATAAAGACCAGTTCAACCACATTTCTTCAGCAATGGACCTTATCTTTTCCTTCAAACAATAAATGGCGAATATATCTCTATGTGATCAACCTCTTTCCCGATTTTATAGGCGCATAATCCTTCTTTGTTAATTAGTTTTATTTTGAGGTATAAAAGGGAGAGATACACTGTATTTACACACACGTTCTTCACTAGCTTAAGCTCCCTTTTTCACACGCTCTTAGCATTGTAATCTCAAGAGAATTCTTAGTAAACTTTCGGTCAAGGTAGGAGCCAAATCCTCCCGGGGTTTTATGCCGGCGAACAAGTTGTTCAAGGGATTTCCCTAGTCAACAAACCATTCGTGTCCATTTCTATTCAACTTGATAATCATTGTACCTAGATTCATATCACTTTAGTCACTTTTCTTCTCATCTAATTCGCTTGTTGAAATTTGACCAAAACAGTGTTGAGCGATGATAGTGGTAGTGATGGTGATGGTGGTGGTGGTAAGGGTAAGGGTGGTTTTTTGAAAGAAAAAATATAGATTTATTTCCTTGTAATTCAGTTTAAGATGCATATGTGCCCATTTACTATGGGATTTATATAAATATGCCATTGCAATTCTCACCAGAACTTTCACATCTGCAATTTTTTCCACATGTTACATTCTAAATTTCACATAAGCTGCTTAGTCAGCATTTCTGTTAATTTTTAATCGAAAGTTAACGGTGATCAAATATACTCAAGATTTTCTAGCATACAGGGGCAAATATGACAATTGATTAGTATAATAATAGATCTGCATTCATTAACAATTATAGGCCATATATCTATCCCCCCCCTAAAAAAAACTATGATTTACTCATAAAATTATGTACATTAATTACCGAACATTTATTAATTACTCACATCCCGTGTTACGGAGCACAGGATGGGTGAAAGATGCACGCGGGGTCTTAGCCTGATGGTTAGAGTTCATGGCTTCCAACCTGGAGGTCATGGGTTCGATTCCCCCACCAGTGGTTAGAGGGAATGACATTGCCCTCCCTAGAATAGCTAGGCGCCTCTGTGAAGTGCATCAAGGGGGGAGCGGTGAAATGTGTTGATCCCCTTCTTCAAAAAAAAATTAAAAAAAAAAAAAAAAAAAAAAAAAAAGGATGGGTGAAAGATTTTAAGTGATGTGGCAACTAATGGATGGAGTCATGTTTTGTTTAAAAAACGGACCATCCATTTTTAGTTTATTCTCTTTTAATTCTATAATTGTACACATCCTCCATTTTCTTAATTTAATCCCTTTCTAATATTGTGGTGGTCATCCGTTTTGAAGTTAATCACATCCTTTTATTGTATGAACCATTGCTTTACGATTAAATAGTTTTCTATTATTGTACAAATTATCTATTTTTAATTGAATTTCTTTCTCAATTTGGTAAAATTAAATGCAACTCTAAATTTGAAATATAGACATTCTATAAAAACCTAGAGACTACATTCTACCCTCCTCATCCTTCACATTATGCTTTTAACATGAATAGATATACCCTCACCTTCACATTATGCTTCTTCTTGCACCAACGTCAAGAAGATTCACCTTCACATTATGCTTCTTTTCCAAGATGGATGGTCATTGTTTGAAGTATATCAGTATATTTGTCATTATTTTTACCGTTTCAAATGACGACATGTTATCTTGCCTTTCATCCCACCTTGACTTGCGCTTGGGCCTTCTCACTGGCCATCACACAAAGTTGTGGGCGACATCCTAGGTTTCACCATCATTGTCGTCGTGGAAGATGCCGAAGATGAAGTAATCAAAGGTCATTTGATGAGTGTGAGAACGCTTTTGGAGAACGTTGATGTCTCAGGAAGTGAGTCTGTCGATAATTACGATTGTACCCCTGAAGACAATTGTGAAGGAGGCCATGAAAACAAGGCTGAGAGTGAAGGTGAGGCAGAAGGGATGGTAGATGCCCAAGATGTCGACGACCGACGGAAAATCGTAGGCCCTAGCACCATCATCGTCATCCTCAATCCATCCATAACAAGAGAAATCCTCAAGGAAAGACAAGTGTTAAGCAATCCGGAAGATAAATTTCACTCGAAAGAGTAGCACATATTGTAATGTGTTAAATTTTTACTAGGAGTATTAAGGCTAATAAGTTAGTGGTTTATTTGGTCATTTATCGTATTTAGTTCATGGGATTTATGGCTTAGTTAGTCATGTTTATATGTAATAAAATTATCTAGTGAAGACATGAGAATATATGCATTTACCTGGTTTTCTTATAATTACTTGTAAAAGTCTTCTCTCTTAACAATAAGTTTGGTATTGCAACTAGAGAGATCAAACTCTAAACTAAAGTGAGTGAAATACAAGTGATGTAACTACAAAGAGAGAGAGAGAGAGAGAGAGAGTCTGATGTAGCGGGCGGAAGCAAATAAAAGGATAAATATCAAATACTGTTGAATCGTACACAATTATCAGCGAATGATCTTCAACTATTGTTGAATTGAGCTCCATTGCCAAAATTTGGCAACAAAAGACATGAATCACTCTTTTCGAATATAGAGCAACGCTCAATATTAAATTATAATAATCAAACACAAATAATATTCAACTAATTTTCAAAATTACAAGATTCCTCTATTTTTATAGGACTTATACTAGTACAAAAACTAGCTTAGATAGCGCTTTTTTTACCCCTATATAGTGCATAAAAGCGCTCTCTAAGCTACCGCTATGCAGGTTTTGATAGCGTTTATTATGCGCTACATAAGCTTACGAGGTTAGATAGCGCATTTGGAAGCGCTATGTAAGAAGCTTTTTTATTTTCATAAATCATCTTAGGTAGCGTTTTTTAAGTGCTATATAAGCAATTTTTTTACAAAAAGCAATCTTAGATAGCGCTTAAAAAAGCGCTATCTAAGGCTATTTTTCATTTTTTATTTTGTATTTTATTTTTATTTTTTTTCTGCTACACATATTTCAAATTATATGAATTATAACCACGAAATCAAATAAATAAAAATTAATATGATCTAAAAAAATTTCATTCAACAATAACAATCAAACTTTCATTTATTACACTAATAATAATTCTTACAATAATCCACAAGAGTTATAAACTAACTAGTCTAACACACGTCGCACGATATGAAACTTTGACAAAAAAATTAAGCAAACTAAAGAATGTCGCAGTCTAATTAATGGGCATCAAGAATGAAGAACGGCCAAAGATTAGCCATTCCAATACTTGGTGTCTGATACTGTTGAGTCATTCCAATACTTGGTGTCTGATACTTTTCAGTTTCCAAACCCAAAATGTATGTCGTAGCTTGGTCAGGGCAGACTGTTCCTCAAGTGCTGCAATTCTGAAGAGAAGAATACAACAAAAATTAAGCTCATGTCTCATTTCCATCAACTGTGGCAGCAAAATGCAGCTTTTTAAATCATCAATACAAAAACTGAAGTATCTCAATTCTCAAGCCATGATGTGGCATAAGGTACCTTTTACTAATGATACTCTCTCTCCTAAAAAAAATTTACAATAGTATACAAATGAAAAATATTTGAGTAGGTCTGCTGAGAAACGCGTTTCTCCATAACTATGGAGAAACGCGTTTTTAATAGCCAGAAACTATACGTTTGATAACCAGAAGAAAATTTCTGGATATCAGTCTCAAAGGGTTCTGGATATCCAGAAGCTTTGGAACGGATATCCAGAAGCCTTTGGGCGATATCCAGAAACATATTTGAAGCCAAATCCAAGGCCAAGACTACAAATTGCTTATTGAAGGTTTCTGGATGTATATCCAGAAACCATCAAATGAATATCCAGAAACATATTTGAAGCCAAATCCAAGGCCAAGACCAGAAAATGCTTATTGAAGGTTTCTGGATATCCAGAAACCTTCAAATGTATATCCAGAAACCATCAAATGAATATCCAGAAACATTTTGAAAGTTTCTGGATATCATTTTGAAGGTTTCTGGATATCACTTTCATAAGCTTCTGGATATCCTTTCAAAGGGTTCTGGATATCCAGAACCTTTGAGACTGATATCCAGAAGTAACCATGGGACAAGGTCATGGCCAATACAAAAAGTTTCTGGATATCCTTTCAATAGCTTCTGGATACCCGTAACCCGTTTCTCCATAACTTATGGAGAAACGCGTTTCTCCCTAGATTTTACGAAAATATTTAGCTAGATGATTTACAATCACTGGTGCTCTAGATACATACTGTATTTTGTTAATAGCATGGATGATAAAAGGAACAAAATTGAAGCAATTGGAACAAAAGGACTCCAAAACTACTATTGTAAGTGATTTAAAAATAAATAAAATTTTAAATGAGCTATGGTTATTACCTTGGTCAGTAGTTGTGTGAGGCAAGAGAAGCCCATTTTAGTTTCCTGCTGCAAAAGGAATTATGAAAAAGAATATGCTTTAGAATGTATGTTTCTCCTCCGTCCCATATTGAATGACCTTTTATGTCCTTAACTTGAATCTTGGGAACAGACCTTTGTAAAAGGATAGCAGCAGGTCAAAAGATGAACTCTAACTAAGACCAAAGGGAAAAAGGATAAGGTTGTTCCTAAGCATAAAGCTTGCACCAAATTTCTATGGTTCTCAGCCTTCCATTGTTGTAAGAATGGAATGTGTCTTCTACTTGGTTTCCAATACATAAAGTTCCAAATCAACTTCAACAGCTGATTGCTTGTAAATCAATCGCTATGACACCAGCTGAGTGATCCAGAAAGGAAAGTAAAGAATGTCAAAGGATTTGGCCTCGAGCTCAAAATTTGACCGGAAAGTCGACAAAACCAATAGCTAACCTTTGAACTATGTAAATATATGGAGATTTGAATAATTATAATAACACTAACTTTCTTCCATCCATCTTGAAGAGATGTGTTTTGACCAAACACATAAATTAAGTAAAGTGGTTGGCAATTGAATAATTCACTAAATTGTCCCTTGAAACATTTGAATTCAAACTAGGAGGGAAACTAAGTTTAGTATAGTGAACTTATTGAAAATGGACGGACCACAAAGGAATGGTACTCTTCTAATGGGACGGCCCAATAAGGAATACAAGCTCTTTAAGCGGGACGGAGGGAGTAATATGCATATGAACCAACTTGGTTTCCAATACATAAAAGTTCCAAATCTTGACTTAAATTTTGATGTTAAAATGAACCACAAGCACTTCATCAGAGAGATCAATGTATAACAAGGGAAAAAATCTTGAGCTACTGAAAAAAGGCTTGTTACCTATTGGAGTAATCCTTCTGGACTGCAAAGATAGGTTGATGGAGTATCATTGTCCAACGTCTCAAAGCATCTGTAGAAGGGAGGGGACAGAGAAAGAGAGAAGCATATGGAAAAGGTCAGTGGAGGTTTAGAAAATTCAATTGGGCTCTATAAATAGTGGATTTTATAATGACACCTTACTAAACTTTTTCTCTTTTCATGCAATATAGATATATGCCCCTACAATTAGGTTAAGGATACATATTTACCATTATACAAGTTAATTGTTATATTTCCCCTATACTCATGAGAAATGTGAGTATATTTCAACACCATTATCGATCCGGAAGATAAATGTCACTCGAAAGAGTAGCACATATTGTAATGTTTTAAGTTTTTACTTGGAGTATTAAGGCTAATAATTTGGTGGTTTATTTGGTCACTTATCGTATTTAGTTCATGGGATTAATGGCTTAGTTAGTCGTGTTTATATGTAATAAAATTTTCTAGTGAATACATGAGAATATATGCATTTACCTGGTTTTCTTATAATTACTTGTAAAAGTCTTCTCTTTTTTTTTTCACTACTCACACACACACACATGCATGCACAGAAGCGCCTAGGAGATAAATCTCAGGGAGAGAAAGTCTTCCCTCTAACTTCTGGGGGGATCGAACCCATGACCTCCAGGTTGGAAGCCATGAGCTCTAGCCAGCAGGCCAAATCCCCATGTGCGTAAAAGTCTTCTCTCTTAACAATAAGTTTGGTATTGCAACTAGAGAGATCAAACTCTAAACTAAAGTGAGAGAAATACAAGTGATGTTACTACAAACAGAGAGAGAGAGAGTCTAATGTAGCGGGCAGAAGCAAATAAAAGGATAAATATCAAATATTGTTAAATCGTACACGATTATCAGCGAATGATGTTCAACTATTGTTGAATCGAGCTCCATTGCCGAAATTTGGCCAGAAAAGACATGAATCACTTTTTTAGAATATAGAGCAACGCTCAATATTAAATTATAATAATCAAACACCAATAATATTCAACTAATTTTCAAAATTACAAGATACCTCTATTTTTACAGGATTTCTAAGATTTGTAAAACAAGTCAATCATCTAGAATTAATTCTAACCTATATGGTAACATAATAGATGTCTAAAATATCAAAATAAAGCCTAAATCTACTTCAAAACATATCATTATTGTCTATCTAAATATAAATCCGAAAATATTAATAAAACTAACAAATAATAGTTATAACTAATTTTAAACTAATACCTATATTCATCTCCATCATTCTCCTCAGTTTCAAAAAATTTGTCCTTGAAATCTTCTAACCTTGACGGATTTTAAACTTTTTAGCTTTCGTAATAATATCAATCCAATCGATCCATTAAGTAGATACAAAATAATCAATTATTAACTTTTGAACAATCTAGGAAGCAGAAGAATGGACGATATCAATGTCAAATGGATCTTTATAATGATAACAAACTTTAACAACTTCAAACGTGCACATAAATTCATCTTGTGGAGATTCAAAGCCAGCAGATTCACATCAATCGGGTGTGATGTCACTAGTTGACAAATTCCGTAATAAGATTCATCATAAATAAGAAGTTTTGACCAATCAACAAATTGATCAGGACTTGCAGATTCGATGAAAGGTGAAAATATATCGAACATTTTTTTTTAAATCTTCTTTTTCAAAAAAAAAATAAGGAAAAAATTTGATAAAAATACCTTAACTTAATTAAAAAATATTTTCAGGCTTTGATACCAACCGATGTAATGGGCAAAAGCACATAAAAGGATAAATATCAAATACAACTGAATCGTGCATAGTTACCGGTGGAAGATCTTCAACTCTCGTTGAACCGCGCATGATTACCAAAAATTGATAACAAAGAACCATTTTTGGAGAGTACTCCCTCCATCCCATCCGAAAAGGCATAAAAGTGGCCTTGCATGGGAATTAAGAAAAATGTATGATAGAGTAATTGTTGTTCGTATGAAAAGTAATGTGTGAGTAAGAATGTAAGGTAGTAAATAGTAAGTTGATAGTTCTTGATGCAGATCAACAACAACAGAATTTTGGCGAACCAGTGGTTGCACAGTTGCGCGTTGGAAGTGGCACGCCTGTGCAGAATGGTGGAGCCGCCATGCAAGATTAAGTGCTCGGCTGTGCTATGCTGCAGAAATTAGATACGGGCCTCAGTTGTTTCTTTGTTTTCTTTGGGTTCTAGGGTTTTATGAATAATTAGTTTAGGGTATTTTAGTCTTTCCTTTGAAAGTTGTTTTAGGGTTTCATTAGAGTATTTATAGTTGTTTTAGGGTTTGGAAAATTTATGTTTTTGATTTTATGAATTAGAGAAAAGTATAGGCTTTCATATATTGATTCTTGTTCTTTCATTCGGTCTATAATCTCTAGCCTCCGACATTATTTGGTATCAGCTTCCTGGACGAATATCAATGGCCGAACGAGGACGCGATGGTCGTGGTGGACGAGGTTGTCGAGGTAGGGGCCGTGCAGCGGATGCCCAGGAAGATGGCCATCATCGCGAACGATACCTGCATGATATCAAGATGGACGAGATAAGAAGACAGATTCAGATACTCCAGAACTGCATGGCACGCGTGGAGCCTCCACCGAATATGGGTTCAGTTTCGGATACTTCTTCTGAGGATATGGAGTATACAGATAGTTTTTTTTTCAAATCTTCAAGTCCAGAAGATCTTGTCGATTGGTCAAAACCTCCTATATTTGATGAGTGTCATTGTGAAATTTGTCAAGTGATGACATCTGATTTTGTGGATTCCGTATTATGTTGGGAATATAATTAGGGTTTTTGTATTGACTATAAAAAGGGTGTGTGGCTTAATTTTTAGGTGTGCCTTGGCGGTACCAAAAGGGGCTCCTTTAGGAGAGATATGTTGATTAGCAATGTGTGCAACAATGAGAGAGAGTTGTACATTGATTACAAGTGTATTCAAGAATGTTGAGAAGGATGAGAATACCGCCATTCTTGTAATAACTGGTTTATGGTGAGTGATGAGTCTTTGCTTGTTTCTTGATTGAAACTTCCGTTCCATTATGATTTAATGAAAGTCATTGATCGATTCGTGGACGTAACCCATTGATGTTGGAGTGAACCACGTAAATCTTGAGTTATTTGTTTTTCTTGTTATATTGTGTGGTTATCCAAATTAATACCGTGTTTGCATAACCTAAATTTGTGTGATACTTTTTCGCCAGAGCCCGACATTAACAACCTTGGTGTTGTTTGGGAAAAGTAAAAGTGGCTATTGTCAAATCGACTTCAAAGGGTTGAAACTACGAAGTCTCTATTCACAGTGACTTCATAAGACTAGGCATATTTAAATGTATTTTCAATAGATATTGACATTTTGGGAAATACTTTTGACCGGAATGACATTTTGTGAAAAAGAATAATCCTCAATTTGATAATATTTTAGTGATCAATGTATTACTCCAAGCAAATACAACATTTCATCTTTTAAGTTAAAATCAAATTATTTCCTGCCATAAAGCCATCAGTATATGAAGTTTGAGCTGAAGTCTGCATAGTTATTTGTTCCTGAGTTTTTGGTTAGGAGCTCCACAAGACTAATACATTTTTTTTGCAATTAGTACCCTTTTCCCAAATATTAACAACAAAAAAAGTTATCCCAAATGTCATCATAACATATTTACTTGTATGTAGTCTTGTACAACGAAGTATCAATTCAAATTTTTAGTTACCAAATCCATTTGAATTACACATGTTCACACGACATGTACAATCAAACTATGTCAACAAATGTTTACAAACATGTTCATGATGAGATTACATGTTTGGATCCAAAATTAAGTAGTTTTATCTCTCGTTCTATGTCTTAATCACACTACTTATTATTCATTTTTTATTTCAAATTATGCTTCCAACAAATTTAAATCCTCTGAATTTCAACCTTTAGGCCGCATGTCTAAGGTCACCATCAATATTTGCAACAAGAATCATACCAAAAAGATTGTAAAAAGATATCAAATACCAATTTTAAAATATCAAAAGGATAATTATATTTTCATCACAATTCTTTTTTTTTCAAACTATAATCAAGTTCACCAATAAGTCAAACTATGACACTTATTTTAACTTTTTTTAATCATTTTAAAATCTAATCAAGTTCACCTTACAAAATAAATTCAAATCTTGCCAATACAGTTGGTTTTTGGTGAATAATTACAATTAGTGTCATCAACATCCAAAAATTTCCGATTGAACAAGAAAGACATTGGTTGTGTTCTAAGAAATCACCACTGTCAAGATGAATGTTTATTATGCTCTTATGTATCACAATTACAAATGACTCTTCTTTTATGTCAGTAACTTACTGATATAAATTTTAGTATCTTTTAACCTTGATTTTGCAATCATATGCATAAGAGTAAAAGTTCAAAAGACTATTAATAGAAAATATATACTATAGTATTTTAAATTAGGCTAAACTGCACACTGTGATGACATTTAATGACCGAGTGGAATTTTTTGAATCAGCAGCCTTCTATTTCATTAGTCGATTCATATCTTTGGGATGATTCATATTCGCCACTTAGCTAATAACTCTAAAAGATATATATAGTTATGTTAAGGATAATAAAGAAATAATAGTCTTCAAGGTAAATGTTACTAATATTTGTGTATCTGTATTAGTATAATAATGAATAATTCATAGTTATTTATTGCTAAAAAATGAATATTCAATAAAACAAGTAATAATGTTTGATAGATGTATAATGTATCTTCCAAAGAGAGTAGCATTAATAGGGGAAGACAAAACAAGCATGAGAAGTATGAGTAATATGAGGATATAACTACTTAATCGATATAGTTACATGTATCTTAATAATTTGTCATTAACCTAATGTATTATACTAATTATAATGGTTGCATATGCTTTTAAGTAATGGTAACGTAAATCATTATTTGTAGACAAGTGAATTGGTAATAGTTAATGTTATTATTCATTGAATATTCTAAATAGAGTAATACAAAAGAAATATGATACGTAAAGGTGATAAGAAAATGTAGTTGTCCTCAGATTAAGTTAACTGAAAGATAAGTATTATATTATACTAAGTAAATAAATACCTTTTGAGTATTGTTAATATCTGTAACTATTATGGCCGGAATTTGAAATTGATGAATGCCAAGGGTTTGTGGAAGGAATAGGAAATGATCACATTTAATCCTTATTTAAATTGATATATACATTCAATCATTGTGTCTCCTCATTTTCCCATATGTGCCTAATGGCCGGATGCCATATCTTTGTCGTCGATTTGGTAAAAGGCTGGTCTGATAGAAAATCGAACATTAGGGTTTGTCGGGTATGGACCACTTATAACCAAAAAAAAATTCAATGGAGCTTATGCATATAGATTTTATATCCGGTAATTAAAAGGTCAGTGTTTACTTTGTGTTATTATTATATCAGTTTGACCAAGTATTTCCCTAATTATTTTTTTCTTAATTTCAAAAGCGTTGCATATATTGTTGTATAAGAAGTAGATTTGTCCAGCGCTTCAATGGATTGCTTAAGGAAGTTGGATTTTATTTGGTCAACAACTTCAATGTCAGTATACCAAAGCTTCTTATCACGTTGTTAGGCGTAAGGTTATTGTTCTCCTTGATTAATTATTTAGATGAATTAATTGCCAAACTTCCTTCAATTGGTTGATATAGTTTTTTCATTGCACCATTTGATAGATTGGAAGAAATATGCGAACAAAGAAATAATTTGTGTGGTAAGATGATGTTTTCCTTTAACAATAACTATGTCTATGTTTTAATTTCTTTTGGGTTGTAATTTATTTATTTTATGTTTATGTTATTGATAATTTATGTACATATTATAGGACATATTGTGGGGTTTCAGAAATCGGTCTACGATTATTAGTCATCAATCAGCTTAAGAGATAAATAGTGGCACTGGGAATAAATTTTTATGTGTTTATTTAAATGTTAAGGTTTTAGTTTTTTATGCGAGAAAAAGTTTCATATAGTGTCACTGCAAAACCTAATATTTGCAGATTCCAATCCGTTTTTGCCACAACAGCTTGAGGCCCACAACCCCACACCAAAATTCGATGCTTGCGAGCACGGTAACAAAAATCCAATTCCACGTTGCTGCTCCAAGGCAAACACATTTTCTCCCTCATTGCTGGTCAAAGTTGCAATTTGGTTGAATCCCCTTTGAAATCCCTACCGGTGCAAACCAAAATCCTTCTTCAGTTCCCCAATTACTTGTACCTCCTTTTAGATCTTCAACTAATTTCTACCTGGAAACTTCATTAAATTCACAATGCGATAGAAACCCATATAAAGTTTCTTTGCTATTCGATTGCCATCAAAATTTCTTGAATGATGCAGAAGATGGATTTGAGAAGGGTGGATGAAACAAAGAATGTGGATTTGGATTTTATGATACATAGGGTAAAAGCCATTGGTGGCCACCTATTGGTGGTCGAAGATGTTTATGGAAGAAGAGGAAAACAGGGTTTGTGGAGCTTTAACGAGATGGTGGAGTTTTGGAGAAATCATGGGTCTTTTTAGGGTGTTTGCGAGCCTAGCAAAATATTGTGAGTTTGTAGGCCTTAAGCTGATGTGGCAAATAAATATTGGGCTCTATAAATAGTGGATTTTATAGTGACACCTTACTAAACTTTTTTTACTTTTCCTGCAATATAGATATATGCCCCTACAATTAGGTCAACGATGCAGATTCACCATTATACAAGTAATTTTTATATTTCCCCATTTACTCAAGAGAAATGTGAGCATATTTCACCACCATTAACTTTCCATCCAAAAATTAATGAAAATGTTGACTAAGCCATCATAGGTGGAATTTAGGATGTAACACATGGAAAAAACAGTACACGTGGAATTTCTGATGAGGATTGCAAGATTATATTTACATATATCCCAAAGTTTAAGGGCATATATGCATCTTAAATCTAATTATAAGGGCATAAACCTACATTTTCTCTTTCAAAAAACCACCATTACCCACCACCATCATTTTAACCGCTATTACCGCAACTTCACCACCATCTAAACCACTTTACCACCATCACTGCTTTTCGATATTACTATGGTGGTTAAGTGTTGGTGATGGTGGTGGTGATGGCAAAAAAGTTGAGGTGTGGTAGTGGTGAGGTGGCGATGATGGTGTTGAATTGGTGATGGTGGTGGTGAAGCGGTGGTATTTGTGGTTGAGGGTGGTGAACGATAGTGATATTATTGGTGGTGGTGGCAAGTGGTGGTAAAGTTGTGTAGTGGTTGTAGTGATGGTGTCGAGCGATGATAGTGGTAGTGATGGTGATGGTGATGGTGATGGTGATGATGGTGGTGGTAAGGGTAAGGGTGGTTTTTTGAAAGAAAAAATATAGATTTATTTCCTTGTACTTCAGTTTAAATTGCATATTTGCCATTGTAACGTGTGTAATTTTTTCCACGTGTTACATACTAAATTTCACCTAATCTGCTTAGTCAGCATTTCTATTAATTTTTGGACGGATAGTTAACGGTGGTCAAATATACTCAAGATTTTCTTGAGTACATGGGCAAATATGACAATTGATTAGTATAATAGTAGATCTCCATTCATTAACATAATTATAGGGCCATATATCTATATTCCCCCCCCCCCCAAAAAAAAAACTTTGATTTACTCATAAAAATATGTACATTAATTATTGAACTTTTATTAATTACTCACATCCCGTGGTGCGGAGCACATGATGGGTGAATGATTTTAAGTGATGTGGTAACCAATGGATGGAGTCATGTTTTGTTTAAAAAATGGACCATCCATTTTTAGTTTATTTTCTTTTAATTCTATAACCGTACATATCCTCCATTTTTTAATTTAATCCCTTTCTAATATTGTGGTGGTCATCCGTTTTTAAGTTAATCACTTCCTTTTATTGTATGAACCAACGCTTTTCGATTAAATAGTTTTCTATTATTGTAGAGATTATCTATTTTTAACTCAATTTCTTTCTCAATTTGGTAAAATTAAATGCAACTCTATATTTGAAATGTAATCATTCTATAAAAACCTAGAGCCTACATTTTATCCCCATCCTCCCCATCCTTCACATTATGCTTTTAACATGAATAGATATGCCCTAACCTTCACATTATGCTTCTTCTTGCATCAATGTCAAGCAGATTCACCTTCACATTATGTTTCTTTTCCAAGATGGATGGTCGTTGTTTGAATTATATCAGTATATTTGTCATTATATTTGCCGTTTCAAATGACGGCATGTTATTTTGGCTTTCATCCCACCTTGACATACGCTTAGGCCTTCTTACTGGCCCATCCAACAAAGGTGTGAACGACATCCTCGGTTTCACCACCATCGTCATCATGGAAGATGCCAAAGATGAAGTGATAAAAGGTTGTCTAATGAGAGTGAGAACGCTTTCGAGAACGGTGATGTCTCAGGAAGTGAGTCTGCCAATAATTACAATTTTACCCCTGAAGACAATGGTGAAGGAGGCCATGAAAACAAGGCTGAGAGTGAAGGTGAGGCAGAAGGGATGGCAGATGCCCAAGATGTTGACAACCGACAGAAAATAGTCGGCCCTAGCACCATCATCGTCAACCTCAATCCATCCATAACAATAGAAATCCTCAAGGAAAGACAAGCGTTAAGCGATCCGGAAGAAAAATGTCACTCGAAAGAGTAGCACATATTGTAATGTGTTAAATTCTTACTAGGAGTATTAAGGCTAATAAGTTAGAGGTTTATTTGGTCATTTATCGTATTTAGTTCATGGAATTAATGGCTTAGTTAGTCTTGGTTATATGTAATAAAATTTTCTAGTGAGGACATGAGAATATATGAATTTACCTAGTTTTCTTATAATTACCTGTAAAAGTCTTCTCTCTTAAAATTAAGTTTGGTATTGCAACTCGATAGATCCAACTCTAAACTAATGTGAGAGAAATACAAGTGATGTAACTACAAACACAGAGAGAGAGAGAGAGAGAGAGAGAGAGAGAGAGAGAGAGAGAGAGAGAGAGAGAGAGAGAGAGAGAGAGAGAGAGAGAGAGAGAGAGAGAGAGAGAGAGAGAGAGAGTGTGATATAGCGGGCAGAAGCAAATAAAAGGATAAATATCAAATATTGTTGAATCGTGCACGATTATCAGCGAATGATCTTCAAGTATTGTTGAATCGAGCACCATTACCGAAATTTGGCAAGAAAAGACATGAATCACTTTTGTAGAATATAGAGCAACGCTCAATATTAAATTATAATAATCAAACACCAATAATATTCAACTAATTTTCGAAATTACAAGATACCTCTATTTTTATAGAACTTATAAGATTTGTAAAACATATCAATTACGTCTAAAATTAATTCTAACATATATGGTAACATAATAGATGTCTAACATATCAAAATAAAGCCTAAATCTACTTCAAAACATATAATTATTGTCTACCTAAATATAAATCCGAAAATAATAATAAAACTAACAAATAATAATTATAATTAAACTTAAACTAATCCCTATATTCATCTCCTTCATTCTCCTCGGCTTCGAAAAAATTATCATTGAATTTGCACCAGTTTGTAGCCAATCTTAATCATCACATAAAAATATTTGTAGCGTTCCTCTCATTGAGATAATACTTGAATGCTTGAAATCTTCCAACCTTGACGGACTTTAAACTTTATAGCCTTCGTAACAATATCCATCCAATCTCAATTGAGTAGATACAAAATAATCAATTATTAACTTTTGAACAATCTAGCAAGGATAAGAATGGACGATATCAATGTCAAATAGATCTTTATAATGATAACAAACTTTAACAACTTCAAATTTGCACATCAATTCATCTTGTGGAGATTCAAAGCCAGCAAATTCACATCAATCGGGTGTGATGTCACTAGTTGTTAAATTTCGTAATGACATTTATCATAAACAGGACGTTTTGACCAAACAACAAATTGATCGGGACTTGCAGATTCGATGAAAGGTGAAAATATATCAAACATTTTTTAAATACCGTCCACTTTTTAATTTAATTCTTTCTAATATTGTGCAGGCCATCCGTTTTTAAGTTAATCACTTATTATTTTATGAACCATCTCTTTTCAATTTAATAGTTTCCTTTATCGTAGTACAGATCATCTATTTTAACTTAATTTCTTTCTTAATTCAGTGAAACTAAATGAAATTCTAAAATTGAAATTTAGAAAATCTATAAAACCCAAGAGTCACATTCTACCTTCATCCTCCTCATCCTTCACTTATGCTTTTAACATGAATAGATATGCCCTCACCTTCACATTATACTTCTTTTGCACCATAGTCAAGCAGATTCACCTTCACATTGTGTTTCTTTTCCAAAATGCATGTTAGATTTCACTTTATTTGCCATTTTATGGCTTATTATTCATTTATTGTTGCATTTTCTTTGCTCATCACGGTTGAATTTCCAATTCAATACTCTTTATCATCCTTGATAAATCTACTATCGAACTTTTCTAATTAACTTTCTCTCCACCTCATACAAGAATAGTTATTGATTTATTTACTTATTTTCTTTGGTGCAGAAATATGTCATCAATTGTTTGTGAAGAGCATCCATGGTCGTTGTTCGAAGTATATCAATAAATTTGTCATTATATTTACGGTTTTAAGATAACGGGGTTGAGTAAAAAATCTTTCAATCATTAGTTGTAAGTTCTTATTCAATCTTGGGTTTTTATACTATTATTTGTTCTATGCAATTTGAAATTATTCTCATTTTGTTTCTACGTTCTTCAAGTTTCACTATTAAGGCGAAGAACAAAGATGGAACATATGAAGGGAAGATTATGCAGTTTACTTTCCAAACCAAACTTACAGAGAACGTAACCCATCACATTGGGATAAAACACTAAACGGACTTTGGTTTGATGCACCATTGGTTCCATCTCCAAAATTCTGGTTTGTGCCTATAACACCTTCCAAACCCGACCAACTATCACAAGATCGAGCCGGAAAACCGATTTCATTTTTTCATCTATCCGCCATTTATAAGAAAGTGGGGAGGTCCCGAAATATTAATGTTTCCATTGACTGCTTCCATCAGTAGATATTGATGCACCATGCTACAAGTGACCTTAACTGTTGGGATTTTGACCAAATTCAAATTGGATTGTAAATGTGGCAAATTTGGGAAGAGATTGTTTCCTAATGAATTTAGGATCCATAATCAGTTTGTCTGCAAAGTTTATGCAGTTTTGGTAGGTTGGCCTGATTTTGTGGATTCCTTATTGTATTGGGAATATAATTAGGGTTTTTGTATTGACTATAAAAAGGGTGTGTGGCTTAATTTTTAGGTGTGCCTAGGTGGTACCAAAAGGTGCTCACTTAGGAGAGATATGTTGATTAGCAATGTGTGCAACAATGAGAGAGTGTTGTACATTGGTTACAAGTGTATTCAAGAATGTTGAGAAGGATGAGAATAACACCATTCTTGTAATACCAGGTTTATGGTGAGTGGTGAGTCTTTGCTTGTTTCTTGATTGAAACTTCCGTTCCATGATGATATGATGAAATTCGTTGATCGGTACGTGGACGTATCCTATTGATGTTGGGGTGAACCACATAAATATTGAGTTATTTATTTTTCTTGTAATATTGTGTGGTTATCCAAATTAATACCGGGTTTGTATAACATAAATTTGTGTGATACTTTTTTGCCGGCGCCCGACATTAATAACCTTGGTGTTGTTTGTGAAAAATTAAAGTGGCTATCGTCATATCGACTTCAAAGTTTGGAAACTACGAAGTCTCTATTGACAATGACTTCATAATACTAGGCACATTTGGATAAATGTATTTTCAATAGATATTGAAATTTTAGGAAATACTTTTGACCGAAATGACATTTTGTAAAAAAGAATAATCCTCAATTTGATGATCTTTTGGTATTCAATGAATTACTCCAAGCAAATATAACATTTTATCTTTTAAGTTAAAATCAAATTATTTCCCGCCATAAAGCCATCAGTATGTGAAGTTTGAGTTGAAGTCTGCATAGTTATCATTTGTTCCTGAGTTATTGGTTAGGAACTCCTCAAGACTAATACATGTTTTTTGCAATTAGTACCCTTTTCCCAAAAATTAACAACACAAAAAGTTATCCCTAATGTCATCATAACATATTTACTTGTATGTATTCTTGTACAACGAAGTAACAATTCAAATTTTTAGTTACAAAAACACAATTCTCCGTTGCTGCTCCAAGGCAAACACATTTTCTCCCTCGTTGCCAGTCAAAGTTGCAATTCGGTTGAATCCCCTTTGAAATCCCTACCGATGCAAACCAAAATCCTTCTTCAGATCCCCAATTACTTTAACCACCTTTTAGATCTTCAACTAATTTCTACCTGAAAACTTCATTAAATTCACAATGCGATAGAAACCCATATAAAGTTTTTTGCTTTTCGATTGCCATCAAAAGTTCTTGAATGATGCAAAAGATGGATTTGAGAAGGGGTGGTTGAAACAGCAGTATGGGACTGGATTTTTTGATACAGAGGGTAAAAGCCATTTGTGATGCCGGAGGCTAGAGATTATAGACCGAACGAAATAACAAGAATCAATATTTGAAAGCTTAAGCTTTTCTCTAATTCATAAAATCAAAAACTAAGTTCTTCAAACCCTAAAACAACTTTAAATACTCTAATGAAAACCCTAAAACAACTTGGAAAGGAAAAGACTAAAATACCCTAAACTAATTATTCATAAAACCAGCAAAATAACTATACCTAAAACCCAATCTGATTTCAGATTTCCGTCTTGCACGATCGTGCATGTTATCATGCACGGCCGTGCAAAAGATGCAGAAATTACGACACAATATGCATGGGCGTGCCACTTCCAATGTGCGGCCGTGCGGCCACTGTTTCGCCAAAATTCTCATGTTGTTGCCCATCCTCCCCTCCTTTGAGAAGACTCGACCATGAGTCGATATCCTCGGTAGGAGCACCACAATAAGCCGACAAATCTGAAACATTGAAGGTTGTGGTGATATTGGAATGGCTTGGCAAATCAATCTTGTAATCATTGTCATTAATACGCCCAAAAACACGATAAATGATCTGAAAATATGGGTCATAAGCCTCATTAAAGGGCTCAGAGCGTTAGACAACCCAAACGGCATCACCTTCCAATCGTACAAACCATCTCGGGTCTTGAAAGCAGTTTTCCACTCATTGCCCGACCTGACGCGAATCTGTTGATACCCGCTTCGTTGATCGATCTTAGAGAACACCCTCTCACTATGTAACTGGTCAAGCAAGTCATCAATTCGGGAAGTGACTCCCTTTTCTAGTAGCTCCCGAACATGTCTCTCCA
Source organism: Adenophora triphylla var. japonica (assembly GCA_022495995.1). NCBI lineage: Eukaryota > Viridiplantae > Streptophyta > Magnoliopsida > Asterales > Campanulaceae > Adenophora > Adenophora triphylla. The sequence continues at coordinate 364,815 of JAFEMH010000453.1, read as the reverse complement.
ACTCCTCATGTTCCTTTGGCCTCAAATGGTAGGCTGCTTTATTCGTAATTGACGCACCCGGAATAAGATCCATACAATGCTGAATATCTCTCATAGGTGGTGAGCCCGGGAGAATCTCATCTGGTGTCACATCGAATCCCATCTCATGTTTCGTGGTGTCAACAAACTCGAAATCAGCTTACCAGTTGATTTAGTTTCTGTGTCAGGTTCGGCACAATGAAATAGATAACCCACCCTTGCAAATCATGTACTCCCTCCGTCCAGTTACATACTTCACACTTTCTATTTTGGGCGTCCAATTACATACTTCACACTTTGTCTCCTACATTATTTTAATACTCACAACACCATTATAATTTACTATTTCCTCCACTCATTCTCTCTCTATTTTACTTTTACACTCACAACATTATATCATTATTTTTTTCCTTAATTCACGCGTGAAGAGTAACTGTGAAGTATTAACTTGGACGGAGGGAGTATATTTTCTTGAACCTATCATGCATAATGCGACGATCAAACAACCATGATCGGCCCAGTAAAAAATGACACACATCCATTGCCACTACATCACACCAAACCTCATCCTTATAACGCTTGCCAATTGAGAATTGCACCAAACACTGCTTATCTACCTTTAGTTCGTTGCCTTTGATCAACCACGAGAGCTTGTAAGGTTGGGGATGTGCTTCAGTATTCAAACCCAACTTCTTAACTATTGTAGTGGAAATGAGATTCTCACAACTACCCCTATCAATAATTACCTTACATACCTTCCCTTTGGCGGTGCACCTCATCTTAAGTTTTTCTCTAATTCATAAAATCAAAAACAATAATCAATATTTGAAAGCTTAAGTTTTTCTCTAATTCATAAAATCAAAAAAAAAAATCTTTAAACCCTAAAACAACTTTAAATACTCTAATGAAAACCCTAAAACAACTTGGAAAGGAAAAGACTAAAATACCATAAACTAATTATTCATAAAACCAGCAAAATAACTAAACCCAAAACCCAATCTGATTTCTGATTTCCGTCTTATACAGTCGTGCGTGTTATCCTGCATGGGCGTGCAAAAGATGTAGAAATTACGGCCCAATATGCACGGGCGTGCCACTTACAACGCGCAGCCGTGCGGCCACTGTTTTGCCAAAATTCTCCTATTATTGCCCTGCATCAATTGGTGGTCAAGATGTTTATGGACTCAGCGGACGAAAATGTACGAAAAGGTAAACAGGGTTTGTGGTGCTTTAACGAGATGGTGGAGGTTTGGAGAAATCGTGGGCCTTTTTACGGTGTTAGCGAGCCTAGCAAAATATTGTGAGTTTATGGGCCTTAAGCTGATGTGGAAAATCAATATCGGGCTCTATAAATAGTGGCTTTTATAGTGACACCTTATTAAACTTTTTCTCTTTTCATGCAATATAGATATATGCCCCTGTACTCAAGAGAAATGTTAGTATATTTCAACACCATTAACTTTCCATCCAAAAATTAATGAAAATGTTGACTAAGCAGCTTAGATGGAATTTAGGATGTAACACGTAGAAAAAATTGTACACGTGGAATTTCTAATGAGGATTTCAAGATCATATTCACATATATCCCATAGTTTAAGGGAAAATATGTATCTTAAACCTAAGTACAGGGGCATAAACCTACATTTTCTATTTCAAAAAACCACCATTATCCACCACCATCACTAGCACCATTATCGCTCGTTACCATCATTATAACCATTACACAACTTCACCACCATCGAAACCACTTTACCACCATCACCGCTTTTCAATATTACTATGGTGGTTAAGTGTTGGTGATGGTGGTGGTGATGGCATAGAAGTTGAGGTGAAGATGGTGTTGGTGGTAGTGATGAGGTGGAGGTGATGGTGTTGTATTGCTGATGGTGTTGAATTGGTGATGGTTGTGGTGAAGTGGTGGTATTTGTGGTTGATGGTGGTGAACGATAGTGGTAATATTGGTGGTGGTGGCAAGTGGTGGTGAAGTTGTATAGTGGTTGTAGTGATGGTGTTGAGCGATGATAGCGGTAGTGATGGTGATGGTGGTGGTGGTAAGGGTAAGGGTGGTTTTTTGAAAGAAAAAATATAGATTTATTTCCTTGTAATTCATTTAAGATGCATATGTGCCCATTTACTATGGGATTTATATAAATATGCCCTTGCAATTCTCACCAGAACTTTCACGTCTGCAATTTTTTCCACAGGTTACATTCTAAATTTCACATAAGCTGCTTAGTCAGCATTTCTGTTAATTTTTGAACCGAAAGTTAACGGTGATCAAATATACTCAAGATTTTCTTGCGTACAGGGGCAAATATGACAATTGATTAGTATAATAATAGATATGCATTCATTAACAAAATTATAGGCCATATATCTATCCCCCCCCCCTAAAAAAAAACTATGATTTACTCATAAAATTATGTACATTAATTACCGAACATTTAATAATTACTCACATCCCGTGTTACGGAGCACAGGATGGGCGAAAGATTTTAAGTGATGTGGCAACCAATGGATGGAGTCATGTTTTGTTTAAAAAACGGACCATCCATTTTTAGTTTATTCTCTTTTAATTCTATAATTGTACACATCCTCCATTTTTTTAATTTAATCCCTCTCTAATATTGTGGTGGTCATCCGTTTTTAAGTTAATCACTTCCTTTTATTGTATGAACCATTGCTTTACAATTAAATAGTTTTCTATTATTGTACAAATTATCTATTTTTAATTTAATTTCTTTCTCAATTTGGTAAAATTAAATGCAACTCTAAATTTGAAATGTAGACATTCTATAAAAACCTAGAGACTACATTCTACCCTCATCCTTCACATTATGTTTTTAACATGAATAGATATACCCTCACCTTCACATTATGCTTCTTCTTGCACCAATGTCAAGAAGATTCACCTTCACATTATGCTTCTTTTCCAAGATGGATGGTCATTGTTTGAACTATATCAGTATATTTGTCATTATATTTACCGTTTCAAATGACGACATGTTATCTTGCCTTTCATCCCACCTTGACTTGCGCTTGGGCCTTCTCACTGGCCATCCAACAAAGTTATGAGCGACATCCTAGGTTTCACCATCATTGTCGTCATGGAAGATGCCGAAGATGAAGTAATCAAAGGTCGTCTGATGAGAGTGAGAACGCTTTCGAGAACGGTGATGTCTCAGGAAGTGATTCTGTCCATAATTACGATTGTACCCCTGAAGACAATTGTGAAGGAGGCCATGAAAACAAGGCTGAGAGTGAAGGTGAGGCAGAAGGGATGGTAGATGCCCAAGATGTCGACGACTGGCGGAAAATCATCGGCCCTAGCACCATCATCGTCATCCTCAATCCATCCATAACAAGAGAAATCCTCAAGGAAAGACAAGTGTTAAGCAATCCGGAAGATAAATTTCACTCGAAAGAGTAGCACATATTGTAATGTGTTAAATTTTTACTAGGAGTATTAAGGCTAATAAGTTAGTGGTTTATTTGGTCATTTATCGTATTTAGTTCATGGGATTTATGGCTTAGTTAGTCATGTTTATATGTAATAAAATTTTCTAGTGAAGACATGATAATATATGCATTTACCTGGTTTTCTTATAATTACTTGTAAAAGTCTTCTCTCTTAACAATAAGTTTGGTATTGCAACTAGAGAGATCAAACTCTAAACTAAAGTGAGAGAAATACAAGTGATGTAACTACAAAGAGAGAGAGAGAGAGAGAGAGAGAGAGAGAGAAAGAGAGAGAGAGAGTCTAATGTAGTGGGCGGAAGCAAATAAAAGGATAAATATCAAATACTGTTGAATCGTACACAATTATCAGCGAATGATCTTCAACTATTGTTGAATCGAGCTCCATTGCCAAAATTTGGCCAGAAAAGACATGAATCACTCTTTTAGAATATAGAGCAACGCTCAATATTAAATTATAATAATCAAACACAAATAATATTCAACTAATTTTCAAAATTACAAGATTCCTCTATTTTTATAGGACTTATACTAGTACAAAAATTGGCTTAGATAGCGCTTTTTTTGCCCTTACATAGTGCATAAAAGCGCTATCTAAGCTACCGCTATGCATGTTTTGATAGCGTTTATTATGCGCTACATAAGCTTACGAGGTTAGATAGCGCATGTAGAAGCACTATGTAAGAAGCTTTTTTATTTTCATAAATCATCTTAGATAGCGTTTTTTAAGTGCTATATAAGCAATTTTTTTAACAAAAAGCAATCTTAGATAGCGCTTAAAAAAGCGCTATCTAAGGCTATTTTTCATTTTTTATTTTGTGATAACAACTGAAAGGTTATATGATAATGAGAGGAATGACTGAACGGAATTTAAGAAAACAAGACGGGATTTAAACCCTCAATGATAGTTGCTCAGAGCAAAACTATATTTCATAAATCAAATATCAAAGTCTGCCTAATACAAGAGCCTTAACACTCTTTAAATACTAATCCTAAGAATACTCTAGAATACTACCAAAATAAACCTAATTAAAATAAATCAAAATATCAATAAAATAACAGTCCCAAAATACTAGCAAACGGAAAAGGAAACAATCACTTGGAATAAGGAAACAGCCGTGAACAATCTTCAGCAAAGATCAGCCTTTCCCGTCAACGAGGCGCCCGCCTCGAGTAAAGCCATGCGGCCGCCTGAGCTCCAGCGCCTTGGCTGTTTGTTGATGCCCAGTCGAGGCGCCCGCCTGGAACACCTGAAGCGCCCGCCTGGCAGTCAGCCACCACCGCCTGCCTTGATATCCCTTGAAGACCTGCATCATCCTCCCCTCCTTAGAAAAGACTCGTCCTCGAGTCAATACCCTCGATAGGAATACTACGATAACCCGGAAGATTCGAACTTCATCTGCAAAAGGAATTATGTACCCTTGACGAACTCTAAACTTCACTGCCTTTGTGATAGTATCCATCCAATCAGCCCAATGAGTAGATACAAAGAACTCAATAATTAATTTTTGAATGTTGTATCGAACAGAAGACCGGGGAAAATATGTGTCAAACGGATCATTATACGGAGAAAAAAACATGGTTTCAATGGGTGGGGTGGCCGCCTAGGTCGCAGCCTTGCTGTTCACTGCTTTGGATATTCCTCCCAGGCTGACTTCCGTCATCCCAGGTTGCCGATGTCTTGGGTGTTCCGCCATGTCGATTGCGTGTGATGTCACAACATGACAAATCTCGCAATCACACTTATCAAACACCGGTGGTATAGACCAATCAACAAACTTTTCAGGTTGTGTCTTACCTTCTAACTCCGGAATCTCGGTCTTCATGTCGTCGATAACCCTAGATGGATATGTCCACTTCCTGTCACCAAGTTCGATATCCCTAGCGGAGGGATTGGTCACTGCTAAACCCTCTTCATCAGACGATATGTCTGAATCCGAGTCCTCCAACCGCGCTAGTTGTCGTTGGATTCGTCGACCCTCCACCCGATAAAAGTATCGTTGGAGTTCTCGAATCTCGGAACGCAACAAACGAAGCTTGAGATCTTGAATCTTTCTTCGCAATTCATCCTTCTCGATTTCATATAAGTCACGTTCGTGATGGGGAACATATTTCTGAGGATTCGCTTCACGAACCCTACTACGAACACCATGAACACCACGACCACGCCTTCGTTCAGCCATCAATTCGACCAGGACTCTGATACCAAATGATAGAGAAACTAAGGTTATATGATAAATAGGAATGACTGAACGGAATTGAAGAAAACAAGACGGGATTTAAACCCTCAATGATAGTTGCTCAGAGCAAAACTATATTTCATAAATCAAATATCAAAGTCTGCCTAATACAAGAACCCTAACACTCTTTAAATACTAATCCTAAGAATACTCTAGAATACTACCAAAATAAACCTAATTAAAATAAATCAAAATATCAATAAAATAACAGTCCCAAAATACTAGCAAACGGAAAAGGAAACAATCACTTGGAATAAGGAAACAGCCGTGAACAATCTTCAGCAAAGATCAGCCTTTCCCGTCAACGAGGCGCCCGCCTCGAGTAAAGCCATGCGGCCGCCTGAGCTCCAGCGCCTTGGCTGTTTGTTGATGCTCAGTCGAGGCGCCCGCCTGGAACACCTGAAGCGCCCGCCTGGCAGTCAGCCACCATCGCCTGCCTTGATATCCCTTGAAGTCCTGCATCATTTTGTATTTTATTTTTATTTTTTTTCTGCTACACATATTTCAATTTATATGAATTATAACCATGAAATCAAATAAATAAAAATTAATATGAACTAAAAAACATTTCATTCAACAATAACAATCAACCTTTCATTTATTACACCAATAATAATTCTTACAATAATCTACAACAGTTATAAACTAACTAGTCTAACACACGTCGCACGACATGAAACTTTGACAAAAAATTTAAGCAAACTAAAGAATGTCGCAGTCTAATTAATGGGCATCAAGAATGAAGAACGGCCAAAGATTAGCCATTCCAATACTTGGTGTCTGATACTGTTGAGCCATTCCAGTACTTGGTGTATGATACTTTTCAGTTTCCGAACCCAAAATGTATGTTGTAGCTTGGTCAGGGCAGACTGTTCCTCGAGTGCTGCAATTTTGAAGAGAAGAATACAACAAAAATTATGCTTATGTCTCATTGCCACCAATTGTGGCAGCAAAATGCAGCTTTTTAAATCATCAATACAAAAACTGAAGTATCTCAATTCTCAAGCCATGATGTGTCATAAGGCACCTTTACTAATGATACTCTCTCTCCTAAAAGAATTTACAATAGTATACAAATGAAAAATCTTTAGCTAGATGATTTACAATCACTGGTGCTCTAGATACATGCTGTATTTTGTTAATAGCATGGATGATAAAAGGAACAAATTGAAGCAATTGGAACAAAAGGACTCCAAAACTACTATTGTATGTGATTTAAAAATAAATAAAATTTTAAATGAGCTATGGTTATTACCTTGGTCAGTAGTTGTGTGAGGCAAGAGAAGCCCATTTTAGTTTCCTGCTGCAAAAGGAATTATGAAAAAGAATATGCTTTAGAATGTATGTTTCTCCTCCGTCCCATATTGAATGACCTTTTATGTCCTTAACTTGAATCTTGGGAACAGACCTTTATAAAATGATAGCAGCAGGTCAAAAGATGAACTCTAACTAAGACCAAAGGGAAAAAGGATAAGGTTGTTCCTAAGCATAAAGCTTGCACCAAATTTCTATGGTTCTCAGCCTTCCACTGTTGTAAGAATGGAATGTGTCTTCTACTTGGTTTCCAATACATAAAGTTCCAAATCAACTTCAACAGCTGATTGCTTGTAAATCAATCGCTTTGACACCAGCTGAGTGATCCAGAAAGGAAAGTAAAGAATGTCAAAGGATTTGGCCTCGGGCTCAAAATTTGACCGGAAAGTCGACAAAACCAATAGCTAACCTTTGAACTATGTAAATATATGGAGAGTTGAATAATTATAATAACGCTAACTTTCTTCCATCCATCTTGAAGAGATGTGTTTTGACCAAACACATAAATTAAGTAAAGTGGTTGGCAATTGAATAATTCACTAAATTTTCCCTTGAAACATTTGAATTCAAACTAGGAGGGAAACTAAGTTTAGTATAGTGAACTTGTTGAAAATGGACGGACCACAAAGGAATGGTACTCTTCTAATGGGACGGCCCAATAAGGAATACAAGCTCTTTAAGCGGGACGGAGGGAGTAATATGCATATGAACCAACTTGGTTTCCAATACATAAAAGTTCCAAATCTTGACTTAAATTTTGATGTTAAAATGAACCACAACCACTTCATCAGAGAGATCAATGTATAACAAGGGAAAAAATCTTGAGCTACTGAAAAAAGGCTTGTTACCTATTGGAGTATCATTGTACAACGTCTCAAAGCATCTGTAGAAGGGAGGGGACAGAGAAAGAGAGAAGCATATGGAAAAGGTCAGTGGAGGTTTAGAAAATTCAATTGTGCTCTCAGATAAATGCCAAATATAATGTCTTGAGATTAACATGAAACTTCCAAAAGAAACTAAGACAGTATACCCCTCTAACTTTTTCCCATGTCATCCAATGGAAATCATGTTTAAAAGATAGATTGAAAGAGCTGAGTGGGATTCCTGGAGCAAAATCGATCGTGCAGTCCACATTAAAAGCTTGTCGATCTCAAATCTTACGGTTACCACATTTTTTTTTTTGTGAGTAGAACTGCGTAGCATAAAATATGAAAGAAAGTCTAGGGATTAAAATCTAACGAGATTTGCAGAGCAGCTCCGTGAAGAGACAACATTGAAGCCAATGGCTCATAACCATCCCTGAAAGCAGTATTGTAGTAACCATTCCTGCCAAGAAGAACAAGATTTCAGAATTACAATGCCTCTGTAGCAAGAATGTCATCTGTGTTATGGACATATTTTCTGCATGTTGACATCTTCAGCACGTCTGCATGTTGACATCTTCACCCACTGTGAGAATTGCATAATATTCATTGTTTTTGCTTAATTATTTATGATTATATTTACAAAGGAATAAATGGAGACAATCTAGGAAGCAATCGTAACCAACACGTGAGACATTTCCATCAACGATAGAAGACCTAGTCAAGAGACGTTGGATGGATAAGAGATTAGGCCGAGATTTTAGGATAGGTTGTTATCATTTTTTGTTTTCTATTTATTCTAGGAGACTTGGAGAAAAACACACGCACACACACGACACGCTTACTCTGTAATCTCCATAGCTCTCAATCATCTTGTAACCGAAACAATTCTTAGTGAATTCTTTGGTAAGGAAGGTGACCTAACCTCCCGAGGTTTTATGCCGGCGAGATCATTTTTCTCAAGGGCTTTCCTCGTTATATTATTGTGTTCTTGTTTGCATTTCATAGTTTAGCATCCATTTATGTCAAATTCTAAAGCTCCCTCCTAAAGATATACAATTAACACACTAATTAGTCAAGATTCTACATTGATTGTTTTTTCTACCAAAACAATCTGCATGATGGATGCTTACAAGAAAAAACTGGGGACAAGACAACCCCATTGCCGCCACCTCCTCAGTCAAAGCCTCAGATGATGCAGTCTTCGCCATCATCCCAAAAGGCAGGATCTTCTACTGTGGATGCTGACATCCGAAGTGCCATGACTATATTGAATCAGAGGCTGGATAACCAGGATAGTAACTCAAAGCTATTGGCTAATGCTATGATCAAGATGCAGCAGGACTAGAAGCTCATTGCATCCCAGCTCAATAACATCTCACCGTTGCACCCAAGGAGCATAAGCTTTGATACCAGTGGAGGATCTCCGTTTCAGAATGAATTCATTTCGATGGGTGGCCCATCTCAGAATCATCAGACAATATCTTCGACGATGTTACCATCCTTCTCCAATGACAATTTGTTGACACCACCCCAACAGGATTTCCTTCTTCCATGTCATTCGGTGACAGCACCATAGTTACCCCAAATGCGTATAACACTGGTTTGCTTGGAAACCTTGTTAATAATAATGCTTTCAATCATATTCCTATAACTGACCCTTTTGTAGGTAATCCGTTAGCCAAGCAGATGCAGGACCTTAGAGAGCTGATAATGAATGTACCAGGCATCACCCCTCCAATCCAGCAAGTGTCACCAAATTGCTATAATCAGTCTCGGTTTGTCCAAGCCATTGCAAATGTCAATATTCTGAAGCATTTCAATGTTCCATCCATAAAATTGTATGACGGCAGGACAGATCCAGAGGAGCATGTTGCCCATTATCAAGAGAAGATGGACATAATGCATATTCCATTGCAGTTCAGAGAAGCTTGTTTGTGCAGAGGATTCGGGTCGACATTGGTTGGACAAGATCTCAAATGGTTGATTAGGTAGCCCCTAGGCTCAATTGGTTCCTTTACCCAACTCATAAATATGTTCTACAACCAATTCTCATGCAGTAGGCAATTCGAAAAGTTGTTAAGTGATCTCTATAACGTGACCCAGCAACCTACGGAGACCCTGAAGGACTATGTCCACCGATTCAATAGAGAAGTTCTGGATATTCCCAATGTTGACATGTTGACGGCCACAGAAGCATTCAAAATGGGGCTGAAGAAAGATTCCCACTATTATCAAGATTTGGTGATGACCTCTTGTAAGCGGTTGGATGAGGTCAGAAGTAGGCCTTAAGGTTCATAAGGTTGGAGGAAGACGAATTATGGCGATCAAAGTCATCAAGCAAGGTGTCAACATATGACAACCCGGACAGAAAGACACAGTCATCTCACCGCAGAAACAACCGATCCAATCCTTATCCGAGAAACGACAAAAACAAAATCAATTCAATTGAGGGTGAGGACGAAGATAATGAAAATGTGCCTAATATATCTGATTACTGCTTTTCTTTTGATATTTTAGGTGTACTTTGTGCAATGGGCAACCTGGGAGACAAAGCAAGGTGGTCGAAGAAGACTGAAAGGTCTACGGGATGGCGTGATAAATTTAAGTGGTGCGCCTACCACGAAGATTTCGGGCATGTCACAGAGGATTGTATCGCACTGAGGAAGGAAATCAGTTACCTACTCTCAAAGGGACACCTTAAGGAGTTGCTTGGTTCCAGAAAGAAGAAGACCGAGAATGCGGAAGCACCACGAGAGCTTGAGCGACCAATCTCTCTACCAGCATCAACTAAAGTCATCAATTTAATCAGTGGTGGGTATACAATCCTCTGTGACATGCCCAGAGAGACCACTTATTACCTTTGATGAAAGTGACAGGGACAACTTATTGGAACCACACCATGATGGCCTGGTAATTTCTCTACAAATTGCCAAATGCACTATAAGACGCATCTTGGTAGATAGGGGCAGCTCGGTCAATCTCATTATGTTGAGCACCCTAAGAGAGATGAACATCCCACAATCGGAGATTGTCAAGAAGTCGTCAGTGTTAGTTGGTTTCAGTGGTGAAATCAAGGAAACAGTTGTAGAGATCAAGCTTCCTATTTACTCAAAAGGACTCAATACAATGGAGTGGTTCTGTGTGATTGACTGTGCGACGTCTTACAATGTGATTCTTGGTAGGCCGTGGATTCATGGAATCACTACAAGAAAAATGATATTTTGTGACGGATTTTTGCGACGGCTGTCGCGTCCGTCGCAATAGACCACCTATATGCGAACGAAAAGCAGTCGCAAAATATGTAATCGCCTCATCAATTTGCCGCGTTCTCCAAAATTTTGGCGGTCTCTGGATATTCATTTACGCGACTGCCTAGTAATTACGTGATCGCAATTTTAGTCACATAAATTAAATATAATTTATTTTTATTTAAAAATTGAATTTTCATTTTTTTTTTACCAAAAGCGATAAACTCCCCATCGCAGTTGAAGAAATTGATAAATACAAAAATATCAAACGTGCAATTCGATCTCCATAACCCTTTCTCCCCTTCTCTCTCTTCCTCCAAATTCCGTCTTCCCCTTCTCTATACAAATCTCGTCTATCCCTTTCTCCCCTTCGGCAGATCTGTTTTCTCCATAGCGCCCTTTCTCCCCTTCGGCTATAAGCAGGTAATTCTCCTTTCTCCCTTTCACGTCTATGCATCTCTCTTTCTCGTCTATGCATCTCTCTTTCTCTATGCTCTTCTGCGCTGTTTCTAGGTCAAATTAATATTTTTAGATCCTTTCTCCTTTCTCCCTTCATCTGTTTTTATTTTTGTTTTCAATTTTCACATTCCCCAAATCATTATCTCTTTCTGATTTTGTAAAGCTTTGGTTTTTCTTGCTTTAATTTGATCTTGATATGTTTATATTTGTGTAAATATTTTCCCCTGTTGATTCTCCCGTATCTACTGATTCTGCTGAGGACGACTCGTGAGGTCTGGGATGACTCGTCCTTGATGTTGTTGCCTCTGAATCTGTCGTCCCCCATATGGGGAATACTTGGTTTAAGCTAGAACGACTCGTCCCCATGGTTATAACTGTATTTTATATTTCTTTCGCTTGTCGCTGATGGTTATTGTGTTTAGTTTTAATGTTATAATGGTGTTTAGTTTTAATGTTATAATGGTGGTAGTGGTATTAATTATTTGTGTATGAATGTTAATTGAGAAAATGAAATAATATTGTTTGGGTGTAATTTTATTAATGGTGGGTTTCCTCTTCTATGCCATTTTTTGATTGAAGTCTACCTTTATCTTAGACTTGTTAATGTACTTTTTTTTTCCTGCTTACTTTCTTGTTAAAGCTTGTTCATATGTCTCTTGTGTTTATTCATAGTAATATTGAATAGGTTTGAAC